>OX243970.1:9510000-10110000 GCA_945859745.1 Synanthedon formicaeformis
GCGCACCGCGAGCCATATTCATTAGCCGCGCGCGCTAGAGTGGAACGGAGATACGATACGTTTTTTGTCTCTTACTCGCGCGCAGCTCTAGCATTTTTTTTTCGACAACGCATCGGCGATTTCGTTTTATCGTCCCCATCGTGTGGTTTTTGCCGTTCGGAATTCCTTACGCATCTTGTTTCGTGTTCGTTTGACGTTGAATAAAAATTGTGCACTCTCAGTTTCTCTTAAAAAAAAAATCATATGAAAACAATGAATAAAAGAGGAAAAAAAAAAACAAATTTAATCCAATCGCGAGGAGCGGACGTAATCTTTTAATCGGAAAGCCATATGTGGCTGTGGCCTTAGAATCAATACCTACCCATTGATTCTAAGAACATCATTCTCGTTTTAGTTATGTCACTTAGGTATGCTTTTGTGCGACACAGAGATGTTGCGACATAGAGGTATAAAACATAGTATTTCCAAGTAAATCTATTTTGTTGTAGTTTCTTCTATGAAGTTATCCTACTAAGGTTTGCAGCGAACTTGTAGAATCTAGGCTTAGCTTATTTTAATAGGCGACTGTAGCCATCTACCATCAATTGGACCGTCAGACTGAATGCCGACCATAGAAGTAGGAATAACACATAATTCAGTAGTACCTAACAGTTTCTAAAGTTTCTATATCTATGATGCCGCCATTTTTTTGAAAGCAGACCTTTTGTTGATTTGTAATTGAATATTTACTTGTCCTTATTTTGTATTTATTTTGCATTTAAAAAAATTTAAACAGCTTAAATCATGCGTCTTAATTTAATTTTGTTGTAGGTCTATATTATTAAAAACATATTTTAACTTCATAAGGTGTCCCTATATCTTTTGGGAACGGTTCGTACTTAGATATATTTTGTTAGTAAAATAAAACTTTATACCTACACCTCTGAACTTTTTTACCGTATATGTATTTTTAAATTGATTCTAAAATGAAAGATTTTCTAAGCACCTGAAGGACTGCATGAGTTCTGATCTAAGGCCAGTTTCACCGCAATAGTTGTTGTTGCGTGCGCCACTCAATTAGTTGTTGACACGCCGGCCGACTCACGTACACTTTTTGTCCGCTTAAAACAGCATTAATATGCCGATGAACTAAACATTACGCTCTTTCATCACTCGTTCACGGCGTCTGTGTACCTCCAACATAGATAATTATAACATTAGCCGTGTCCTCCACTTAAACTGCCGGTTATGACGCTCGTAATTAAACTCTAATTAAAAAATCGATGTTGCCGTGCACAATTAAATTTCGAACAATCATTGAATTGCGAAGGGATCTTTCCAAATTACAAATTGGTTTTGTCTTTATTACGCCAATACCTCTAGATATTTTCACGGTGAGCACAAATATTTTACCTATCGATCGATTCCGACGACGGACAATATTTGTTGACATCGCTGTTGGCAATAAAAAAGATAATCTAAACAAGTAGCCTTGGTCGCCATTTGGGTAATCGATTTCTACATGTCAACACCTCAAAAGACTCTCGCTAAATGGCTAGATCAAGTCACAGCATACAGAAGATGGTATCTACGTCTTGACAGTAGTTTATTGTCAAGAAGTTTTCTGTTATGCGTGCGTTCAATTTGATTGAATTATTTGTTAATGAAGGTATTTTAATTTTCAAAGTTTAATAATATAAATTGTGTACGAAATGTCACACGAAACAAACAATTAGCAGTCCGCTTTTGGGAGAACGGTCTGTCGCCGCGGTCCTGAGCTCTGTGCAAAAAGTGGAGAGGTCTTCGCCGACCGGCCGCTAGTGGTATGGTATGGCGGTTTTTGTACTTGCGTCAGAAAACTCGTGATAAAAATGAACGCCAAATGAGTATTAATTCGCACCGGTTAATAATGACATAAATACACTAGGTGCGCTCCAACCTAGCACAGGGTGATGCAAAAATGATATTGAAAATAATTAATTAGTAGCAGGACACAGTGCTTTCGTTTTGATCATCAAAGTGGACCGTCTACCTGTCTGTCGATCTTAACATACAAAAAATATTAAATACATATTACCCTTCCCCACTATGTTTAAATATTTGACATAGGCAATTTTTTGTTAATTTAATATAATACCTATTATCTATCTCTTTGTCATCACACTTGTAAACATCAAGTTCATTACAATAGCTGTTTTGTTTCATACAAGCGTCTTGATTAATCCCTTTAAGATTTGTATTTAGTTCTGTTCCAACTTTAGTCTCTAATGAGAATATAATGAGACTTATTATTAAGTAATTTCTTTAAAAAAAAAATGTTTCATTTTTCTAGTTCCAAAATACAGCTTTTTGAGATTTTTGTGTCCAAAAGAACTGTGAAATTTGTATTTTATACTTATAATTATAGGAATTTACGCGTCTACAACACATTTTTTTATTCTATATAATTGCAGGAACTAATTTATAGTATGTTCTTCACTCTTCGCTTAATATGTCTTTTCACTCATGCAGCTATTTTCAATAAAATTCATTCAATATTACAACCGTTTAAAGGACGAGTTTGAATGATGGATAATTATAATACCAACTAAACGAAATAAATATCTTATTTCCTTTTTATCTTTTATGCATGAACAGAAAAGATTTCCTTGTTACCCATTATACTTATGCTGAGCGCTTATTCATACTTAAAAGTGTTTAAGACTTTGTCGTATGTAAGTGAGACTTTGCAACTTAAAACATGTAATTGTAAGATTTATTGATTGTATGTTATTTGTAAAACGTTAACAGTTTTTGAAATACACATTTACTCACTAATTATATAAATTAAATTATATTATCTATAAATATAGTGACCCGCCCCCGGTTTTGCATGGATGCAACTTTTCCTTACTCCTCGTTTATCTGTCTTTCCATTCAGTAAAAAAGTCTGTTATTAAATAGAAGTTAGCGAAGTTAGCGACTTTATTTTATAATATGTATTAAATATGTATAAAATTAAATATTGTTGAAATATTTCTCAACAAATCCATACCATTGATTTTTTAATCTTAATACAAACTCTTAGATAAACTTGTCTTATGAAAAATTCCCACTTAATAAAGGTGCTGACAGACATTCTTATAAGCTTGCTTAAAACTACTGATATGGGGGTTATGGGTGCCTTATGGATACAGTACCTAATGGTGTCTGTACCTAAAACCTAATAGTACAGTACATTGATGGACTGAGAGTGATTATTAGTAACATCTAGAGTTTTAGATTACTTTTAAAGTATTCGTATCTATAGTTTAGAAATCAAATAAGAACCCCGAAGTTGGCTTAGAATTTTCGAATTAACTAAACAATTCTTACAGTGTCGAAGTATTTCCGAAAAATAATCAACCTGTATGCACAATACCGTAATTGTTAAAGCCATAAACGCATACTTGGCGACACGTCGCGTCTGCTAACCGATTTTGTCGTCGGCTGCCGCCTGAGCTATTTATCATTTAGTCTTTCTTTATTCTTTCTGTAGGATTCGGTGGGCTGTTCAGTCCGACGACGAGGTTGTGACCGACACTTAAACGTAAACAGGATATTCGCTATTAAAACTTATTTTATCTGTTCCAAGGCCTCGAGGTGTTTAAATGCTTCATGTATGAGTTGATCCTCTTTGGGTAGGTCTAGGTAAGTTTGAAGCGATACTTTGCGAAAGTGTACTGTCGTGATCGAACAAGCGCTATTATTTCACGAATTGGTCCAAATTAAAAATGTGTACCTATTGTTACAAATATCGTAGTAGTATACTGTAGACTCTTAAAGACCACTATTAGTTGGTAAAATATACCGCCTAATAAAATGTATTAGCAATATTTCTTTATTGCTGTTATAGTTTTGCCAGGCGTTTGATTTTCATTTTTAGATAGATGATATAGGTAGGTACCTTTATGTTCTTTTTTGTATTCCTGCCAATGTGTGTATCTATGCAAAATTTCATGATGTTCGGTTGAGCAGTTAAGACTTTAAAAAGTAACAGACAGACAGTTACTTTTACATTTATAACATTAGTAGGGACTAGTAGGGATAGACTTATACAAAGAGGTCACGGATTTAACCGACCGCGAACGACCGTCGCCGAGCGCATCAATATGGCAATAACATAGCGAAATAGGTACTTATTTACTTTGAGTCATCTCGTTTATCGCCTTTGGTTTTTACAATAATAAAATGACAATTAAATTAACACTGGCTGCTTTAAAAATTAGTCTAAAATCATTACCTAAATCCGACCGCACCCCCATCGATCGCTTAACTTTATACGTCTAAAACTGCTAAAAATAAAAAATATACTCATTATGTATTTGACAGGAGGGATTCTACCATTTTACCTTGACCTTCCTGCCGTCCCTCGCCATGGATAATAATAAACGTTGCAGGGCTACGTTTCACTTCACTGGAGCTCAAGTTGCTCTGGGCGGTTTTGTAAACGCCAGTATATTTTGATCTCCAGTCCAGCGGTGCTCAAACTCGGTCAGGGCTCTACATATGTTAGCGGGTGTAGAGTAAGGGCGCGCATGTCAGAGGGAGGGGGTGACCAGTCACAAGCAGCTGACGTGGATTAGAGGGTGTTTTTACCTACAAACATAGGGTAAAACGTTTCGGTACCTATCTACACCAGAAAATGTTTGCGCCACTTTTAGTATATTTTTTCGGATGAAATTAATTAATGTCTAGCACCAGTTTTGCTTGAAATGCAAACCTATATCTATGCACCGTTAAAAGACAGCAGTTGTGACCTCCTTTTATTTATTTTTTGTTAGTCAACAGACAGGTTGACGGTCCACTTGATGGTAGGTGCCTATAATATAAACAACGCCACTGGCTTCAAACGGTCTGCCGGCCATAGTAGGATTTAGGATAAGAGATTAGATGGGGACAGGAAAGTGGACTTTCCACATTAAAGTAAACATAAAGTACCTCAGACGGACAAAATAAAAAAATCTGAGTCAAAATCTGACAAAAAATTTAGGAAGATTTTGATAAAAGTTATCTATTCAATTATTGTACTACTTGCAATGTACATTGACTTGTGCACTCGAATGTACTCGATGATAATGAATGAATAGAAACTTCACAATATGCTAAAATTCCCGCCATTTACAAGCCGCAAAAGAACACTACTCATTACAGCGGTTGTCGATTCTAACGTATCTGAATATTTTATCCTGTCGCTTTTATAATAATTCGCAGCGATCAAATCGAACGTTTAGCAGCCCTGTTATTTGAGTGCCTAGGTAATTTGTGTAGGTACCAGGTAACCTGGGGCCCGGGGTAATAATACATCCATTACACTTATAATTATCTTCGTATTATTGCATAGACATATTGTGATGTCTATGCAATGCTATTACATTTTTTTTTGTTTAAGTATTTTTCTTAACAAAACGTGCCCTTTTATACTCTTGAAGCATAACTAAATAATTTTTTTTAATTAAACTCAAAATATAATAGCAAAAGTTTAAATTGAAAAGTGCAAAATCAAATTCGGGTATTAGTGAAAACCGTATCAAAACCTGTTGTATGATTTAGAAGGTTATCCGAGAAACAGACAGAGTTGGACAGCGATTTTATTTTGTAATATTTATAGATATATAATAGTTATGTGTTAGTTAGTTATTTAAATTAAAATTAAAAATAAATTATATTTACATTTATATTATTAATATTTAAATGATAATTATTCTGGTTCATATTGTGTGTGTGCAATTCATATTCGCATGACATTATGATTGTGCACTTCGGTTTGTGTTTTGGAATATACGTCTGTGTGATAACCCTTGTAATTCGTACCAACAAAATTCCCATTAATATAAATTAAACGGAAATACGTTATTATATCCATACTAATCCATACTATACTTTTGATTTAATTTCCAATATAAATTGTATAAAATTTGTAGCAATTTATACTTATAATTCTTCATACATTTTTATTATAATTTAATATATAATAATAAGAGTAAAATCCCATTAAAGTGAGTCGTGGTTTTACAAACAAACGCTTCATTATTCCAATGTATGTATATGTATGCGTGCAAGGCGTGAAAAATGCAGCTAAGCTAACCCTCCGCCCGCTATCGTGTCTCGTTGAACAAAGAAAACATCCGGGGTCCGATCGGTCCGATCCGTTACGCGGCGCAAAAACCAATGTTATTTGTAACAGATCAATCAAGATTATGTCCAGTAATACTTGTAACCCTTCCCGGAGAGCCCGGCACTCCCGGGGGCCACCCCGTGATTGTTTCATCAATGTGTCAATGATTAAGGGTTAAGGGAAAGTAATGGCAGTAAGAAATTAGTTTCCAGCTCTGTAATTATTTTCCGTTAGAATTATAAAGCATGCCAGACGATCAAACGGTAGGTAGCGAGGCTGTCGTTGTTAGAATAATGACATGGTGAAATGGTTTTTGCACGCTTAGATTTTCATTTCAAAATGTTGTGGTATAAATGCAATTAAATTTGTAATTGTATGGCATAGCTCTCATCAACCATTTAGCTTAATTGTTGCAAGACATAGTTGCGCCCCACGGTATCACTCGCCGTTTGAGAAATTGGATTTCTTTAACTTTATTGCATTTTTTAAAATACTCATAAAATCAATCATAAAATTCGTGGCAGGTCACACTGCCCTTCGCAGTTATAAATTGGAAAGCTAGATTTGGTGGTACTAACCACCTCCTTATTAGAAGACCACCATGAAATAACAGCATTGTGTGCTGTTGTGTTTCGATGAATGAGTAAGGGATGTCAGAGCCCATATTGCTATCTCCTACTAATTTCATAATTTATATCCTGCTGGGTTTGGCAGCCCACTTGCAGCATTTATGGCGTTGCTTATGTAATTGGCGACCTTTAGGTGGACCATCAGTCCATCTACCTCTACATAATAACACAAGAAAATTTTGATCGCGCGTGCCTTTTAAACAGCTATTTTTTCGAAGAAGCGAACAATTAAGATCGCAACGGCAAACTAAAGCGCATTGTTCTGTTATGTAAGTAACATTTATCGATCGCCCTCATGCAACCCTTCAGGAATTAACTTTAAAAAATTACATTAACAAAAGCCAAAACACATCGCAACCCGCAGATAAGTTATTAAACATCGCACCATTACACTTTAATTTCTGGCCCGCTGGGATTCGGGAGGGGGAGCGTTTGAAAATTAAAAAAAAGGCAAAATAGGGGTGCCGAATATGCTTACTTATTCATAATGCGCTATCTAAGCGCGTTTATTTTTGTTCAAACACACGCGTAGAGAGCACCGCGCCACGTTGCGATTGCGCCGGCAGTTGTAGGGTTACCCGCGAATTCAAAACTATTATTCCATTATGTTCGAATTTCATCTGAATTGGGGTCTCTTTGGTGTTTGTTTAAAATGTTTTAAATTTGTTTTTCAAACTTTTTGACTTGTTTATTTTGAAATGGTTCGTGTGTGAGTGCACTCGAGATTTTGTAAACACTGCGTCTGCGTATGAATGTCTTGTTTGTTTGTTTATCGATGTAAGTGCAATGCGGTTGCTCAGACTCAAGTTGGGAGCCGAGTCTTGCGTACCTACAGAAAATTCATACACAAGTTTCATTATATTATCACGATTGTATAAGTATAATTAAACTAGCCAAAATACGCCATTTCGTTAGCGTATGATTGAGACTATTAAAACCTCATAAGTTTAACTTGTTGCTTAGTTAATTAATTAACAGAGAAATATCTTTTATTTTTTTCACATGCGATTTTTTATATTTTAATGTAAAAAAAAGAATATATATAAAATAGATATAAAAAAATTAAAAGGTGGTAGTTCTACTAAAGGAATATGAATTAACAAAGCATTTCAAAACTAATATATTATCCTTATGTTTTTAAACGCCTATAGCTAAATTGGAAAGCATCTTATAAAACTAAAAAAAAAACATAAAAAATCTCCGAATTAAATGCGCCCTTCCAATCTTATTCATAAATATTTTTTTTTCGATCTTGCTTTAAAAAGTTTAAATCTTTTAAAAAAAGGTACAGAAAGAAAACACATCCATGAATTGAAATGTTCGGATTATATATTTTTTTTTAAAATTTTGAATTGAGAACATGCGATCTGATTTTGGATGACCCTTGGATTATAAATAATAATGAGACAGCTGTCTGGAAAAGAAAAAAAAAATTTTAATCTCTTCTCTTAAGTCACGAAAGATGTTTTTTCTTTAAACTATTCTTACTGCATTAATCTAGTGTAAGTAATAAAATTACTAGTTTGTTTATTGTAATTTGGACGTTTTACATTTTTTTTTCGATCTTAGCCTTATGTTATTAATCATAAGACCCATAATAGCAACATTAGATATTTGACTGATGAGAGCAAAGAAGCTTTCGGTTATTACAAACAAAATTTTATAACTAACACATACTAACTTAGCTATAATAGCAAAACAACTCTTACTAGAAATCAGTTCAAAATCACCAAAACACAACAGCATATGTGCTGTTGTGTTTTGGTTTGTGAGTAAGGGATGGCAAGTGGACCGGCAGTCTGTCTGACGAGCTTTTCCTAAGAAAAGTGTCCCTATAGATTTTAATACAGTTTTCACTAAATGAAAGAGCCATAAATGAAAAAGGTTTGTCTACATAATTTGCAGATAAAAATTACAACCATGCGAAGCCTGGGGTAGATAATTAGTTTTAAAATAATTTGATAAAATAATGCATAAATTAATATAAATTTATGCTTAATAATTAAATTACTAATGAATTCCGTTTCTATTTACAACCGTTTAGTTATCTGACGACTTTATCTATAGCCTAGACATTACATTCAACTCTAGGACGTTCGGTGTTGTAAAAATTTTCGTGTCCATTGACAAGACATTCCAAATTGGACCCTAACACACAGGAGCTAAAGTATACATTTATTATTTTACATGGTATTAATATATAGTTATTTCATTGTTTATGCTCGTATTTCTGCATACAAATTGCAGTTTTATTGAACTTGTAATTAATGTAGGGCCTTCAGGCGTAAGAGACCTTTAGCGTACCTATAAAATATACGACAGGGCATAGGTGGAAATATTATACCCACGCATAAGTATACGTAACTAAGTGATTGTAAAAGAATTTATAGTATTAAAAGTGTAGTGTTAAACAATTATTTTAACTATATTTTTATGACTTATGTGACATTTTCTGTTTTGTACCTATAAATAAATGAAGACGTGAGTGGATGAAGGTGATATGTCGCATAATTCAAATTTTGAATAAATCGAGGTTAAAGTTTTACTTTTAATTTTTGAGATAAGTCGCCACGTAACTGATTTTTGTACTAAATTATGATGCAAAGTTGTGTAAACAACCTAAAATATTAATGGTATGGTAGCAAGTAAACACTTCTATTATTTAATTAAAAAAAAGTGCTCTTCTTCCATTAACAAAAGTAAACTTTTCTGCACTCTTTGCTTTTTAAAATTAACTGTAACATAACACCTTTTTCAACTTTTTATTTCCCAAAAATGTCCTTAATCGACGATCTTAAGGTCTGTAATCATTTATATGGACATATTACCTTCATTAACGCAAAAAAACGAAAAAACCCAAAAATTTGACATATCACCTTCATCCACTCACGTCTTCAAATATGAATTTAATTTTGGAATAAAGACAAATTGGATTACATGACACGTTTATTAGCAAAACGGATTACGAATTCTTAATAAATCTTTACTGACATAATAGGTAGGTATTATAAATAGGAAAATTTATGAAGATTTTCATAAATATTTCTCACTCAATAACGAATAATTCGTCTCACAGATTTGAATTAAACTTTTCCCACAAATAGATCATGTCCTAAATTAAAACATGAAATTTTCCTAATTTATGTTATTTATTTTATTGTGTTTCATAAATGATATCTACCTACTTGTAGACGTCTACATATATTTCAGATAAATAAATAAATATCAAATAACAACTAATTACAAAGGTGGTTGAGTGTAGAAGCTAGTTTCCCATAAAAATTACAGCAATATAATTTTTACCGTTATTTCTTGTTTAGCTGATTCTTATTCAACCCTTTGTCGTTATTGTTAAGTGTCCAATAGTACAAAGAAAAAGATTTTTTTTTAATAAAATTGAGCAAAGTTCTTGTCTCCTAAAAAGTTCTTCACAATCTTATTGAAAAGTAAAATTCAAGATTTTATTAGGGTGCTATTTGTCGTTTAAACGTTTGTCAGACAAGAAGCGAAACGAATCGTCACTAGTTTTGTATATGGCGTTATTTCAGTATAATGCTTTTATTTCGCTTTTATTTCGCTTTTACGGTGACGATAAGGTTGTCCCTTTCAAACGCTTTTTCAGAGGTGTCACCTTCATCATCATCTGATTTCAGTCACAGGACGTCCACTGCTGGACATAGGTCTCCATCATAATTTCCAAAAGGACAGGTCAGAAGCAGCCTATTATAAGATCTGATAAGATGTCACCTTATTAGATTATAAGACTCATCAAAACATGTCTTATGGACAGTAAAATGTAATTTATTCGTGGTTATGCCATATTAAAATAAATGCTAGCGTTGATGAGAGTAAGTGAGATGAGAGTATTTTGTACTAGTTGGCGCCCGCGACTTCGTCCGCGTAAAGAAAAAGTAGCCTATCCTGTGTCCCGTACGTCTAAATGTTTATCTACCAAGTTTCATGAAAATCAGTTGATTCGTTTAAGAGTTATAGAGGAACATACATACTTACATACATACATACAGAAAAAAATTCTTAAAATGGTCAATTTAGTTTCAGTATGATGTATAGAGCCTATAAACACGATATCTGAAAACAAAGTAACTTACTCCATGACCAACCCTTACAGATTTATTATTAGTATTGATGATGTACTACATTGAAAATGATAGGTATATTAGTGACTCATATCCTCGTTTCATATTTGGTGCAACTGTAGGTTGTTCACACATTGAAAGTAATTATATTAGTAATGGAAACATTACTTAAGTAGGTTATTTCTAAAAGTTACAAGCGAGAGGAATTCTAGTATCATTATTCATCACTTTTATTACCTCTCTTAATTCTCTTACAACCCTCTGATAGCGGTAATGGTCGAGTAACTGACCCCCATGGTCCAAATGACCCCCAAGGGACCAGTTAAGTAGTCAACTACTATTAAGTTCGCTCTTTGATTAGCGAAGTGGGAAGATGTCCTGGAAAATATTATATACATACATTAATATATACAGTATAGATTACATTTTATTTCTAGATATAGTAGGTACCTTTAGCTGTGAGTTGATAGTCACTCAGGAGAAATGATTTTATAAGACATAATATATACCTACTATAATTATGTAGGTACTACGAAGTCTACAAAACTGAAATTTGGAACGTAAGTTTATTTTATAACTAGCTGGCGCCCGCGACTTCGTCCGCATTGAAAAAGAAAAAGTAGCGTTTATCTACCAAGTTTCATGAAAATCAATTAAGAGTTATGCAGGAACATACATAAATACAATACCAACTTACATATTTATTATTAGTATTGATGATGATGATTGATTGATGTTAGCATCCGCTAATTTTTCCTACTTAAATTCCGCTAAGTAAGGTTCGCAATTTTTTCCTACATAAAATACTTAGTTTGTCCTGACTGACTATTCGACTCACAGCCAAAACTACTAAGTCTAGAAAGGTCAAATTTGAAACCTGGGTTTATTTTATAACTTACTAGCGACCCGCTCCCGGCTTCGCCCGCGTCCGATCGCTACCAAACTTCACAGGATTACGCGCTGGACTAATCTAAAGATTGTCTGAAAGTTTCATCAAAGTCAGTTCAGCGGTCTATAGGGAACATACACACACACATCACCTTTTAGAATGATGAATCCGCTAAGAAAGGATTTTTGAACATTTCAACTCCGTGCGAAGTCGAAGGCGTGTCGTAGCACTTGATAAACTTGTCAATAAGTAAATTATTTTTCAAAAATAACAAAATGTGTTAATTTCGTCATCAATCTTGTCATTCATAAGACAAATTGCACGCTTAAACGTCAAGAAACAATAAAAAGGACTCCATTACGCAACGAGCTCTTCATCAAACACATTATTGTTTTCGAAAAAAGAACAAAAATTACACGTTACGAGTTGAACTGTCAAAAGCGAATCACGCCTCCGTCACTTTCGAAATTAATAAATCATTTGCTCTTACCTACCACCAGTTAGTGACAAAACTGGAATCAAAAATTACGGGTCACAAATCGTCACACAACGCGGCCATAAATCAACTGGAATTCTTTGCGAGATAAAAAAAAACTAAGCAAATACCCCGGCCCGACCCGTCTACCTGCTCGTGTTCGTATCTTTTGAATACTTTTCTTGTATTAAAATAAAATTTTTGAACGCATGGGTTTCGGGACAAAAAACGTACCAAAAACGCTCCCTCCGCATCTAGCGTCTCCCTCTCACACGGCGTTCTCTGTCTCTTTCTAATAGAGACGCAGTGTAAAACGAAAATTATATTTCTTTCGAAGTTTCGAAGTCGGATTCGAAATGTGACGATTGATTAATATATTGCCACATTAATGGCAAAATCCATTCATACTAATAATGAAAATGTTTTGTCTGTCGGTGTGACTGTTACCTTTTCCTGCCTTAAATATTATTTTATCATTTATTATCATTACTATCGTGGTAGGTACATAATTATTTATTATTACAAACTTATTACAGTAATTCGATAGAATCACAAAATTTTACATAACACATTTCAGGTCTACATACCTATATCCACCTTTAATCCAGAAAAAGTACCTACTGTTTCTGGAGGAATCTTCTAAAATTAAAAATACAACGCCTGGCAAAAGTATACCCAGGTTAGGTAAATAAAGCTGTTTTTTTTAAAAATTTTTAACGCAGACGAAGTCGCGGGCTACTACTAGTGCTATATAGATTCCACTCCACAGTCCCACCCTTGCACAATTCACAATAGATAACATAAATAAACATTAAAAGCGTTTATAAATTCCTTTTAGTTATGAATATTTTTTTAAATAATTTGCATAAATATTATTGTGGGGTCCGCGGACACCTTGCAAACAAAAGAACCGTCCCACGACCGAGTTCTTTTAATTCCTGGATAGAACCAAACAAAAGGTGAACAACCAAACCTCATTTTATGGACCTTCGTTTATGGCCATAATATTCAGTAGGAGCTGTTTTGTTAAACAATATTTATGGCGGTTTTTTGTTAGTTCAAGGAGAGATGACTGATATTTGACGTTTACAAGTTATACCATAAAGACATTTGTTGGTTGCGTTTGTTTATGGCGGGCGGTAAACTGTACGGTATATAATATATTCACACGTATCGCTCTGGACAGAACAGGTGATTATAATATTGAGTCGAGTTGTGTTGTGCCAAAACAATCGCGCTGTGACGTCATCGCGCCGCGGTCACGTGACGCGCCGATGCGTCGCCACTTTGCGTCGCACGCGCACACTATAAATAAAAATTTTGTAACAGGCAGGAACGCCATATTAATACACTATAATTTTAAATTTCGAACTTCTTCAGTAGCGGCCAGCTCCTCGCTCGGAATTCGGTCCAAAAGACGTACAGAAAAAAAAGGTCCATCACCTGCCCGCCATCGATCGTACAAAAAGTCATTAAATAGGAGGCGACTTAACTAAATTACAAAAGTCGACCTTTGCGCATTATAGAATAATTTACCATTGGACAAAGTTTCACGGTTAAACAATTTTAAATCATATTTTTATTAGTGACAAGTGTCAAAATTGTACGCAACAGTCAACTTTATTATAATACTTGGAGCAGATCGATCGGCCGGCATCTTAGGTAGCGTCTCGGTGCTTTATTTTATCTTATAAATAGATTTTTTATTATAAATTACAGGGTACCACGTTTGGTAGCGATTTTGATGCCGTCGGTCCTCTGCCACTTGCGGTAATAACGATCGTTTACGGTGTTATTATAATATACACTTTAATTGGTGCGAAACAGGGTTTAATCTCCATTGGGGACTTTGAAATTTCTTGATCGATCAGACCCGACG
The DNA here is from genome assembly GCA_945859745.1 of Synanthedon formicaeformis. Taxonomy (NCBI): domain Eukaryota; kingdom Metazoa; phylum Arthropoda; class Insecta; order Lepidoptera; family Sesiidae; genus Synanthedon; species Synanthedon formicaeformis. The sequence goes on from OX243970.1 coordinate 9,524,085, forward strand.
TATTTAATAACGGGTTCCATATTTTTTTCTTTCGAAACTTCAGGTAGCTTAGTTTCTTAGTTGCCGTCGTAAGCTCCTATTTGAACATTCTCACGATTTTGTACACTATGCGAAATCACGGCCTTCTTTGAATTGTGTTTGTGTCCACACACTTCCCCTGTATGCAGCAGGGGAAGGTTTCTCAATAGGACTTGCAGGAAGGCATTTATTCAATTATGCAAACAATACACCGTTTTGCCTGAAAATGTACAAAGAGTATAAAAAAATCTCAGGTAAACGCCAAATGAATAGGGAAGCGGACAATTGTCACAGAACAATGATTTCTCGAAGTCAAAAGTTACGTGGGCACAATTAAAAGCGACAGATAGTATTGGAAAAAATGTTTATTGTCAATGTTTTTAATGTTAAATGGAGAGAACACTCGGCGTGGCATCCGAGCGCGTCGATGAATCGATTAAAACCATAATAAAAAGTGGGATGGCTGTCTGTTCATAAAGCTTAAATTCTGTGCGTACCGTCAACACCTACCAATTTCGTCTCTATTGTTTTTATTATATCATTATAATGAACATAAAATTTTTATAATGTTATGTCTATCTATTGAAATGAAAACAATATTTTAAAACATTTAAAAAAAAAAATTATAACATTATTTTTTATCATAGACAAGCAACCTCCATCTGAGGCTGCAATTTTTTTTGAAAATTATTTACAGAATCTTTCCTCATTTATCGCTCTATCCATTAGTGAAAACCCCATCAATAATCGATAAACGGTTTAGTTATTAGAAGTAAATAGAAAAACAGAAGCAGTTTGTTTTATAAGTATAGATATAGATAGATATAAGGTATTTAAGTCGTGAAAGTGTAAACAAATAAACACACTAGCATTAATTGCGAAATCCTAACATATATTAAAAATTGCAATTTTTTATATACAAATTGTTCTGTATTATTTAGTTCAATGCTCTATAAAGAAAACTGTAAAATACTTTAAAATAATCGTAAAAATCCAAGACACGGTATCAGTCAATCGGTTGGCTTATTAGCATATAATTCGGTGTCCAAAAGTAGGGGGGCTTCACGGGTCGCTGCCCCCCTAAATGAGGGACTTCCTCGCCCGAGGGTGGGGAGGGGCGTACGTATTTAAGTTTCATATATTTTTGGCTTTTGCTGCACGCATTTTCATTGGACGAAAAGCGTTTGGGTGATTTTTTGGGACCGCTATTGTGTTCGACTTCGATATTATGCCTAAACCCTCAATTATCTATCGTACAACCTCTTATCGTATATGCAAACTAAACTTGTTGGTCGGGATATAATTTAACAACCGACTGATTCTTTTAATGGCTAAACTCATCTGTGTAAAGAAATAAATAAAAACTAGTTAGTAGGTATTATTTTTTCCAACAATCTAAAAGGAGATTTAGCTTTTTTTCACTAGGTGAATAACTTCTGAGATTAGTGACCCAATGGTTTTTGAATTATCATCCTTAACCCACGCGTCTATGATAACATTGATGACAGAATAAGATGTACATTTGGATATTTTTTTCAATGATATTATAGAACTTATAACCACGGAATAAAGTTAAATTTGCAATAAATTTCCAAATCACTTAGAATCTAAAAAATATATTCATAATGTTACCATTAGCTTTAGTTTTAGCAGAGTAAGTACCTACATTGCGATTAACAGTCATAAATTGGGAAGCACGTCTGGCGATAGTAATAACTCATTTACAGAAGATAACCGTGAAATAACAGCATATGTGCTGTTGTGTTTCAGTGAGTGAGATCTTAACTCACTCCAGAGTAGGTCAGAGCCTATTTTCTCTATCTCTTCCTAATAGGTATATAGTTATAAAAACAAAATGTGTTCTGACTACTTATCTATGAATGCACAGTTAAATTTAAGCGCCTCTTTCACCAACTACAAGTAAAGTGTTGATTAGTTACTTTTAGAAATCATTTTCTGTTTTATTGAATTATGCACTCGGTTTACTGCATAATTCGATAGGCGATTTTTTATTATTATTTTCTATTTAATGTTTGGGACGTTTACCATATAAACAAAGGTATATCAGCTAAATTATCCCCGGTTACCGGTGTCTTTAAATGACAGTTTGGCCTACTTGACGTTGGTGAAAGAGGCGCTAAGTCTTAGAAAGCTAACATTTGGAACATAATTTTATTTTGTAACGTAAGCATCCACTAAGAAAGTTTTTTTTAATTTTCAACAACGTACAAAGCCGGGGGCGGTTCGCTATAGTTACTCATGTTTATATTACAAAAGAGTAAATAGTACTTAAATAGTACTAAATAGTATCTACTATTTACTCTTTGATATTACTATTTTCTGCATCGTACTAGCAGCTAGCAACCCTCACAGAGTTGCTAGTGTTAATAGGCGTCAATTGTCAATTTCTATGAATTAAACCGTCAGCCTGTCTGCCTACCTTCACATAAAAAAAAACTCGAATCACCGTGCATTACTAAGTCAACTCTACAACGTTGGCTACTCACAAATAACAATTTGTATCAAGTAATGATACACCGCTAGCTAGAATGATAGCCATTACTTTGTGGGCGGAATTGAACTCGCTACTTCAGTGTCGTACGTCGCATTAGAGTCACGCTACTCATTACGAGTATTTGTATTATTAGTATATTTTTTTTTTCAAAACAAATAGAGTATCTATTTTGAAGTAAGGAAAAACTATCATACCTGCTTAGTAAAAAACAAAGTTGCCGCTTCTGTCTGTTCTTTAAGACTACGCATCGAATTTCGAAACAGTTTTTCCTAATGGAAAAAGTGATAATAAGGAAGGGTTCTATAAATAAATTATATTATACTTTATATGTTTATAGATTTGTGCATAAATAAAAATATTATTAAATATTATTATTTCTGTATATAATTTGTAGAGTAAAATTGTATTCATGCGAGCCAGGGGCAGGTCGATAGTATATGTATATTAGTGCGTAATAATATAGTACCTACATATATTAGTGTATAGGATCGCAGCGATAAATGATAACTTACTGCCGTAAAATATGAACGCAAAATAAAATTTAATATCAATAAAGAGACAGAACATTTATTGCTATACAAATATCAAGATGATATAATTTTACGATTACAAGATCATTATCAATATTTACATACATTTTAAAAGGGCCACCCACTCTGCAGATTATCTCAAAGAAGATATTATGTCCATAATTTATTTCCTATAATAATTAACTACATTATTGTGTCTTACTTACTTTATTAACAAAGCCTAGTTTGTTATATAAGTAGTTACTTAATTACTTCATCAACTTATTTAATTGACCCTATTACTTATACTTAGGGCCTCTTTCACCAACTACAAGTCAGAGCCTATTTTCTCTATCTCTTCCTAATCTATAGTTATAAAAACAAAATGTGTTCTGTCTACTTATCTATGAATGCACAGTTAAATTAAAACTATTAAGCGCCTCTTTCACCAACTACAAGTAAAGTGTTGATTAGTTACTTTTAGAAATAATTTTATGTTTTATTGAATTATGCACTCGGTTTACTGCATCCTTCGATAGGCGAATTTTTATTATTATTTTCTTTTTAATGTTTGGGACTTTTACCGTACAAACAAAGGTATATCAGCTCCATTATCCCCGGTTACCGGTGACTTTAAATGACAGTTAGCCTACTTGACAGATCGTGAAAGAGGCCCTTACTTTAGTAAAGAAAGAGTACACTGCATTCTGCAGTTACTTGTAGTAATAATTAATATGGGATTTTCAGACAGTTTTTTTGGTCCTATTATAGTCTATACTAATATTATATTGAGAAATTTGTATGTTTGTAAAAACTCAAAAACTACTAGACAGATTTTGAAAATTCTTTCACCTGTAAAAAGCTGCTTTATCAGCGAGTAACATAGGCTATGTTTTATAAAGTTACGTGGGCGAAACTATTATGTATTATTAAAATAGTAAATAAAATATTGTCAAATTCAATTCTGGATATATCGCTGCTTAAAAACTAAAGGGCCATAAACAAAAAAAAAACCAAAAATGTTTTTATTGCAAAAATACAATCACAATCCTTCATATTGTTATTAATAATAACAATATTTAGTATATTTTGGTATTTTTTTTTTAATATTCAAGAGTAACTTATATGCTTATATCTAGGCTCTAATATTCAGTTTATTTTAAAAGTACTTACTTAGAACATTTAATGCTACTTAAAAATATGCTTATAATTATGTATAATATGCATATATTTGATATATATCTAATAAGAAAAAATTAGACAACAAAATAATTTAATTTTTTTCGATTAGCTCTCCTGTAAAAAGTGTAATTTTGATTTGTGACCCTTTAGTTTTTAAGCAGCGATATATTGCGTGTAAATTTTATCAACTCGAGACTGCTGAGACTTTCTTTATAGAAACACGAACATTAATGCTCTTTTATATGTCCTTGTCTAGCTGTTTTTAACGGTGGATCTTTTTAATGGACATAATAAGCCCATTTTATGTGTCTAAAGATTGAAATAAAAGATAGAAAAAGGTCTTCCACTCTATGGAGAAATCTTATCTTTTCTCACATTAGGGTTATCTATGAATTTTTTTATTTTGCACAGTAAGTAGGTACACGAAGTGTGAACTGACAAAATTATTCTCAAGAAGCGTGAACAAAACAATCCGCCATTACCAGGTATTCACTATAATTGTTATAATTTACATAAAATTCTGTTTCAGTATATACGTAGTTTTGAATATAAAAATTGTATTATTTTTTTTTACTTGTAAACGCCAGCCATGCATTTAACTTAATGGATATAATAATCTATTTAACTTTTAATAAACATAATTCAGTTATAATAATTTTAAACATTCTGTTTAGAAGGATAGATTCACTTTTCCTTTTTAAAAGGAATATTTATATAGTATCAGATTTATATAATCGCAAAAAGTGAGATTTCATCTACTTAAGCTAACATTTTTGGGGTATGTTTAAAAAGGAAAATTAAACATATTAAATAATAATAATTATAACATAGATAGTGTATACCTTTGAATTACGAATACTTTTGGACTTAATCTCTTGAAATATGTATATTTGCATTGCCCTTATTACGCTGTCATTTACGAGTAAACTTAAAAAGAAGTAGCTAATCACCCGACTAATCTTATACTCGAAAAACTATAACAGATTAATAATGTCAGTACAATGTAAGGTTAATATTATGATGTGAATAATTATTGAATAATTCATAAGTGTGAACAAACCACCTTTTGCCTGCAACTTCGTTCGTCTCTGGGACAAACTTTTTTCTAGATAAAAAGTCCCTTTAAGACCTTTGACAATTTGTACAAGGCGTGAAAGGATTACAAAAAACTCACTTTCGCAATTATTTATTATACGTGGGTTAATAATATATGAACTGACGTATAATAAATATTTGATAAGTTATTTGAAATTATAAATGCCATAAAATTATAAACGTCCATCATTAGCACCCATATTATAGTGTATTGTAATGTTTGTTTGTTTATAACGCGGAAGTTCGCATGAATAAAAGCTAAGGCAAAAAGGCAACTTTGGTAATATAAAATTGTATAATTAGGCGTCAGTCGCAGAGTTGGTTGTAGTGTCAATAAAAAGTGTAAATTTAAAGAAATCCGTCCGAGGTGTGTATACGATAGTATCATGTTTCCGGTCCGAGTTCGGTATAAAATGTCGAAAAAAAGCGATTCTCCGAGCGGGTCAAAGATTGTGAAAACAGACACGTAACACGATAGTCAATTAGGCACATTGGCATAACATTGTTGCGTCGTCTATTTTGTTTCAATTTCCTAGAAAAATATTTATTTTTGTTGAAATTTGAAATTAAAAATACACTGTGTTCAAGTATATTTGTGAGTGGAAGGAAACACAAGAGAAATGTCAAGACGGACAGATTGAGCAGTCGTTTATGTATTCTTTACATAGTTCGTTTTACTACGAAAATCCGTGTTGATTTTGAAACTAATTCAAGTAAATGACAACATCATAAAATACAAGTACCTAATGATGTTTGTTAGTGCTTCTCAAAATTTAAATTGAATGGAATGACTAACAAAAATTTGTTGAAAATAGGTCAAAATAGATTTAACTAGAGTACTTATAGACAAAATAATTGGGAAAAGCTTTTAGTTTAAATTAGTTATTTTACGATTCATTTGTTACGTTTATTTTAACAGGAATGAGGAAACATTAGTTCTACTATTCTATGATCATTCTATATTTGAAACCAAAAAGCTAGCCAAGTGATTACGTTCAAAAGCTGTCAGATTTTTTTTATTAGGGTTCTAACTTTATTCACGAATCCATTGGTCGAGTGGTTAAGGTGCTTACATTGACACTGTTTCAAGGGTTCAGTTTTCGAATCCTGGCAGGATCAACTTTAGAAATAAACTTTTCAAGTTGGCTCTTATCTGGATCTGGAAGTGGTGGAAACGGTGGCAGCCCGTTTGGTGGCAGTATCCATCCTCTTACAGAAGACCAGTGTGTGAGTGAGGGAGAGCCCATTGGCATATCTCTTATTCTTATTTTTCTCTTAACCTTGCTTCTGTTATAGGCAAAGTAGCCACCTATCATCAAGTGGATCCTCAGCTTTTCTGACAAAATGCACATTTAAATATACAAATTTTCGGTCAATTTCAACAATTTCCCAAGAATTTTCAATATTTTCCTTAAGAAATTACTTGTTGTAGTTAAGAAAATGTTGGATTGGCTTAGGGAAATGATGAAATTGACCGAAAAATGGTATATAATAGTGATTTAGATAAACATTTGTGATGTCGTTCGAATGATTGTAGCTTCTGCGTACTTGCATACTCTTTGACTTTGCTCAGGCGCAGCGAAGCGAGCGAGCATTTTATTAAGCGAGTACACTGCGCCGGCCATTAATCTACCGCCAGCAAAGTGACTCTTCTCATTATATATCCAAAACAATATCTATACATTAAATAGCTGTTATACGACTTGTACAATAGCATATTTAACACAGAGAATATAATAAACAGTTTTTTTAAATTTCTTTAGTGGCTTCCTAACAAAACAGATAAACGAACTTTAAAAAACTTACTCAAAATCACTTACTTATCAAATTTAAACCTGTACAGAAATTGAACAAGTATGAAAAGGAAGTAAAAATTTATTTGAACGCAAATAGTTTTTACTTTTAACATCCTACCTAACGCCTTGTTGAATCCAAATTTTATGTGATTTTTATAATTTTTATAATTTGTATTTCTAGATACACAAATTTTATAAAAATAAGTACAATACAATCATGTCTGTTTTTGTTGCTGTTTTATTTAAAAAAATGCCAAGTCATCCCATAACACTGGCCACATATAACCCGAATACTCGACGAAAATTTACTATTGTTGTGAATATTTTTTCTAATCAATTATTTTATTACTTACAGATACGTCAAGAAAAACCTTATTATATAGCGGACCCCGAAGTGGACTCATTAGTAAGTTACAATATTAATTATTTAATTAATTTTAATACATTTAAATATAATAGGAAATATGAAATTTTACTGCTATTTCTGCCAGCTTTTAAATTTGGGAACATTGTGAGGGATTCAATATAACAAGCTTTGAAGATTAATATAACAAGCCTTGACACAGGTTAAACTTAAAAGTATGGTCCAGCCACTGTAAATTGGAAGAAACAAGATAATAATAAATATTATTTATTATTATTTTGTTAATATTCTGGAGTATATTAACAATCTTCAAAGACATATTATGAAGGTCTATTAACTAGCGTAATGGATACTACTTACATGGGAACTTATTTTGAGTAGAATTGTCTGCCCCGAAGTGACATGACTGTGTTGGGTTTATCGGAACGGATCAGCAGTTATAATAGTTGGGATTTAAATTGAAAATGGACTAGTTAAATACGATTTACGATTTGATTGGCCGAATTGAAATTAAAGCACAGGTAAAATATTTCTCAGAAATTGATCTTTAAAAAAATATTGTCATAAAAAGCTGTATTGGAGCCACCCGCTGCTAGCGGACAAAAAGTGAAATAATAAAAGTCGCGGCCCACCCACCGCAGCAGTTCGACACGGATACTTAACCGATTCTTAACAAATAAAACCTATAGCATTACGAATCGACGGTCAGCGGGGTGACGCGGCCAATCTTCAACGCCAATATTTGGAATTTGTCGTTCGATGCTATCACTTAAGGCTTTGTGCACAACTCACCGAATTTCAATCAATTCTCTACTCGAAACTGCTGCATTTTTAAAACTAGCTTGAACGTTTAGTTTTGCTGTCTATATGATTTCAACAGTTGAAGCCAAAAAGGCATCTAGAATCAGAATGTAACCTCTCGCAAGTCTCTATTATTTAAACGCACCGAAGATATATATTTTTGCAAGCATTCGCTGTTTAAAATCTACTATCGCTAGATTGAACCAACGGGAGCAGAAGTGGTCCTAGATGATCAGATGAAGAGGTTGCTGGAAAACACGATCAGTGGCCCTACTATCAACTCTTAATACGATTTAATTTAGGACCTAAACTGGATTGCATTTGCTATTTCGTACCATCAACTTCGTTTTTGTATAAAAGCGATTTTATTTAGAAACCCAAATTAAACTGTTTTGAATTTGAATGGTATTTTAAAAGTTGATAGTAGGGCCCCAGTACTTAGTTCGCGTCGCGATGGGAGTCTTTGTCTTTATCATTTCCCAACTTCCTTTCGTGATCTCTAAATTCTAATCTCTATCTAATATTCTAATCTCTTCAAAATATGTAAAGTAGCCTTTCATATTTATTTTGACATGGGACAAATCATACATTTTCTAACTATAAAGAAAAATCTGTTGAATTTGAATGTTAAGGCAAGTAGCTTCGCTAGACACAAACATGTCGTCGCCACAGTTTGTTCAGCGCCCGGATGTTTCTGTTTATTTACCCCCTTATCTGGGGGTACGTGAATGACTGTTATCAGTGGCAGGCTGGTGGCAGGTAGGCCTGACATCTTTATGGCGTCTTGCTACTGTTCTCTATTCGACTACTCTCAACATGTTTATCCTTCTGGAAAATGACTTTTTTATATATTATGGTCCATATTTTGCCAATAAGAGACACTTTATTTCTTAAAATTTACTTTTTTCAATTTATATAAGTAATATGTCTGAGGCTTGAGACATGTGGCAGTTTATATACGTACTTAACTCCATTCAAAGTTAAATATATATTTCTTTCAGATTATTTTAACATCCATCACTGTCTTTCTTTGTTTTTTGCTACGAATAGTAGAAATCCCGAACATAATGGTGCAACTGAGAGAACCGTTTCTAATATCTCAGCTTACATAGTGGTTAAAGCTGGTTAATTCTTTGGTTTGTAAGAGTCATTCCCAATTATGTAATAATTTATTACATTAATGTACAAATTATTACTGCAATACGAGCAGTTGTCCACAATAATAATAATATAAATAACGAGGTACGCCAATTACGCGTTGAAAAGCACCTAAATTGGCGTTGGTATTTCTGTAAGTGAGAGTCAAAAGATGACGTAACTGGCCACATTGCAGGCGAGGCGTCATTGTGACTGAACACAATATCAGAAATAATATAGAGTTTAATCTTAATGTTAATATGTGACTTCAATTCTATAGTCACCAAATATTTATTCTGAAACAAAATGTCAATTTTACTTAAGGTGATATCAGGTTTAGGTTGGACGTAATAGCTTAAATCAAAGTAACATCAAGACCCTTCATATCATCGACATTCATGATTATCTACCAAATAATAATTAAAAAATTCTATTTTGGTAGAGTGTCTTTTTAGGATATCAACAACTTTCCTTTATCTAGTGTGTCTGTGTTTTCAATATTTATCTTTTCTGGATATTTCCCTGGATATTTCTGGATATAATTTGTCACATTTACAAAGTTTAATACAATCATTAAAAAATATAAAAGTCTTAATAAGTCTATTAATAAGTTTAACCGCTTCTTGAATATTTAAAATAATTAAATCTAAACCTATATTTTCTACTTTTGCTAAGAATACCTTTATTTTAATTTCTTTACATATGTATTTAAATATTTCAATGGGTTGAGGACTAATGAAGTTTTTCATTATTGAAGTAATTTTTGGTAAAAAAAAACAGAAAATACACCGCATTATTTTCAGTACTGTGACCCTTGTTAACACGAATGCCCCGGACTGCATTGTCCACAATAACCAAATGTGCAAATGCAAACATATGAGATGACAGTTGGACAAATAAAAAACATAGCTGAAGGCGAATAAGCGTGAGCTCATATTAAATTATTAATTTCAAAAGCAAATTAACTTTGATATTTAACTTTGATTGTAGACTCTTACAAGACCATGGATAACCAACACAATTCTACCATGACAATATTTCTTTTTCTTTTCCCTTTTCCATGGGATTTTAGTAAAATATGGTACATTTTGTTTATTATGTACTATTTTGTCATTTTGTTTATTACTTGTTACTTGGTAATAATTTACAATCGCTCTCCTGGTTGTTGATTTCGTTAATTTATTAGACATTTTACATCCAGCCAGTTGGCATTGTTATTCTTGAGGTTTTCCCCTGATCCTCCACTGATTCTTCGGTTTGTATGCAGATTCGTGTCCAGTGTACGCTCCCCCTTACAGATACGGTTAAAATTAAGATAGCTTTTGAAAATAAAGTGAGCCATGACATATGGCTGCCCACGCAAAGCCACAAAGGAACTAAAGAGTTCTTCGAATAATACGAGTTTCGATCGAATTGGTAAGAAATTATACGTGGGAGCCTAAATGACGTATTGAAAACTCAATTGGGGTAATTTGGGGTATTTCGTTAAATGGATTGTTTAAATACAATGTTCGTGAGCAAAGCTTGGTAAACAAAGCGAATTTTGAAATCAATAATTGTCAGCGGTTGCCAAGGTGCCTTGCAAATGAAACAGTTTTTTCTTTATTTTTTGTTGCTACTTACAATTATACCAACCACAACTAAGAAGACCTTAAGTAGGTATTTAGTAACTCTAAAGATACTGTAGTCTGTGTTATCCAATGATAAGAGGAAGAATTTCACTTCGGACTCTTTGGACCCACAAGTTTTGACCCTACCTACGAAAAAGTGCTCGTATGATACCCGCTAGTCTCTTATATGTCCCGGTTGACCCGCTGTTATGAAAGGACTAGATTTTTTTTCGTATTTTCACTCTATTCAAAGTAAAAGCATTGGTGGGTTATTCTTTAAAAAAAGATAAATTTCGTCCCGGGTTTCACTGTTCGTCTACAAGGCCCTGGGCTGCACCTAATATTTACTCAAGTCACATCTGTGTTTGCTTGTCACAACCTTTTGAGGCATTAAACTACAGCAAACATTGTCGTAGCATGGTAGTCGACAAATAGTTGATGCACAACTCATTAGGATATGATAGTTTGTGGGTTTAGGGTGTAGCTTTAATTTTTTACTGATAACATACTGACCAGTTTCATCTTTTTGATTAACTTCTGTATTAAACCATTGGTGAACTTCAACTACTACTCTTTCTTCTTTTATATCAATGGAATCTTCATCATTTTTGGCACAGTTATATGTTGTGAATTAACAGTACATGCCTGTGCCAAAAATAATAAAAAAATCCCAGACTCTCTCTTTTCTTTACAAATTTCTTTATTCCCAAAGAAAATAAAGATAAGGATATTCTTAAGTAGAAGTACCAAGAGCTCATAACATCTGCGGAGCTCTGCAATATCAATTAAACCCATAAGGTACATCAACCAACACCCCTCCGGTTGTTTGTACAGACGTGCCTCCGTTGACACAAGCGTTTGGGACCAGATAAAAATATGTTCGACTCTGTGTACACTTGCCACCGAGATGTTTGTTAAGGGGGACACTATACTAAATGTAATTACAGACATTAATCTCGAACGTGATGCTTCTTCGTTTTAATTCTGACTTTCTGGTGGCTTATAGCTGTCTCTGAGCGGTGTTCATTGGTTTACTCAGATGTACCTACTCTTAATTTAATAAATACACTTGATTGAAAGTAAAGTTGCTTTTACAATATTCTCACGAGGCTGTAAACCAAGCTGTTAATGCTTCCAAAGAAAATCGAATGTTAGTACTCGTAGATAGTTAAGTCTAAGATCGTCATTTACTTAGAGAAGCTCTATCATCTGTCTCTGCTTGGAGGATCTTTGTCAAATTGTTTATTAACTAATTAATAATTAGTTTAATATAGATAATTCAAATTATAAAGCTTTGTTTCATTGTTAAATTAAGCGTAAAATAGTTAATTACAAAAGCAAGACAAAATGTTTAAACTTATTTAAAAAGTGTTCAGTTAATCATCAATCAAAAACTAAACGTGGGCAAAGTTCGAATTCGTCTTCGAGTGGCAATCAGAAACAAATCAAGCCTCCTATTAAAACGACATTAACCGGCCGTTTTAAGATACATATCGATTTAAAAAAAACCCACCGATTAGATTTCCAAACAGACTCAAACAATAAGCTTAGATAAGATCGCTTTAAGTTCCTATGTATGTGGTGGCTAATATTAATGGCTTCGACCAACTGCATTAGCCTAACCTATGTCTAACTGAAGGAACATTTCTTCGATCATTTGAAAATTCCTAGCTGTTGCACGCGATTTCGTCCGCGATAATGCAGCTTTCTATAGGTGAAATTTTTTTTAAGATCGGTCCAATGAGTTTATAGATTAAAAACAAAAAATACATAAATGTTCTCAAATAAAAAATCAATAATTTCTTAACACTGTCTTATAGGGAAGAACCTTGACAAATCACCTCAAAAGGCTCTTGTTAGATAGCTAGAGGAGGTTCTTTATTTTGCAGCCCTAACTACCGATTTCTTGTAATTTTCCCTATTCCCTATGGACTTGCACATTAGTTTTAGGTGTTTTATGACATTTGTAGTTTTTTCTATTTATATTAAAAATAAAATAAAATTGAACATACCTGTACGAAGATTAACCATCAAACCACGTTTTATACCTATACAAACCTCTTAAAAAAATAGATCAAGTACAAGAAAGTAAGTAAAGCTATTAAGAAAGTTTGGAAATCTAAGAAAGAAAGAGTTTTTTCTATATATAATTAGTCATGATTCTTATAAATTTAGAGGAGTAGAATTTTACGCTGGTTAATAGAGACACATTTTGAGGCGGCATTTAAGCCGCTCCATCTGACTGAAGTTATATACCTAATATACTGACAGCATTTGATTGATGTCTGATCTTGAACCCAAGATGCAATCAATAACATTCGTCATTGCTTTATTCGAACTTCAAAATCAGACTAAACAAGGGTGCTAATAAAGTAAAAGCTGTGACTGCCCACGATATAATAATTATTAGCAATTTTAGAAATTTAAATAATTTTTTTATTCCATAAAGCGTTTTTAACACACGCTTTTATTTTATTTTTAGAATGTATAATATAATAGAAATACAGTCATAACTAGCATAGTCAAAAAAGTATGATTGAAGTAAAAATATTATGTCAATTAATCAATCATGTATTTTAAATAAATAAATAAATATCTTCACACATTCCACACAGCACCATCTAGTTCCACAGTAAGCAACTAATGCTTGTATTATGGATACCAGACAGTTGATATACTAAATACATTACTTTTTTTTTTTGTAAATACATACATATTATATATAAAAATATCCATGACTCAGGTACAAAGGTAAATGTTAACACATAAACATTTGCCCCTAGCGGGATTCGAACCCGCGACCGTTTGGTTAACAGCTAGGGTTACTAACCACTAGACCAACGTGTGTAAATCAAACAAGAGTTAGGATATAAACATATCTATAGTTTTTTATAACTCAAAATGAGTCGGATACCAAGTTTTCACAGACAGACGCAGGTATCTCGCTATGTTGGTTATATTATTTAGGAGAAATTCGATATTTCATTAAAATGTTAGTTACTTAAGTTAATAAGTTAATTTTTTTTCTTTAGAGATTAGTGAGATGTTGCCGAAACGAACAGGCGTGATGAATCGATAACTTTTGAATATCGATAAATGACGCTCGCATCACTACGCACCACAGGGCCCCGTTGTACTTTGTCCAGCCTATTGTTACCCACTTGGCTTTGTCAGATTAAACCCGCTCGGAATCCGAGACATGCCCATCTAAGGAACTATATGTACATACGTACCTATAACTTAATATGTTCCCTGACTAAATTTTGTTTTATTTTTCCTTTCAGATGGTGCAAGCGATACAAGTCCTACGGTTTCACTTATTAGAATTAGAAAAGGTAAGACGTTTTCCTTAACATCGGAATTCCCTTTGGACTGGAGTCAGAACCCGTTTTGAATATCACCTGACATCTGGATATTGTTTCGATTATCCAGCGGCGGCGGCTCGATTCCGAATCGAGATACCGGTATCGATCTCGGTTACACACGCGATCGTAACACGCACACCGACGCAATATACCAATTGAACAACTAACCCGTTACCATAGCCATTTTCAAATCTATATTCGAAATCGAATTTTCAAAATTACAGTTCATAAACGGTCGAAATTTATGTGCTTGAAAAGCGCGCTTGACCAGACTTGAATCAAGCGTTTTAGTCAAGTTATTAACGAGACTTGATTACCTGTTGACGCCAACAAACTTACATATGAGCACGAGTGCTAAAGTATGCGTCTTCACTAAATGTCAATTCTTAGCACGAATCAGAGCGCAATAACTTCCTCCTTTATTGCTCCTTCCATTAGTGAAAACCATATCAAATTGCGTTGTGTGGTTTAGTAGAAGAAACGAAAAACAGACAGAAGCGATATAAATTATCTAATGAAATAACTTATATAACACAGAAAGTATTAAAAACGCCACATCAAACTGATCTTCACAAAAAAAATATGTGTGTTTACTCTTATAAATTTTCATACGGGGTATATGAAAATCGATTCTTAAGAAGTACCTAAACTCCAAAAATGAAATTTAATTAATTGTGTTCAATTAACACACTTATTGGGAAATAAATTTAATAATGAGAATATTTCTAAATGATTAAAATATCTAAGGATATCTGAAAGAGACAAAATGTAGATGTCTTTCGTTCTCTTCACAAAGCGAATCGTTAGAAAATATTCAAAAAGTTCTGAAATCAAATTGAATTTTTCAAATTTTGAATTACCTATTTCGCTCGGTATTGAATGATTCTCATTTAGAGTTAGTGTTTGTTTTATTTATCTCGAATTGCCGGTCGAACGCCGGACCGGTCCAGTTTCTTGTTTGTGTCACATCCACATCGCTCGTTCGCGCCATTATACTCTCAAACGAAATGTCTGTCTCGTAACGGTACAGCTTTTTGTCGTGTGCGATCGACAATCCGTAATAGTATTAATTAGCTGAAAAAGTAGTCCCGTACATCGCTAAGCTGTGTATCTGAGCCAGAAATTAATTTAACTTGTCAATATTGTGGTCACGTTTCGACAAAACTAGTTTCACTAACGTCTATATCGAGTGGAATGATCTCGGACGAGATATCTCGTCCGTCCGAGTGATCTCCCCGGTCCTGCCCTGGCTTGGACTCTCCCACAGTGGATTCCATAAATATCCGGCGCCGGCATTGATCGAACTAGCTTAGGAGTCGGTGAATTTGGAAAAAAAAAAACCTCACACAGTACAAAAAAGAGGTCTCTGTAACGAGATAACCTGTAATGCGATACCACTGTACGAATCTGTGGCCGGAGGGAGAGATAAAGGCCATTTAAGAAATAAAAGTAATACGCCGTTCGAAATTCAAAATATCAGCCCGAGGCTCACGAACCAAATCGATTCAACGATTTAAAAACAGATCGATTTATTTTATAATCAACATCTTTTAACCTTTTTGATTCTCTTTTTGTAAAAAAAAAACAATTCGTATCAATTTTTCTTTTAATATTTTCCCTGAGTTAGTTAATAACTACACAGTAGGTATACCTAGTTGACTGAGCCAATAAAAATATATCCTCAAACGTAAGTAACTATTTAACGTGCCCGAGATATCGTATGCGCTGAAGTTCGTTTTTTGAAAATCCCACAGGAAACACATTTTTTTACGACGAAAAGTATCCTATTTGTGAATCCAGGTAATAAACTGTTCACCTGTTTTGTGTGATTGAGTAACAAAAATCCAAACGTTCTTATAAACTTTCGCACTTATAAATTACTAGCTGGCGTCTTCGTCCGCGTTGAAAAAGAAAAAAGTAGCCTATCCTGTGTCCTGTACGTCTTAATGTTTATCTACCAAATTTCATGAAAATCAGTTAATTCGTTTAAGAGTTTTGGAGGAACATACATACAGATTTATTATTACTATTGATTGATTGATTAGTATTGACATCAAGCAAAGCTTTAAAAGATAGGCGATTGGGAGAGGATAAGAGAATAGGCTTTGGTTTTCATTTTTCACTTACCGAAACACAACAGAACACTTACTGTAGTCTTTAATAAAGTGTTGGTTACTCCCGCCACAGGCTGCCCAATTTAAATATGACTGCAAAACCTGTCAATACGAAAATATTTTTTAATACTGAAATAAAACTATTATTATAGTGATAAAACAGTTTCTGTTATAAAATGAACGGAACATCTTTCGCTACGTTATTACGACAATCAAAGTCGGATTAAGTGTTCAAAAATGTATTTTAAAAAATGTTCGGATTTATTTTACATTCTACGCGTCCCGCTATCGAAAAATACTTTTTGCTCTCCGCTCATATCCTCTATACACGTCGGCCTCTATCTTGTCTACGGTTTTTGTCAAATGAAAAGAAAAAAAAAAAAGCGCGCCGTTACTTCGATCCATTTCCGCTTCACTACGCACCGTTCACAGGTGATGTTTTTAGAGTTTAAAATAATAATTAGAATTAAAAAAAAAGTCGGTGTCCCGTAGCAACCCGCGCTTACAATGAGATCTCGTTAAGTGCACTTTTTCTACCTTTTACTATAATTACTCGGTTTTATCGTAAAAAAAGCACTCAATAATAACCTCGTTCGAGCGATGAATGCACGCTTTTTTTTTAAATTAATGATATTGTAATAGAAAAATTAAAATTCATAGGCACTCACTACTAGGGTTTCAGCATAACGAAGTAGGTACCTACCTTACATGGTTACCTACACTCGACGATATAATATGTGCATATAGATAGGTATAAAATTTTTATTTAATATTTTGAAAATGTCCCGAGGCGACGATACTGCCTCCCCAAATCGTGGGCTGTGATTGGTCGTCATCATTTTTTTTATTCAGTCACCGTCCGAATGTTCCCTAATTATGTTATGTGGCTTTTCGAGGCGATTCCCGCCGCACCAAAATTAGATTTTTATTTTTTATATGTCGTCATAACGAGACAGGTTATTGGTAAATAGAAAAAAAAACTTTTCTGAATAAGAGTTTGTTAAATTGCGTACACTACGGTATGCAGTCGTGATTCTATGAGGCAACAGTAACAGCACATGTGCTAAGTAAGTAATGCCTTACCATTTATTCTATTTTATCCGATGTCGGACCCTTTGGACCCAGAAGTTTTGACCCTATCCTTACATTTTTTACTCCTGTTTTTACCATCATTCCAACTTCTAGATCTTGTTACACCATATAATATTTTGTCGGCATGTTCATGAATTAGATTAGATTAAAATTAAAACTAACAAAATTTTGTGTTTATATGATAAACAGTTGCAGACAGTTGATTTTATTACCCTGATAGAATACTGTTACAAAACGGTGGTCTTTTGTGTAAGCGTGTGGCTACTGCCGCCAATAACTTAATAATAAAATACAAAATCCAAAATATTTATTCAGGTCACTAATTAAAAAAGAAATGGACAGACTCATTAAAAAAGTATAATACAAAACATTGAACATGTACCTTAGAACTTTGGTCATTATTTGAAAAATTTGTAAGAAATAGTTTTACCGTGTAATATTGGTTTTAATAGTTTTTCGTGCGTCATAATTACAGTCGTTATTTAAAAAAA
Organism: Synanthedon formicaeformis; assembly: GCA_945859745.1. NCBI lineage: Eukaryota > Metazoa > Arthropoda > Insecta > Lepidoptera > Sesiidae > Synanthedon > Synanthedon formicaeformis. The sequence continues at coordinate 9,542,174 of OX243970.1, forward strand.
AGGCAACGAAATAAAATTCAAAATGGCCTTTTTTCATATGTAGTGACCGAATCGTAAAACGTTATCTGTAACAACGTGGCTAAGTGATTTACGATGTAGGTCAGATTTGTTAGTTTACGGGCTGAGGCTCGAACCCAGGACCCGGCGTTTACGACGTTTTATATTATATCTACTATATAGCACAGTTTAATTCATTCTCCAAATTGGATTAATACCTATTCTATTATTTATTTTTTTCTTTAAAAATAACTTGTAATAAATAATTGGAAGTCATCTCTTACAAAATAATTCATCTGCATGTATGCATAGTAGGGTATAAAATAAATGTATTAATTTCTAAATATATAGTTAACTAAAAATGAGTAAAATTAGTACCTAATACTAGCTTTTGCTTGTGACTTCGTCCACATGTCATAATAAATTAAATCATTAATTGTATGAATTAACTATACTTCTGGAAAGTTTATTGCGTAAGAGAGCAAAAAACATCCACCCATCGTCCCAAATTTTTACATTTTAATTTTAGTTTTTTTTTTTTAATATTCTCACAAATAATAAATTTTAGGTTTTCATGTTACAAAATGTGATAGACAGACTGACGATGCACTTATTGATGGTAGGTGGTTACCATCGCCTAAGGACACAGGCAACATCAGATGCGCCATCGACTCTGCAGGAATTTGCTTAATGCTCTCTTGAAGAAGCTTTATATTGTAGCTAGATGGAAATATCACAGTGATAGGTAAACACTATTGCTCGTTTCCTTTCCATATGCTGCAAGCCACGTGTAGATACCGACATCAATATTAAATTTATCTTCGCCCGGGTTCAAAATAAAAACTATAAGTTGGACCAAATTATACATCGATACCTTAATTCGCAAACCAAATAACTCCTCTGAGGCAAACTTTACAGGGGAGACTAAAACCGTTATAATTTTTTTTGTACCTATGATACGAGAAAAGAAAAAAGACAATTTTACATTGGAAATTATGGCTCGTATTGACCGATAGACCTTTTAAAAATTAAATTCTAATTGTCATTAAGTTTCTCCCGTATCAAAAAGTCATTTTCAACCAAAAGTGGAGTTATTCGTTCTGCGAATTAAGGTATCGACATATTTACGAAGTTTTATCAAGTTCAGTACTTTGGGAGTTTATTGGCGTCAAACAACGTGATACGTAATTTTTATACTACACATAATGTGGAGATTATTTAAAAATAATCACACAGCTATTTTTGTTGACGACTGTACCGCAGTGAAGTGAGGCGCGAACCAATTGAGCTCTCATTTGAATGCGGCGCAGGACCGGTTGATTTTAATTTAAAAAATAAAATGAAAAGAAAAAAAAGACGAGAAGAATCCGACCCTGTCCGGTCCGTACACTAAAGTTGGCTGAACGAATCCACTTTTGCATTGCATCTACTCTGATAACTGATTTACATATCTACCTACCTAACTATAATTTATAGAAAACTATAAAAAATTATAGAAATAATTTTACCAATTTTTCCAAATATTCTCTTCACAAGAACTTGAACGGTCTTGAACGACTTCGTTCACGTTGAAAAATATGACGTTCGTTTGTCTTATTTTATTTATTAAACCACTTATAATAATTGTTATATTATACCTAAATGGTAAGAAGTTAGGCAAAACATATTATTTCGATCTAAGAAGTATAAAAACTTCAACAATAGGAAATCACCCAACATTTTTTTTGCTTGCACCCAGTAGAAGTGTTTTTGATACTTTTAAAATATTATAAAATTTAACTTTTAACATTAATTTGACATTAATTAATCCCTTTCGTTTGATTAAATACTTGTACAACAAAAATATTCATAGAATAAATGACAAAGTTGCATGTTCTGAGTGCTGATGTTAATTTATGTAAAATGAATCTTGCTTGTCGCTTATTAATTTGTCAATTATTGCAAACCGACATGACTAGATGTTTCCATTTAGTTCAGAGATTTATATATACGTGTTGCTTGTTTACCATTATGAAATCTTATGTCTATGTGGGTATAATTAAATATTATTAAATGAAATCGCTGTCCGCCTTCCGTCTGTTTCTAAACCATCCCGTTGGGTGCATTAGAACATTTATTATAAGTTATTTAATTGGATAAATTTATATCAGTATCTATTATACAATACAAAGCGAATTGTCTCTGGTTTGGTAAATTACAAATGATTTTATATCGCTTATAGCACTTCTAAAGGTAATTTTGAACGCTTCATCTACATCTATATACATACAAATAATACATTCTATATTAAAATAGACTAACTGTTCGCCTCTGCCTGTTTCTCCACTAACTTCTTCTAAACCAACCAACGGATTTTGATTCAGTTGTCTCTAGTGGAATAATCGTTTAATGAGATAAAAAATTGCATCCGTACGAGTCCGGGGTCGTGTCGCTAGTTAATTACACAATAAACCACTCACTCTTATTTTGAGGTAGATTTAATGTGTCAAAACAGTAAAACGACAGGAAAGAATCTCGCGTGTTTCGTATAGAAATATAAACTTTATTTGTTCCCACTTAGTGATTAGATTCGCCGGATATGTTGTGTATGAGCTGGGAGCACCCACGCGCCGCATTAGCTCAAAGGAAGTGAGCATTAGTGAAAACCTTTTCAGTAACGAATCGACCGTGGCACGAATCGCAGCACTAGATGCTGCCCACGCATCTGGCAAACAACTACAATACAGAAAAATCATTTTACAAGAGCTCTTTTGCACCTGTGAAATCAATCTTTGTAAATTAAAGTGTATGTTTGTTTGCTGGGCTGGACCTGTACCGGTTCCTAATACCATTCATCAGACTAGAACTAAGTTCGTCATCATTAAAATGGATGGCGATTTTCATTGGTTTAGATCCCATAAATCATGTTTTAGTCTCCAAAATGGTCATTTAACAAAACAACTTGTACATTCTAATAATCATATTAATTTTATTAATGTAGTTAGGTTTTTTAATAATAAAAAAAACACTCCCATAGTATACCTACTTACTTTACGCTGGCTTCAACATTTTTAAATACCTACCTATTACATTTTCATTTTTTTTTTCGATTCTATTTTTTCAATTCTTGGTTTTGTCTTTTTAAAAGACAATTTAAAAGTATATAATATAGATTCAATAGAATTTTCATAAGAATTATTGATAAAATTGTTTCAAAAAAGATTTCAATAAAACAGAGACCGTCGCCTTATGACTTGGCTGCTATTTAAAAAGTTAAAATTCGAACAGCTTCAAACTGACATTCCAAATTCTAAATAAGGAACGTCTATACGTCAACGGACGGCCATTATATCACATTTCATTCGTTTAAATAAAAAGGTATCTGTTCAGAAACACTCCATATCTCAATCCTTGAGTCGTCCGTTCGAATTTAAATTTCTGGAAAGAGTTTGATGTTTGAAACGATAATCGCCCCAAAGCCGAGACTCTCGGAATGTTGTAATATCTCATTAAAGGCAATACAAGTCAAAAGGTAACGTCGTATCAAACGGACATCTTCGAGCGATTATAACTCTTAAGTAGTAATATTTAAGTTCATATTGTTATAAACTGTGAGACGTCGCATCGCTTCTAATGGCTTGCATCGAGCAGATCCAAATTTGAATCCCCGAAGAATTACGATGTCAAATTTTAGTATATGTCACTTAAATCGAAAATAGTATCGGCTCTCACAAACGTGGGATTAGTTTCGTATATGTTTGCTTTTATTTGAAACGGTATGTTTACTTTGTCATTCGTGAGCTTATAAAAGCGTTCTCAATCAAGATTTTGACATTGACAGCACTGCTCGGTAACCGCTCAGTGCATGCTTATCCGTTCTAGAGTCAATAAAATTCACACAGTCATAAATTTGAATTTTCAACAGGACCGCAGTTAAATTCGGATTATTGTAAACAAACTATATTACATGTAAATTCAAATTCGAATTGAGAAAAAAGAAAACTCCTAGTTGAAGTGTTTCTAAGCCTCAAAATTGCTTGTATTTTTTTTATTTGATATTAAAATCGACATACAGGCGCTGCCGACCATAGTAGGATTAAGGATAAAGGATCCCTTACTCAGTCACCAAAAGACAACAGCACACATGCTGTTATATCACAGTGGTTAGACAGGCTGCCCAAATGACCCCTGGTGTCCCTGCCATTTTGTATCATTTAAGGCAATAGTAGTTAATGCTTTATCCTGTATCATTAGGTAACGGTAGTTAATCCTTTATCCTGTATCATTAGGCAACGGTAGTTAATCCTTTATCCTTATCCCACTGTTGTTAGTAGCGTCAGCTACTGTTGACTGTTAAAAAGGGACTGTTGCTGTCTTTCTGCCCTTTCTTAATATAAATATAAAAGTAGTCAGGCACTTCTTGGCTCGTTTTCGTCTAAAACAAACTTGTAATTATTTAAAAACTTGTCGATCAGAGAATTAGTATTAGAAGACATAATTAGCTGTCAACGGACGGGAGCGTTGTTTCCGCTTCCGGCGCTCGGTTCTATTTTCAAATCCGCCAAGACGACTCTAACGCTGGCACGTTGGATTTTTAATTTTTATTCCGTGCACCCCCGCCGTCCACCTGCCAGTGTTTTTATTACTTTTTCACCCTGTAAATGCTATCTAAGAATTTCGTTAGTCTCTTTATTACCTTATGTTAATTTCTAAGCTAATTATGCCTATGAAAATTTATAAGGCCCGAGGCACGAAATTAATACGCGCTGGCCGCCCGGGGGCCCCGTCCGATCGAGTGACTATTGTATAGGGAAAAAATATGGGTTCTGCGTCTTTTTACGATTCATTTTAAATTTTTTTACAAGTGTGCATTTTACGCGACAGTTGGCTCGCGACTCCAGTCCAAATATATTCTCTTTGTTTCTATTGTATAAGTAGTTAATGTTTTTTTTTCCGTGAGCTTTGTATGCTGATATTGGTTTAAAGGTCGAAATTCTTCTATTCATGCTTATTTACGTACTGTGCCGCCCGGTGTCATGGATCCTAACTGTGAATTATTTTGTTAATGTTTTTAGATAATATCTCGAAGCTCATCTGTCTAACTGTCATGCTATTTAAGAAGATTAAACATAATTTAGAAAGTTTCGAAATCCATTCCCATTGCCTTTTACGCGAACTAATGCTTTTCTTGAAACTCGCCTTCGTGTCACAGAACCTGTTTTTGATTTTATGTGCGTACACAAAGTAAGAATGCACTAGGTTCATGGCAATTTTAAAAAAATAATCTATTAGTGAGCTCAGATCACAAAATAGAGAACATTTATGGTTAAAATCACAATATTTTTAATAAAAAAAGGAGGTACAGACAGACGCATTGTAATGGAACAATAACTGTCGTACCTAAAGTTAAATAGTATGTTTGCTATAAATATGCACGAACTAGAAACACTAAGACTATAGAAGTACTAAAGACTGCCATTTTTACACATGTTATTACTTCAGCTGTTGGTAATGATACTACGTCCATTCATTTAGATACTCTAGTTTCTAAGTCATTGGCTCATGTTTTATTTAGATCTGAGATTTCACATGCCTTTAGATGTAAACATGTAACATAAGCATTTTTTGTAAACATAAGCATAGCACATCAGGTGAGGCGTGAAAAAGCACTGCTAATCTCAATTCAAGGACAAAGGAATGGGCAAATGCAGTCCTTTAATTAGGCGCCGAAACACAACAACACTATAGTGATTTTATTTTACTGTTATTTTCTATATGAAGAGTTCCTGATAACTGGAAAGATTGAGGGAGTAAATACATTCTGAACGGACTCGTACGCGTGTTAATACAAAACAGTTTTTTTTCTAATACTTCCTTACCTTAACCTTTTCTATGGAGCTAAATACCTAAATGTAGTTACTCCCAGGTCCTACAGATCTGCTCAGGTTTCATAATAATGTGGTAAGTATGCGACGTAGCTTATGTGTTGTTTCGTTGTTGTGCAGGTTCACGAGTTGTGTGACAATTTCTGCCATCGTTACATCAGCTGCCTGAAGGGCAAGATGCCAATCGACCTGGTGATCGACGAGCGAGAGTCAGCGCGGCCGCCGGACGCTAACGGCGAGCCTCGCTCAGCGCCAGACAGCAGTCACGACGGCACATCAACCCCAGATGTCGTGAGTACCCCCTATACCAAACCCCATCTTATTCAAAGGCGCGATCCCCAGCTAGCACCCAATTCTACCACGAGCTACCTCGTGCACCCCTGCTCTTAGTCTGGCCATTGCAAAAACGAAGTGTACACAGGGGGTGCTCGCAAATTAGTTCTTACTTCCCGCCTCCCTCGCTTTTTTAACCGTGTTCCGTCTTGATATTGTATTTTGTTTCATATTATTATAGTTGACGGAACACGGGACGCTGTCGAACCTTCTGAGGGCCTCTCAACCGAGGCCCGAGGAAGGTCCGCTAGTTATAAGTTCCTCTAGAACAAATCTTCGTTTTTGCAATTGGCCAACCTCTTGACACTGTACGATTAAAAAAAAACTTTTTTAATTGAACATCAAATTTGCAAAATTTCACAAACAATACGTTACAGTGAAGGGGTGTTAAAAGGGTGCAAACCTGCAGAATAAAATGGCGGTTCCAACCGTTCATACGATCATCATTTCCGACTGCTATGTCGAACATTCAAAAGCAAGCGCCAATATTTTTGATTCCTTTGCGCCGGAATTATGTATACGAATAAAAAAATCATACGTTAAACGTTTAACTGTAATATGTGTATACTAATAATTAAATATTAAGTAAATGTACAATGATTCGATGGTTTTTCAAACAGAGACCGTACTATGTTTTCCCATTAAACTTAAGGCAAACACATCTAATGCCTCAAACAATAGGTAACGCGTTTCTGAGCTTAGTGTTAACGAAAATACGTAATTAGATGTAAATTTAAAAAATAATAAAAAAAAAACAAAACTATTTGAGAACGAAGTATACGTAAAAATACAACTTTAACTTGCCTAAGTGAGATAATAAGGATAACTTAAGAGTTTTAAATTATTGTAATTGATTTTGAAAGTGGTAGATGCTATAGTGTTATCGTTTTTGGCTAGTAAATACAAACTTATACTTAATTAGGTAATTTAATACCCACACACACACACACCTTATATGTGTTTAATAAAAACGAAATAATATTTAGTTTAATGACAAATTGCACAGATATACGCTATAGTTATAATTCTATATCGTGACTGTGCGAAGTTATGTTTTAAAATAATCTAGCTAGACTTTAACGCTAGATTTAGATATAATGTTATTATATCTAAATATATAATAGTTGCTTCAACAGTACCTTTACCATGAGTTACAATGAACGCACTCGCTAGCGAGAGCGTAAAATATTTATATGGGAAATTGTCAATTTGACATTGACAGTTGACAGTTTTTAATATAAATGTTTTACGCTCACGCTAGCGAGTGCGGTCATTGTAAACTTATGGTAAAGGTACAGATCCCTTAAAAAGACCTTGGCCATGTATTTCGACAATGTTTCAGTATGGGAACATATTAAAATGTCGATTTTCACATACCTACTTAATTTCCCCGTGCGTTAATATTAGGCATATATAAATTACTTTATTGTCGTATTTTTGTACAATGTAATTTTATGGTCGTGGTTCCTTTTGAGTGCATAGTTTTTCAATATTTCACCGTAATAATAGAATTTAGTATTGAAATAAATTTAAACAATTTGCTATTAAAACATGTTGTGTACTCTTTGAATCATTGTTTAGTTATTTAGTAACATATTTTTGGACGTTGAGACTGAATTGTTTTTTTTTTCTTGTTTTATATTATTATCCCCCATATTGTTAGCCTTAAAGCAATATAAATGACTTTTAAGAGACAATTTCTCGTTTAAACATGTTGATCAGGGGAAGATTAATTTTATTAATTATTAATTAGTTATTTTGTCTGTATATGAGTTTTTTTTTAACATAAATTTGTAGTTGATCGTCTAAGTTAGGTTTTAGTGTAAACGAAGCTGTAGGTATCTGATGGTTGGTACTTAATTATCTTGAAACTAACTCGTAATGTACCTACCCCCTATATTCATATTGCTATGTGGTGTACGTCCATCTTGTATGTCAATGTGATTAATTTTAATAATTTTATTTTCTGAACGGATTAAATAATAAAATGTTCTGTTTGAAATTAAAAAACGTGTTTTGTTTCCGAATATAAAAACCGAATACCAAGTGGAGGGCACATTTTGGTGGCGTAAAAATGTCGCCCGAGATCAGTGGGGAAATTTTCAAAGTTGATATTGTATTTTTATCATGCCCGCGTATTCCATAAACTGGGAAAGCTCCCCCGGTGCGCGGGGAAAGCCGGAAAATTGTTTCTTTACGGCACCCCGCGCGCTAATCTTTTGCGCCATGTACGGAGGCCCAATATAAAAAAAACAGCCCCGTGGAATCTTTTCACAAAGTCTTTAGTCGACAATCTGATATTTTATTTATTTTTTATAGTCTGCCATTGACGTTTGATGGATGCCGATTGGATGGGGTGAGCGGTGAGAAAACGAGACTGGGGTTAGAATAATTGGCGCTAAATTCATCTTGATCGGCCTTTATTTTGAGTAGGCGTTTTGAGTTCAATAAATTAACAATTTAAATTAAAAGTACACTTTTATATTCTATAAATGGTATCAACACAAATCAAAGAGGGCAGTTTTTTATCAGTTAAATGGGATCATAGATCCTAAAGATAGATAGGTCTGTAATGTCAATCGCTGGACGGATTTGAACGACGTTCAAGATTAATGTAATGGGCTAAATGTGGGATACTAGAAACCTTAGATCGAAAACATATCTAGTGATTACGCGAAAAAAGCCGCAGGTATATAAAGTCTCTTTCCGGCTTAACCTTTAAACTTTGCAACATAATTAACAGGGGACGCTAGCAGCGTTTTTCCATACAAATGTAATTCCTTGTTTTCTCCCTGGATAATCCTTCTAGGGCAAAAATTTTTTGTTATAAAATCTAAGTCTGCTAAAGCTATGTCCCTATCATTTCTTTTTTTCCACCAACTAATTACATAAGAAAATATGACCTCAAAAATCGTAATAAATGGCCCTTTTATGTCACCCTAATCAGACGACTATAAAATAAATTTGAAAGACTATTAGGATAAAAAAATAATAATAGGGACATAGAATCGTTCTTCTTGAAAATATTTGTGTAAAAATTATTCAATAGACTCAATTTTTAGAGGAGAAAACAGGGGAATACGAAACCTCGATTTAGTCAAAAATTTTGTAGATATATAATTGGTCTGAGCTGCATTTGTCCCTATCGCACAATACGGGGAAATCTGGAGGGCAGCGCGATGGCAATAGTTTCTTCAAATACCTATTTCTCAAATTCTGCTGTACCCGCGTCCTCTCTTAATGCGGATTTCACTAATGAAAAGAGCGTTAAACAAGGAAGGTTTATATATGTATATATATAATTAGCAGAAATAAAACTGCACCCGTGCTACTCCGGGAGCGGCTTACTAGTTAAGTACATACAGAAAAAGTATTTAAAACAAGCACAGTGAAATCAGCAATAAAAATAATCCGCGCACGTACATTCCGCACCAGATTGGCGACATCCATAGAACTAGTAGCTGCAATGAATAATGCAGGGATATCCTGTGAAATGAGGAGGGGTCAGCATTAATAAAAATAATAAAATAAGGGGATCGCTCGGGATTTAGATGGGTTCACCGGCAATTCGTCACGGATTCGTCCCGGTACATGTGGCTGCCACAATGCGATTGTCAAAACCAGAAGGATATAATGCGATGGCCAATCGGAGTGTTCCATGAGTACTCGCGATATTAAAATTGTGAGAACTTTTTGAGACATCCAGAATTGGTGGCGTAAAAATACAATACCTACATATAGTAAGAATAGGTTTATTTTTTAATAGTAATGGTAATAACATATTTAACAAAGATTTTTGGTAAATGCTAGTATTTTTGATAAATGCATGTACGTACATTTACAGTTTCATTTATTTAAAACCAATAATGAAATTGTAAATTTTAGTTTTAGTTACCGACATAGGTGTTAAGATTTATAGATATCTACTAATTTCAAAAATATCTAAATTGAACACAGTAAAAGTAATATTACGTAAAAATACATAAAAATAGTAAAGATTATCTTACAAATATTAATAGTGAAATACGAGTACTCAAAAAACATGAGTTCCATAGAAATGTAGTTTAAGTAGGTATATCTTTTTTGTCCATCAAATTCTTAGAGATATTCTATCAAGGAAAAAGTGATCGAATTGGGAGATAAGTATTGTTTATAAAGCCCACTTGACTAGAAGAGAAACCATTTTTTTTTTAATTTTTATTTGTCGCGTCTGCTTCTGCGTTACCAACATCAGATTTTGCTGTTGCTCTAAGAAGATGGGATTAAGCTAGTTTGTCTTATACACTTTTTCAAGGAATCGAGGACATCAAGATCGCACATATTATTTATCTAAGAAACATATACCAAATCTGTCAATATTTCTAATCATTGGTGCCCAAGTTAAATTTTGCATTATTTTTTTATGATATACCATTTTATATTAGTGTATTTTTTTAATAAATATTTCCATAAAATAAGTACCTACAACTACATAATAAGTACTGTATCTGTTACAAGGTCTTTTAGACCCTTCATGAGAAATTCACAGTTCGCTATACCGCCCTCGTACGAATGCTTCTTAGCAATTAGACGTACAGCGATTAACATAAATATATTCAGTCAACTAATAAAATATTTATGATTATTTAGTATACCCACTCGTGTTAGCCAGAAATGTGCATTGATATGTGTTCTAGTGCGAGTGTTCCAAGCATTAGGCGAGTGCGCGCGCGCATGCTCATTAGCCCAGACGTCTGTCAGTCTGTTTTGTCCTGACTGCTTTATTACATTGTAAATACCAAACCCCGTCCATTTTACATAGACTACTTAAAGCCTAAGTCTGTGTAAATCACTCTAATTAATTCAGTTTGTTGAATTCAGTGATATTTTAACGCGTAACGCTAGTAAACATACAATTTTATTATTATCTATAAGTAGATAGTCATATAAATATATATAAATTTATTTATACTAATATTATAAAGCTGTAGAGTGGTTCGAATTAAAACATTTTCATTTATCGAGGAAGACTTTAGTTATGTAGGCTATATGACATTTTGAACGCGGACGAAGTCGCGGGCACCAGCTAGTGTTCATCAATACTAATAATAAATCTGTAAGGGTTGGTCATGGAGTAAGTTACTTTGTTTTCAGAGATATCGTGTTTATAGGCTCTATACATGATACTGAAACTAAATTGACCATTTTTAGAATTTTTTCTGTATGTATGTATGTTCCTCCATAACTCTTAAACGAATTAACTGATTTTCATGAAACTTGGTAGATAAAGATTTAGGCGTACAGGACATAGGATAGGCTGCTTTTTCTTTTTCAACGCGGACGAAGTCGCGGGCGCCAGCTAGTATAAAAATAAATTCGCTGTCTTCCTCTGTTTGTTCATTGCTAACTTCTAAACCACCGAACGGATTTTGATATGTACCTACATAGTTTTTACTAATGAAAGGAGCGATAAACGAGGAAGGTTTCTGTATATAATTTGCAGAAAAAATTACATCCGTGCGAACCCGCGGCGAGGTTCTAGTTTGGTATATTCATTTTCAAAGACACGTCACATTGGTGAGTGGCATGTGCTCGAAAAAATTGCAGTCGAAACCCGCATCAAAATCCTTTGAGGAATTAGCGGATATACAGATAGAGAGAGAAAATAACTTCTTTTTGTACTATGTAGGGAAGTAAACCATTAACTATACAATTATTATAGTCACTGTACCTACTTATTAGGTACTAGCTGTTTCACGCGTCTTCGCCCGTGAAACTTTCTAAAATATAGTCTACCTACTAGCTGGTGCCCGCGACTTCGTCCGCGTTGAAAAAAATAGCAATATAACACTTTGGTTAGGCGTTAGTTTTTTTACTTTATTTTTGATAATCCTTATTTTCTCGATGAAAGGTACCCCTATGTCCTTTCTGGTGTCCCAGACAACGTGTATGGAAAAAATTATGGTGATCGGTTCGGTACTTAGTTGAGGCGTGAAAGAGTAACAAACATACTTACATTCATACAAACTTTCGCATTTATAATATTAGTAAGGATTTGTACGGCAGTACGGATGTTATTCGCTGATAATTTAGCTTTCTACAAGTGAAAAAAATTTTCAAAATAGGTTTCTGAATTTATCTTTACAAACATACAAATCCTCTCTTTATAATATTAATATACTTAGTATAGATAATTCTACATTAACAATCTGAAAGCGAAAGGACGCCTGTCTATCCGGTCCATTTTTGTTGACGCAATATTTTCAAAATGCCATGAAGAATTTAGATTACACGATTCCGCTACAAAAGCGAAACCATTAATAAGGATACATTCAATTTATTAGTACAAAGCTTGGATGAAGATATCAGCTCCCCGCGGCGGCTCCGCAAATGGTACGTGCTACATCAGAGCAATGCGCGCAGCGGGTATCATTTCTTTATTATTGCTGCACAGAAAAAAAGCCCTTGCTCTTTTCGTTGGAGGCGAATTTGAAAAATATTTGCCCTAAAAATTTGTAAGAAATTAATCATTAAAAATATCCCCAAAAAACGGAACGATATACCTAGACGAAGTTCCCGTTGCGAACGTTTAGTACAACATTATACCGGTGGCTCGTCCAAATTAAAATTAACTAAGTAGGTAATTAAAAAGTTTAGTAATTATTACTATTTTTGTTTTGATTTTTTTTAGTGAAATACACAAAAATACAGATTTCCCATAGAATGTACTTAGTGAAACCTGGCTATGTTATTTGTTATAGTTATTTGTGATTTTCAATAAAAACAAATCAGTTATTTATAACATCCAATTCAGTTGTTTAAAGTGTACAAAACTGTACAAAACTTTACAAAGTGTACAAAACTACAAACACTTATGGATACTTCAAGTAATTTTTTCTTAATGATATCTTTAAAATACTCAAAAAATACTATATTATAATTTATTATAAAATGGATTAAGATCTAAATAAATTATTAAAAATTCTTGCAAATATTATTGGATGCTTTTTACCAATCATGTTGAATATGAACCGTTGAATGGATTTACCTTTAACTTGGCATACAGATCGCAACAGTAGGTAATAAGTTCCAATAAGATTCACACTTAATTAATTGTCCGTATAAGAAAGATAAAGTCATGTCTACTTGCAATCTAATTCCCTATTTTGAAACTAGATGGCGCTTTTCATGTTCACACATGTAGTTAGTAGATTAGTAGATATGATAATATTTAAATACGATTACTTGTGTTAATAGTGTTAATAATTAGAATAATAATTGGTAACAATTTGTATTGTAAAATAGCGGTGTAGGTAATAATGCTAAGCATCTGACCTGACGTAAAATAACTCACAAGGCGTCGTACCTACTTTAATAAAAGTATCCCTCTAACGTGGCTATTAGAAAAGGGTCGTTAAGATTAAAATTCATAGTTATTACTCAAACGCAAGTAGTTCATTATACGTTTCGCGAATAATGACGTTATTCCTGTAAAGGAAATAATTACCTTCATCGACATGACAATAAATTTACTCGTCGTTTACGACTAATTTATTAATAGTATTTTCGCCAGCGAACCTAAGGACTGTCGTAAAGTAACCGCGCGCTGCCCAATGGCTAGCTATAAAATTTGTCTGCGTCTGCCGATTGGTTAGCTTCCAGCCAATGGACGAGAGTTCCACATTTAAAAGCGACGGTTTATGACCAGCAGGCGGCATCTCGTGCTGTTTTGGCGCCAAAACTGACAGCTTGTAAGTAAAACTCGACGGCTATTTGGGTCAGCGTAGTTTTGGAAAACGACTGATTTCAAGACCTCGATAAAGGGTATTCTTTAGGACAGGTTTATTGGGAAGTAAGTATATTGATATTTTGAAAACTACATGAATAAAACAACTAGTGAATCCGGAAATTGAAATCGTAGGAACCGCGTAAACGCACAAAATATTTCCTTATATTTCTCGGGTGACCATCACGGCGTGACATTGGGGGGTTACGGCGCGGGCATCCCGGGGAGCTATTTGTTGGAAAACCAGAGAGATTTCCGCTATCCCCTACGCATGTACGCTTGAGTGATTTCCGAGATGCAATCCGAGATACACTTACATACCCAACACACGACAGGACAACCAAACAACTGCAGAGGGTCTAGAACTAAGTACATATTTTATTATGGACTGGTATTGCAACTAGGAATAATAATATTGAAATAAAGCTGACTGTACACCGTGCAAATATCGTCTCATTTTTGGCACATATTCTGACTTTCGTGCAGATATCTTTTCTTTGTAATTCATAGTAGGTAAATATATCGCTGTAAAAAGTTGCACACATGTAATAGGTATCTATTATAATCCCCGTTATTAATTACGGATTAGTTCTAAGTTTTTTCTATAGATGGCGTTTGCAGAGATCTTAATATATAAAAATCTCCGAAACAGTTCAACGGATTTTAATGAAATTTTATGAATTATAAATCATCTACCCATATATGGTTGGTTCCAGCCTGAAAGATAAGTTATAAATTAATGAAGATACACGAAAGAAGTAATGAGCAAAAGATAATTTTAAATAATTTTATTAACTCAAAAAGACGATAACCAATTTAGAATGATAGAAACAATCACGTTAAATTTGTCTTAAAGTTAACCTCTTGGCTAATTACGGTAGCGCCAGAAGTGGAAATGATGCGTTACAAATCAAAAATCCGAATTAAATTTTTACAATAAAACTAGAAGCAATTATAAAACAACATGGCTTCCGTAGAGAACTTTCGAACATATTCCCTAATTAGCGATTGGTCACGCGCGCGGCGGTTAGTTCGAATCGAGCAATTTGAATTCGGAACGGTAGTGTTATAGTCCAAGTCGAATGTTGGACATTGACCGTCACTATTTTTTTTAATTGACCAAGGCTTTCTGGCTGCACAGACTACTTACTTTATAAGAAAGGAGTCTGTATTTATTTTCGTACTTATTTCGAGTGTTTACGTTAACCGTTTAGATGTCAATCATATCATCAAGCTAACTGAAGGGTTTAATTTGTAAATCAAACATGTCACGCCACACTCAAGTGGTCAACAGCACTAAATAAAGTGGTGTCGTCATACCAATTAAAAAAATTATCCCCTTTAATAAGTGTCAATTCTTAACGAATGTGTGCATACACATGATTTTTATTTCACACGTTTCTCGCTTGTAGTCGGTATTGAAATCAAAAATTCAACTTTAAACTACACCATTAAGGTACAAATTGGAATACAACTTGTAAGTTTTACGAGTATTTTTATTGACGCTTAGTTCCGACACTCGTGTGTAGCGCTTACAGACCATAAAGCTGTGTATGGTCGTTTGAAAATAAACCTTATTTCAAAGTAATAGAGTTGCATTTTAGTTTGAATTTTTTAATTTCCGAGCAATCCTTAGAAACTAGCGGTAGACAGTAGTACTTACGAAGCAACTTGGAGATGAACGGGGTAGAAGAGGCCATCAAATTTTAATTGTGCGTTAAAATAACAATCAATGGGGCGACTACAGCTCTTGGACTATTATTTTGTTTGCGAAAATATAGCTAATATCGCGAACGAATATCGCCTAAGTATTCATATTGTGAACAGCAGATTTTTTATGTAAACTAATTGTATTTCTGTAAGTGAGAATTGATACAATAAACCTATTTGTTTTTTTTTTTAATATATTTTTTATTTTAATTTTATCTAAAGATTCGCATAATCATTTATTTTCTTAATTATATTTTTTTTACAATATAATTATATGAAAACAATAAATATTATAAAAAATCTTAAAGGCCCAAGCTACCGGTGGTTAGGGCGTTAGCCCCAGAGTGAGGTACCTCCTGACAATACGTGCCGTGTCAAGAAGTACCGCCTTCTGTATCTCTTAATTACATGCGTTATATTAAAATATCTAAGTTTTTTTTAAATTTAAAGGTCGTCCAGACAGACTGGCAGTCCACTAAACTTGATGGTAGATAACACAAGCAACGCTACAGGTGCTGCGCGTGCGCTGCCCCCCTCAGTATTATTAAGGACTAGCTGCTGCCCGCGAAACTTAGTTAATTATATACTAAAACCTTCCTCGAGAACCATTCTATCCATTGGTAAAAACAGCATGGAAAACGGTGCAGTAGTTTTTGAGTTTATCGCGAACAGACAGACAGACGCAACGGAGGATTTTGTTTTATAATATGTAAGGATTAAGAAACACAAACAACATATATAGAATCAGTAGGAATGAAAGTTACAAAAAAAGTCCGGCATAGTCTAGCACTGTTCTTTTTTTTTCTCATTAAATATTTTTTTTTTTTTTTTAATAACACAATTACTGTTTGCAACAATATTAAGACATGACACAAAATAGGTAAAAAGTGAAGTAGATATGAAACTTTGGTCATTTTGTACAACTGGACATTTTGATACTCCGGTCATTCTGATACATTTAGGACCTAATGGACCGAAAGGGCACAAAATATGTGTCTATTGCAAGTTTTCAATGGAAAACGATTTTTAGAATATTTTTGTTCTACATTGAGGAACAGAGAACATTGCTTTAGAGCGAGCACTCATATCCTCAGACTTTTCATGGACTAATTAGGGTTTTTCGTACTGAAATGCGATTGTTTTAGCTTAGTTACACACACGGGCGGTTATTTGAGTTGAGTTTTGCCTGCCAGTGCCACTTTTGAATCTGGAATGTACCACACGTGCCGGCACTATGATAATAATAAAATGTTGGAGCATTGCTTATTTATAGATTGTCTCGCGGCTGTCGTCCGTCCGTCTGACCGTATTTACTTGTATATGCGACTATATACATACACGTATTTAAATCTTTGGCTCGATGCCTTGTTAGGTGTTCTTTTTTTTCGGTTAAAAACGGCTGACGGAGCGAATGTCTTCTGCTTTCTTACGCGCGCTTAATCTCCCTCTCTTTGATTTATACGCCTGAGTGAACACTTAATAAATAGATTTTAACATGAGATCTGTTAATTATTCTTAATTAAAGGAGATTATTGTGTGAAATAAGAGGTTTTTTCTACAAACTCTCATATTTGTTTAGGTCTTAGGTAGGTACGCCTAAAATAGTCGAATCTATCTCGGATTATGGGCAGTATTCGGGAACATTCGAAACATGTTTTCGTCCAAATTGCTTCAGGGTCTCAAATCAAAAGTCAAAACCAATATGTGTTTAACCAGTCATGACATATGCTCAATACTGATGAAACGTGGTCTCTACTATGGGCCACGTAATAAAGTTCAACGTCGCGCAACGAGCTTTTGAGAGGGCTATATGTTCGGGGCTATACTATGTGATCGAATCTGAAATGAGGAGATCCGTAGACGTACGAAAGTTACCCACATCACATAGTACGGAGAGCCGACGGCTTCTGGGGCCGGAAGGTTCTCGAGTGGAGATCACGCGTCCACGGGTGGATCCAGGCTGCTTCTGACCGGTCATATTGGAAAATTATGGGGGAGGCCTCTATGTCCAGCAGTGGACGTTCCTTTTTTTCAATGTTGGGACATCCTCTTGGATACCCGGCATTGTAGAGGACACTGCGGTTATGCCGGATTTGTACCGGCTAAAAGCGGCTGAGATAATGAAATGTAAAATTACTTTGGAACTTACTATTGTAGGCTTTCTCTTAGTAAGATTTACTAATTATAGTAAGTATACGGTATATACTTACTCTGTTAAATAACTAAAAATTATTCCTTGATTTGTTCAAAATGTTAAATAATGTTTCATTGCAAAACAAAACAAAGAATACATTTTCATTAATATATTAAAAAAACTTAAAAAGATTATCCATTCGCTTCGCTCTACCTACAGATATTCCACTGATATTGTTTTGCTCAGAAGAGATGCTCGCAATTTGTGGACGTGCCCCCCTCCACCTCTTGCCCCCTTTGCTCCTAAACCGTACGCTACAGCAGACAGACAAGAATGATTTAACTAAACATAGACCTTAATAATTATAGACTATATATTATTCAAACGATTGTAGTTCACCGAAACGCCACAAGTGCGCTGGCGACCATAGTAGGATTAAGGGTTAAGGAAAGGAGAGAAAAATGGGCTCTGGCATCTCCTACATTGAAATACAACACACATGCTGTTATTTCACGCTGGTTCTCTAATAGGGGTTAGTTATAGGACTGCCTCAGAGACAGAGGCTGCCAAAATGACTTAAAAAGAAGGGACAGATAACATTAGCACCAGTTATTATTAGTATTGCTATAACGGCAGAATACTCGTAGTGTTTACTCCAAATATTCTAAAAAGAAAAGGGTAAATCTGAAGACTTGCTTTAATACTATTTATGTTACGTGAGTGGTCGCTCTGACTTGCTTTGTATATGCGAATCTGCGTCCTTTGTAATATAAAAGTTCTTAATAACATCTATATAGAGAAAAATAAAAATGGATTTTCAGTTAAATAGTTTTATTGACATAAAATTGATATCAAACTAAATAAATTATGTACTTAAAGCTACATAAATACAAAGTAATAGGTGTATTATAATAAGAATACAAGCGACGATGTATTGATAAAACGTGTTATATATCTCAAACACATTTGAAATATGGCGGACACGTCGCAACGGACAGCCGTTTGGCGCGTACGAAAACTCGGTTAATACATTGCATGATTGATTTCTAAGCGAATGCATGCATTTCGATTTTAAACAAACATCTTTATTATCTAAGGGCCTTATAAAAATACAATTACCTTCTTATTACGACGCAAAAGAGGGGTTTTTAAAAGTTTAACCTGTGTTATGTTTATCTATGTGTATGTGTATCTGTGTGAATGTGTATCTGTGTGTATGTGTATCTATGTGTATGTGTATCTATGTGTATGTGTATCTGTGTGTATGTGTATCTACACATGTGTATGTATCTCTCTGTGGCATCGTAGATTCCAAACGGATTGACCGATTTTTATTGTTTGAAAGTTGACTTGAACAAAATGGTTCTTATCTACTCGTATAATTCATGAAACTCTGTTCAGGCTTTTGAAGATCATCAACTCATTTCCTAGTGATGAAGTGATCTGACTAACTTCGATTGATTGATTCGATTGATGTGAAATTTACTGATTGATTGATTACTGTCACTTCACTGGTATTTCCATGATATTGTAACACTGACTTGACGCTGTAGCATCAAGTAGTCTGCGGGATTATACAACTCCTTAGCAAGTTACAGCAGATATAGCGTGTTGGAACTTGATGGAAAGTGTTTGAACCATTTGAACAGATATAGTGTGTTTGGATCGATTGCATGGTCGAGGGAGTTAGTTTATAATTTTTTTTTAATTATAGCTCGTTTAACTGCATTTAAATTCAAACTTGAACGCATTCCAGAATTTTAGTGGCGCGTCATTTTTGAGTATTTAAATGTGGAGTACACTTTTACGGTTTTATTTTAATGCGATATCTTCGTAAACACGAGGTTTGCTTAAAAAGCACCGTAAATTATGAGTTGAATCACATCTGATGCGTATATCCATCCGACGCGTCTACAAAAAGCCAATGTATCTTACTCGATCTTCACGCAACGACAAATGTGTAACAAATAAATTATAAAATCAACGGCCCCACTTTTTATATGTCGCGGACAGTCTTCTGTACTCTTCGCTCGTATGAAAAATTTGTATTCCTGTCTCATTCCATCACACATTGTCAACAACGTCCCAAGTTTATGCTATGTCATCTACCATCTCCTAATGACGTGTGCTCTATTTCTTAGAATGATTATTACTATGATATTTGACAAATTTGAGACATAAATAATTTATTTATATAAATTCATTATTGAGATTAAATTTATATCTATTAAAATTACATTTTACATATTTTTTTCAAATAAAGATTTATCTAAGATTGATTATGATATCTTTTATCTTTTCCTTTAATAAGTCTTACAATTAGTCTATGTTTGTCTTTAATAAACCATAAGTTATGTATGTTTATGATATATGAATGAATATTTCAAAAATTAATTAAAAAGTTTTTTATTTATTTGATAAGGCTTACTTACCAACTAAAGACATACTTAATCACAAAATACAACACTCACAGAAAGGAACATCACAAGTATGAATTTAAATTATAGGAAAGCACATTATTTGAAATTAATTAAATTATAAATGAATAAAACAAATCAACAAAGGTGGCCCCCAACCGAATATATCAGAACTTTATTTGAATATTCCGGTTTATAGAAATAGCGCGAATGCAAGAAACAGAGAAAAATCGCCTAAAATCATTTTATACGACATAATGGCAACATTGAGCAACCAGGGATGAAAAATTATTTAAAAAGTATCTTGGAAATTAAAAGTGAATTTTCATCCATACGATGTTAAGAAGGTTTGGCTTTTTGATTTTTTTAATCTTTCTTTTATTTATTTAATTTGAAATAAAAGCTAGAAAGACGATGAGATTTCTTATTAATTAAGCAGTTCTATAAATAGAGGCACCAGGCGAGCAGCACCGCTGGGTGGTGTCGCAGAGACATGTGACAGATGCGGTACACGGTGCTGGCGAACACGCTGCGCTTCTTTGAACTGAACAAATCTAATTAAACAGAAATTTATTTGTTTGGAAGGCATTTTTTGATCAATCACAGAATAGTGGTTACCTCATATAGGATAGGAATCTTAGGGCCTCTTTCACCAACTACAAGTAAAGTGTTGATTAGTTACTTTTAGAAATAATTATTTATGTTTTATTGAATTATGCACTCGGTTTAGTGCATCCTTCGATAGGCGAATTTTTTTATTATTTTCTTTTTAAAGTTTGGGACTTTTAACGTAAAAACACAAAGGTATATCAGCTCTATTATTTCCGGTTACCGGTGACTTTAAATGACTGTTAGCCTACTTGACAGATGGTGAAAGAGGCCCTAAGTTAATAATTATTTAATAATAAATCTTAATTAAATATTAAGGCATTGATAGGTTTTGTAGAAAATAATTCGATAAAATCACAAAATCATAATGTGATTTTTTGCCTACTAATATTATGAATGTGAAAGTACCTCTGTATGTCTGTTACCTTTTCACGCCTTAACTACTCAACCGATCACTATGAAATTTTGCATACACATCGTCAGGAAATACAGGAAAGGGATAGGGTATCTTCATCCAGAAAAAATACTGTTCCCGATAACTAAAAATAAAAATCCAACGCCTGGCAAAACTATAACAGCAACAAACATAGAAAAAAATTGCTCATATATTTCGTCAGACGTTATACTTCTTTAAAAGGGCGCGGACGAAGTCGCAGGCACCAGCTAGTTATTAAATAAATAAATAGGATAACTTTATGTTTCATTTAGAAAGAAATATATATCAAATAGAAAAATGTATTTTTGTGATATTTATGTGACTTTTAAATGTGAACATTTTTAAAAGTAATAAAATATAACAATGTATTTTTTATCTCTATATTTATCGTAATATTCACTATTTTCATAACTGAAGAAATAGTACAATTTTGAAGTTTTAAAATATTCATTTAAGCTAAGAGAGCTTGGCTGACTAGATCGAAAATTCATTACTCTTCCATAGTTATGAGAACTTAATATGAAATAGTTCAAAAATGGGTTTTTATACAATAAAGAGGCATACACAATTATAATCATGAATGTTTTTTTTGCAAATAGATGGGTGTATCTGGTTGTAGGCGGTATCATCGACCGGTTCCACTTTTGATTTACATATTATTTTCGGCTTTCGGCAACTACCTCCGTGTAATTATGAGGATAAATACAAAAATTACCCGTCATTATATTATGTTAACTAGGTGTAAGCATATAGCATTATTTTAATAGCTTATCATTTTCCTTTTCGTAGTGAAAATTAGCGGAACTTATATAAGAGATATTTTTCACTCCTTGCCCAAATACGAGACTTTTCGAAAAGGTTTTGTATTCAAAACAAAATTATTTATTGAATAAAAATTCCTCAACCTCGGTGTCTTTCTCCTACCTATTAACTCTTTGCCCTTTATTTGAAGAATGCATCATTATAGTTGAAGAATACAGTATTTTTCGCCTCTCATCACGTGCCCGAAATATTGCAGCTTATCGTTCTTAGCAATTCCATTGCCTTCGTCATTTAACTTTCATTCATGTAAAAGTATAATCACCTTTAATAAGACTTGAAGAAATATTTATTTAGGTATAAAAATATTGCTCAGTAAGTAAATAGGGTTTATAATGCACTAGCTGTGCCGGCGACTGCGCTGCGCCGCAGCGCTGAAAATCCTATAGAAACCTACCATTTTTTTAGGATAAAAAGTTAAGGTAATAAGTTATCTGTGTGCCCAATTTGATCCAAATCCGTTCAGACATTTTTGTGTGATTAAATAACAAACAAAAATACAAAAATAAATGCCAGTGATTTTACAATTTTACAAATTATTCTATAATCTCATAATTTGTAAACTGTAAATATGGTCTTCACAGATATTATTATAATAAAATCTTAGTTTGTCTGTGCGTTTTTGCACGTTAATTTTAGAAATGGCTTTATCGTCCGTAGAAAGTCGCGGGTACAGCTAGTACACCTACTTATATAAGTAAAGTTTCTTTCATCTACCTATTTTAAGTTCTATACTAGCTCTAGCGTGGTCTAGATATATCTTTCCACGTGTAACACAGTTGCGTTGCTAGGAAGTATGTGAGCGTATCCACACGTTTGGAATTCTGCTAGCGAGCGAAACGCGCAAGATTGCGATCGACTCGTGAGCAGCATCGAGTTGCGTATACGCTTAATGCGCGCACCTAATATAACCTTACTGTGCTATACATTATGTATTGTGTCAGGTATAAAATGAACTTGGTGACGCTAAGGTGCTATCCTTCATCAGGATTTATGTTAGTATGCCAAGTCACATCATAATAGGTTCAGCCGTTTATCAATGAAAACAAATAGTTAAAGTACCAGGAATACATAAACTGGGCAGCCTGTCTGGCAGCAGTGATCTCTCAACTACTGGAAGGCCTCTTTAGAGGCTCGCCACTACATACGGTCCTCTGCACTTCGTATCCAGCCTCTTCTCGCGAAGCCTTTCAGGTCAATTCGTAATTTTCCAATTCGTGACCTTCATTCGAGAACCACCTCATTCATTCGAGAACACATTACACCTCTTGTTCTTTATTCCTTCTTGTTATTTATCCTAATAATTGCTTTGAAAATGGTAATAGTCTTTACAATCAAGACGTGGACCTCAATAATTTTGTCATAATCCTGTTTTTGTTAATTGCCTGTGTTGGCAGGATAAAACTGAATTTCAGCACTAATCATTGCCATAGTTAACCTACCGTGAAACAAATCAGTATTCAGGTGAATGATACCAGAGTCCATTCTCCTGTCCTCACCTTCTTTCTTTGCCCTAATAGAAGGTGCTTCTGTCAATAGGCGATCGTAGCGACTTACAGTCAAGTGGACCGTCAGCTTAAATATTTTCCGCCATAATATGAATTCTTGCGAATTATAAAGAGGCTACGTAGCGCCAGCACCGTCGATGGGTGAATTGAAATCGCTTCGGTACTGAACAAAGGTTGTTTTATCGAGGAAGATGTAACAAGTCACGAGAACACCGACATGAACACGCCTACCCAATACAATGTCAGACAGATAGATACGATCAATCACTCGCTTTTTTTTTTAATCAGCTACCGATGCCAGCTTTTATTTTGTCCCTTTTTCGCTTTATTCCTCTATTTTAAGCGGTAAATTTAGTCATTACATTTTTATACTATAATTTAAGTAGATTTATTAGGAAAAGAGCGTTAAGGGAGGAAGCTTTTTTATAACTAACTGTTGGACGCACTTCATAGCCTATGTTACTAGCTGATAACGTAGCTTTCTATAGGTGAAAGAATTTTCAAAATAGGTTCAGTAGTTTTTGAGTTTATTCATCACAAACATACAAATCTTCTCACTTTATAATATTAGTATAGATTTGCAGAAAAATATCCATGCGAAGCCGGGGGCAGCCTTCTAGTCGAAAATAAACCTATTTATATATTTTTAATACTCTATGTCATCTCGTGACAAAATCATTCATAGACAAGACATGTTTTAAGGGAATTGAGTTATGATTGTTAATTTAAAATATTTTTTAAAAAGTATATGTGCACACAAAAAATGGTAGCAGGTGTGAGCACTGCATTTTTTTTTTGCAATAAAAACCCGTGGCTATTAATTAAAATAAAAACGTAGGATAATATTTTGTATCTGCGCAGTATTTTATATTGTGTGCGTGAGTTTTAACCGTATGTTATTAGTGTTTTTCAACTTATTTTACAATTGTCGCTTAAGATGGCCGCGTACGTTCCTCGATCGCGTAATTCAAAATGCAAATATTGTGCACTTATAATGTATTTGTATTCAAAACGCACCGGGGCAGCTGGCCGGCTACGTCTCTCGCCAGTTTTACTGGAAAATCATGTAAAAATCGACCATTTTTATTCTGAACGCGCGTACCTGATTGGCGGTTCCCATGACTTTAATTTTCGCAGTCGCTCATAATGCTGGCTTATTTGTCTATGGTCGTGACGGACGGCGTAAAGTATGTAACATTCCATCGGTATGCGGCCTCAGTCAAAGGTCCGTGTTCGAAATTCAAAAACTCAAATCTGTTTGTACTCAGTTGTTGCCAGTATCTTCGAACCGTGATACTCCCTGAAATCTATTTTATCTCAATAGCTTTTAATAGATGTTTAGTAAGAAATGCATAAGGGCCATACATAAAATTGATAAGAAGGACTTTTTTTTAGATAAATAAATTTGAACATTTATCTATAAGCTAGATAGATGTTATTGATTCCACATCTCACATCAACACTATCACACTTTAAAATTTTTAATTAAGGAAATTGACCTTTTCAGGAATGAAATTCAGTACAAAAATACAAGGCAAACAATTAACTTAAATTTTTCATTTTCAAATGACAGCAAGATTTTTGGCGTGCATAATTTAATGCCTCTTAATATGAGAAATTATCGCCTGTGTTTCTTAATTTCTTTCTATGTTTGTTAATAAATTTCTTAATAATTAAACCAAAACCCCAACAAACAGATAAGTAGATTTTATTTCTCGTTAGTGGCAATTTATCATTTAGTCACAACGTAGTGTTTTTACAAGATACTACTGCGACGGTGCTCCGACGCCGTTTCTATAAAAAGGTACGGCGCTAATACCCTCCGAGTCGCCCCTCCCAACAGCCCCCTCACCCGCGGATGTTCTAAATTTACCCGGGAAACGAACCCGGGATAGCCGCACGTGTTTTCACTTAGCACACACCAACTTTAAGGATAACAGTTTTAACTTGAGACGACTCGGAGATTTTAAATGAATTGGACCACTTTTTATAATGCAACGTATCTAATGAATATAACATTGTGTCCCCAAATATGCTTCATGAAATAATTAAGGATGATTTTATAAGAAGGCAAAAAGAACGCGCGCCCGACAGCGGACGCAAAAAAAGCAGCGATGTATTCATCCGAGCATTGTATCGAAGGTCAATCGAGATAATGGTAAAAATTAAAAAGTATAAGTGGCCCCCGCGAACGGTCCTTTATTAAATTTCAAATATTATAGCGCTGGCCGTTATTACAATTTCAAATTCTGAGAACGGTGGCTCCACTTTTCATTTCCAGTTTACACAAACAAATACTTTCTATTCAGTATATATAATGCCCACTGCTTTTTTCCTGGCCTAATATGGACGTCACTTTCAACACTGTTGTGGTCTGTGTTGCCACAGTCCACCGATTGATTCCCATGGCTACAATTAACTTTTATCTCGGTCAATCAAAATAATCTTCTTGTACATTTTATCAGGCCTTAGATGGACGTCATTTTCAACACCGTAAACTTGCATTTTTTTTTTTGGATTACTTTTAAGCATATTATTTCAATGAACAAGTTAATTCTCATGGCTACGCTTCAAATTATAAACAAGTACTGTCATATTCAGTGAATTCCTCTTCGTTAAAATAGAGAATCTTCTTAAACGAATAGATGTAATCGACCGAAGCTGTACGTGCTCTGTGTGCGGTAACAAATCATTCAGTCAGAGTACTCTTTTTATCTTTAAAATAAAAGACTCAAGTTGAAAGTGGATCCTTTCATAATTCCCGAGTCCCCAACACTTAGGCGTCTGAGCAAAATAAAGAAATAAATTTGTTCAACGGATTCCAATAGTTTTTACCGAGCTTCGTGACTGGAACTGAATAAGCAATGAATAATTATAATTAAACATCGTAATTGCGTCGTAAAGCCTTATAAAAACAAATCTACGTTCGCTTTTGCAAGTTCTTATTGGTATAAATCAGTTAATGCAACGGTTTTATGAGAATGATACTTGCTCACAACAACCTTCCGACCTTTAACAGTCTTCTTACATGAGAAAAAAGAAACACATATACATACTTAGTTCATATGAATGGTTTAACCTCTAATCGAAATTATAAAGAAAAATGGCAGATGCTACTTCTAGTAGCTAGTAGCTAAATTGAGAAAAGGTGCTTGAAGCAGTTAGGACTGTAGATGATCCAAAGATTTTTTATCCACGGTTGATCCAATACTAACTTCTGATAAGGTAATTAATGAAGATAAAGAAAAAATTGGCTTCTAGCGTTCGCTCCTTATACGAATTTCGTTAAATATTTGCGAAATCTCTTTTTTCTTATGAATAAAACACGCAAAGTTATAAACTTTGTATTTATGAGTTTGTTGTGTCTCACGCTAAATAAAGCAACGCAAATAAGATTCAAATCCATTCTAAAGCTCAATTTGCTTCGTTCCATATCGTTTTGTTGCGGACACACAACCGAGATATCTCCGAAACTATCTCAGGAATATTTCACTCCCTCGACTCTGTGCGCTTGCGTCTCGCGGCGTACAATCACACATCAATATGCAAGTTTCTAAAGTCACAATTGCCACAAAAAGTTTGGACAACTTTTAACTTACACTGTAACAAAAGAAAGGTTAATTTCGCTCGTACGCTCTCGTGATGTGGGACTTCTTGGAACAAGATTGAAGTAAAGAATTCGAGTTTAAAGATGACCGCGCGACGATTTTGAAAATACGACGAGCGAAATCCGAACGCCAGATTACTTTTTGCGGACACCGCCGGAATAATATTAGCTTGCTTTTTAATTGTTTCTGCGGCTAATTAGTTAGTTGGGTTCCCTTTGCGAAATCCATTTAAACACTCGACTTTCTTTAAATGTGTCGATTTGCTTGCGCCACCACGCATTACTAAAGGATATCTAAATGGCTGCTTACTGCACGATCTGGGTTTTCATCTAGCAGTAAAAGTCAACCATTTCTGAACACAATCGTATTTTCAACGATAATGGAATCAATATGAAATAATCTCTATTAGCAGAAAGTATAGATATTTGTAATTCAATATCTAATTAACATTTTTGTATGCGGGTTTTTTTTTAAATAAATGCAAATAAATATATGTTTTAACGTCACGTAAAACATATTGACGCTTCTATCATGGTTGACATGTCCATAAATTGAAGAAGTAATTGAAGACAACATGACTTTTAACGTATGCATACCTTAGTACTTAATAATGAACTTAAAAGAACACAAATGTGACTAGTACTTTAAACTGACCAAGGCGGTCTGGAAATAATAAAAGACTTATCATTGGGTTCATAATTACTACATTATCTTATGCCATGTCTCTAATAGTCTATATACCTACATTAATGTTGTCTATAAGTTCATGCGAATATGGGTTTATTAAGTTGTAACTTTTGTTGTTCGTTTTCAAGTCTGTGGTTCTATTTTGTGCAGAACCCAAAACTAAGACATTATTGGGATGGATACATTGTTCAGTCGTTGGACGCAACAGAGGCGAAGAGTTTGACGAGATTTTATGGCTTCTTTCGAGTGTTAGTTTGTTATAAAAACTGTCCATTCGTCCATCGACGTGTTCGAGCAGTGAAGTTTACAAGTTTTTGTAGGTCGTCGTGCATGATAAATACGTCTGATAAATCAGATGACGTCAGATCCTCCCACCATCTTTTTAACACCCCATTTTGTTTGATTGGCTTCTGTAAGTCAATGGTTTGGGATTCTCTTTGATATGACAATGATATTAATGATGAAGTTCATAAATTGTTTTAGAAATTAAAGTATATATCCGCTTAAGAATCTTTTAGCTGCGTAATTATGCAGCTAAAAAGCAAATCAAGGATTATTTGGAAGATAGAATAGACGGCACCCTGTAAAATTCATTTATTATAGAAATCAGTTAAATTTTTTTTTTTTAAATATAAGTACCTATTTGAAGTTTATATTCCTGCTGAAATTAAAATAGGTAACTAGGTAATGTAGTTGTAGGTATATATATTACCCATCTGTAAATATGCCGATCTAAGTTGTAATTTTTATATAACTTTTATATAATTTCACTTCGGTTTGTATTCAAATATACCTAATTGAAATTATTTTAAATATTAACAGTCCTAATAAAGAAACAAAGCAATTAATAATATGATATTTGAATCCACCATTTATTGCCTTCTTCGTAATTATTTACATATTTTGTATTTACCATTATTGTATTAGGTTTTACATTATTTTTATCTCCGCACCATAAAATAGGATACTGCGGTATTAAAAATACATTGTATCGTTATTTATGTAGAATTATCTTCGGTGGCACCAGCAGGCTCGCAGAACAGACGTGGTTCACTAATGAGCGTATCGGTTACGGAGTCGAGTTACCACTCGTTAGCGGGACTGATGCCCGGGACGAGTAGCTCCATTCACTTATTGTCTCATAGTACCTACTTCAATATTCAGATAACCAGTACTTATAAACATTGGAAACATTTTTGTTTAGATACCTCGATCACGATCACGAGATACGTGATTCCATCTGCGACCATGTAAACCTTGATTGTATATAAGTTTTGCTTATCTACACATAATAACGCATATTAGAAGCAACAGGTAAACAGCAACTGACCTAGAGCATCATCAAATCCCATCCTGTAGCTTTCACTAAGTTTGTTGTGGGCCATTGAAAAATTGTAACGCGCGAGAGGACAAGTGAATGAAAGACCGGACACGTGAATGAAAGAACGAACGCAGGTGATCGCTCCCCGAGTGCGAGGCGTCAATTTGTCACTTTGCAACAAAACCCCGCCACCACCCCGTCAGTCAACGAGCGTTTCCAACCAGCCGAAGAATGAGCCCCGATGACGGCGGCGGAGATATATGCGAGCTCGACACCCAACGATTAGGCCTGATGCCAATCCGAACGCGGCCGATGATTCACGAACGAGTTGAACGAACTATCCGAACGTGTGTGTCAATTGTTTTCTTAAACGGGCGGACATTAATCCGAACATGCGGGTTTGAATTTCGAATTGAACGCTCGGCCATTTAATTACACAATTGGCTATCTTTGTTTTGAATTTGGAACTGATTAGTAGCAAGTAAGTTAAAACGTCCAAAACAGTTAAAGAAAAATGGGCCAAAATGATACCAAGCATGATAATAAAATTAATGAACATTCTCAATGTGCATTAATTCTAAAATTAGTTTTATAATTGCGAAATATTCTCGTTGGCAACGCGGATGAGTGTCGATGACATAGGTTTGTCAATAATTTTGGCAGCGAGCTAACGCATTCTAGGCCACGATGCCCAAGATCACCTTTGTCACGTCTGTCACAATGTCCACTGTGTTTTGAACCATTTAATTAGTGGCGTAAGATTCAAATTGCGACAATAAATCAGCTTCAACGCAAGCATTGTCTTTCTAAACTAAAATTAATTTCATACGGTCTGTTTCAAAGCGTGTAATTGCAATATTTGTTGTTTCTGTTTCAATTAAATCAATCTTTCTCATAGGATGTTTCCGAAATAAAGATTACAGTTGGAAAATACAACCCTATCACTGTTTTATGCTTCACAACATTATGACGACAACAACAACAAACAACAAACACAACAACGCCACAGATACTCCCAAGGGATACCTACCCACCTTAGTAGAAAGGTATCCCTTTCCTAAGGAAGGATTAGGCCCTTCCTAAAGAAATGGGCTCGCTCTGACATCCCTTACATAGTCACCGAAACACAACAGCACATATGCTGTTATTTCCTGAAGAAGATGCCCTTCAGAGATCAGCGCGTTACAACTACGAGTTCTTCAGGACCTTCAGCTGTACCTAAATCTTTAAATTCGATAGGAAATAATTCCTCAAAATAGAAAAAAAGTCTAATGTAACAAATGAGTTCGAACATGAACTAGAATGATTAAACTGGTGCCCGAAAGGTAAGAACATAAAAAGCTATACAATATCGATTACAATAATCGAGAACTCAAATCGAGTAGTATCGATGTTCACGATCCCGTCTGTATTTAAACGCGAGACAATGGTCTTCGGGTGTTCACATGATTTACGAACGCTCGTTACGAGTACGATAATGAGTTGCGCAGACGCAGCCGGGTTATTCTGGAAAAAGGTAATTCTCAATTTATAAATAAAGAACTTCGTTAAAATATTGTAAAAACACCTGTGATAGTTCTATTAGGTATATGTTTAAGTGGCACTCTGGTAAAATAAAATAAAAAGGCGTTTAATGGTATTATATATATTTATAAAATCTAAAAAATCTATAGAGATTCATATTTCAAATCTCTTTGAACGATGTATGTACGCATTAATATAAAATAAAATAGTACATTTTTTTTATTTTTTTAACTTTAGATTAAATTATGGTCGTAATAAAAAAAAAAAGTATTAAACTAAAGAAGTAACTAAAAGTAAAGTAACGTAAAGTGTGGTTCTGTTTTAAACGCAGTTTCCATATTTATTAGACTTATATTTTTAGTACCCATATTTAAATAACTTTTGCCTCAATGCTTTTGAACGTGCACTGTTGTTACAGAATCAGCCTAAAAGTTCATTAACTCGAATCATAACTCGGATATTATTAAAATTAAAATAATAAATGACTGATAGTTAATGGTGGCGATTTGGAATTGTGTTGCTTTATCATTTTAGTGTTTGTACTTAATTGTTGTTTTAATTTTGTTTCAGGTAAGTCTAAAAGTTCGTTCAATTTTCTTTTCTTCAATATTATCGGTAATGTACAACGTTATAAGAACATTTTCCCTACAGTTAAGCTAATTAATATTAAAGTCTCTTACTAAAATAATAAAATCGGTTGACTCAAATGTTGGAAACTGATTTTCTTAAAGTTTTTTTTTAAACTCTAGATGTACTGAATGTAACTGATACTCAGGTGATTGAATTTTTTCCTTTGTGCTTAAATCGTCAAGTCAATACAAATGTGATTTTCCATTTGTCTTCTACTAGCTGGTGCCCGCGACTTCGTCCGCGTTCTCAATAGTCTAATAGCCTTCCTCGATAAATGGACTCAACACAAAAAGAATTTTTCAATTCGAACCATTAGTTCCTGAGATTAGCGCGTACAACCAAACAAACAAACAAACTCTGACAGCTTTATATAATAGTGATTAAGTAAGAAAATATTTTAATTAAAGTAATTTAGTTCAAAAACTATCCTAGAAACGAAATTAAAACCACTAGTCTACCAGAGAAGCATGAGTGGGAAAAACTCGTTTCCAGTTACAAAATAAAGAGTCCCTGTGGGGTTTATTTTGGGCCCCTCTCTCGGATCACACGAAAATATCCTTTTTTTCTTACTATCTACCGACTAAGTGATGTATTTATAGAAATAGGCGACGGACGGTGATGTTTTTTTTCCATTTTTCTTCCAAGTTAATGCGGCGAGGAATATATCAAAAAAGACTTGGTTTTAATGTTGTCTACACTACATCTATCCGATTTAATTTAAATTAACTTTTGATACTCCGAGTAGGATATTCTAAGTTTAAACTTTTATATATAACTATAGCTTTTGCCCACGATATCGTTCGTGAGGAAAGTATGTCTTTTCTGAAACCGTCTTGAGCGGTCTTGAAGTCCATAGGGAACGATGTGTGTATGTACGTTCGTTCCTTATGGATTTCAAGATATATAAGATGCGGTTTGAGCTTATCCTTCAACATCAAAAATACTGAGTGAATAGGTGAGCTCGTTCCATCATAGGCCTCATCCTTGCTACACGGTTGGTTGTTGGTCAAGAGCGAACCCATCTCTAAAAAAAAATATAGCACTGCCTGCAATGTTTACTGTTGAAAACAAGTCAGTCAAATTGGTAAACATAACATACCTAAGATAGTAATACTTACATACAAAACTAACATAACATACATTTTGATTGCGGTTAAAAACGATGTTTCGCACAAACACCTATAATTTTTATTTTATTTTATTTTATATTCAGTGGAAAAACGTAATGTTTCTATATTATGTAATAAAAAGAAAACATCATACCATGATTTAGAATCAACCATAATATAGATAATATTTTATTGATTTTAATCATGTCTTCGAATTAAACAAAACGAGCTCTAGAAAGTCAATCAGTTTGCAGATCTAGTAAAGAAAGAGTTTTTTCTATGCAATACCTACTTATTCATAAGGTTTTCTTGAGATTTTTTGTTTTGAAATTTTATACCTCATATTGGCAAGTTACCTACCGATATGAATCATATCTATTCATAAATTACGTAAAACCATTAGCGCCTATTATGTTCATCTATTATAATGTGCTTGTTCTTATTCGAGACAAACAAATAAATCCTGAAATCTATTCACACAGAATAATTTATAATGACCCTTAATACAACAGTGTTAAGGTCTAAAACGACCGCAAATACATGTTATATCTCTGAGGATTGCGCAAAAATCTGTATAAGTTCAAAAATAGCATTTACTGCTAAAGATTTAAAGTTCTCAGTAACAGCTATAACCAATCCCCAATCCCCAAATACGTGTCCCCAAAATTCTCAAGATATCGAGAGATTAGCATTCCGTTCAGGGTTGTCCCATAAATAATACATTGGAAGGGGACTAGTGATGGATTGTCTGTCTGTCTGTACGCTTTCTATTAGTCGGAAATTCTTAAAGGGTGCTCTCTCTTTGGGGTGGTTGTTATTATTAGCAACTACCAATGTTAGCTTTGGAAGTGATATGCCCTGTTCATTAATTCCCTTGAATGGATTCCATTAGGCCCTATATTGCCATGTAAGAATTTATATGAATAAATGGCAAGAATCTTTACATAAAACATTATCATGGTAGTTTGATGTTTTTAGTAACGTTCACTTACTAATCATCAGAGTCAGCACTGTAGTAATTAAATGAAACAATTAAATAGCTTATTAGTTCAAACGGTTTAATGCCCGGAGTAAGTATTACAATGGTGACATGACATATAGTATAAAGTATACTATGGCAGCGAGCCACAGCCGTGACAACAATCAACATAGATAAATTTATGTTTACTTTAACAACATCCTCCCTTAAACATAAATCAACCCCATTTTAGATGAACAATAATTCAGTTTGGAGTGCGATGTCGGTTTTGTGAGTGCATCAGCCACCATCATGCCAGTCTGGATGTACCTCAATTCAATGGCCCCTCTAGCGACTCCGTCGCGTACGAAATGATGCCGAACATCAATATGTTTGGTTCTGGAATGATAACCATCGGTACCTGAAAGTTTTATAGAGCTTTGATTATCACTGTAAATAATCACTGCCTTGTTCTTCGGTTGCGGCCAGAAGTTTTCTTGAAATTGTTTTAGCCACATAGCTTCTTGTACACATGATGATAACGACATATACTCTGCTTCTGTTGTAGACAGAGCAACAGTAGGTTGGCGTCTAGAATTCCAACTAATTGTTCCTCCCTGAAACAAAAAAGTGTAGCCAGTGCAAGAACGCCGGTCATCTTCTGAGCTTGCCCAATCTGCATCACAGTAGGCATGAGTCATATTCTCTTCCATGTTCTGTTTAAAACTCATTTTATATCCTTCAGTCCCTTTTAAATAGCGCATAACTCTCTTCAGTGCTAACCAATGTGACATGTTAGGTTTATTGTTGTATTTACTTAACATGTTTATAACAAAACTTATGTCGGGTCGAGTAATTTGTGAAACATACAATAAACACCCGATTACTTCTTGATAGGGAATGTCATGCAAGATTTTTTCTTCCTCAATATTTTCTTGTAACTTTGTATTTATATCTATTGGAGTCCTAACACTTTTGCAATCAGACATGCCATATTTATGTAAAACTTCTTGTATATATTTTTTCTGATCTAAATATATAACTCCTTTATTTCTATCTCTCTCTGCTAGCCCATTTTGTTCAGGGGTGTACGGATTGGTCGTTTGATGTCTGATGCCGGCAGCTGCTAGAAAATCAGAGACTACTTTATTGGAAAACTCTTTTCCGTTGTCGCTTCTTAATATTTTTATTTTCTTTTCTAATTCATTTTCTACTTCTTGTTTAAATTTTTCCAACACTGACTTAATATCCATTTTATTTTTTAGAGGATATACATATACTTTACGGGAATAGTCATCTATAAAGGTTATGAAATACTTCGCACCACCAATAGACGGTGTTTCCATCGGACCACATAGATCAGTGTGCACTATTTCTAGCAATGCATTCGCTCTAGAACCAGAATGTGGAAACGGTAGTCGTGTTTGTTTTGCTTGACAACATGGTATACAAACGGTATCAACATCTTTGTTGGTAATAGTTATACCCTCAGCACATAACTCTAACTTCTTTAAATCAGCCACATTTAAATGCCCCATTCTTTTGTGCCACATCATAATATCAGTTTTATTTTCACATGAAACAGCATAAGCATTGCCAGTAACAGTGTTCAGCTTGTACATGTTATTGGTTAGTCTTGCAGTTGCTATAAGAATTTTATTGGCATTGTATATATTACAGCCCATATCAGTGAATTCTACTTTACAGCCATTTTTAGTTAATTGACTAACCGACAACAGGTTTGCACTTAGTTTAGGTATATATAAGACATTTCTCACCTGGATTGGATGCTCATCTTTACATAAATATGTCTGAATATTTACTTTACCCATATTTTGTACGGAGACAACATCATTATTGGCCACCATTATTGTTTGAACCGGAGGTGGTTGTAAATCATACATCCAGTCTGAACGCTTTGTCATGTGCATTGTGGCACCTGAGTCGATATACCAGTTGTTCTCATTCACTGTACTATAAATTGAAAAATTATTTTGTTCAGATTTTCTTACTTTACACTGATTCTTGAAATGTCCATATTTGTTACAATTATAGCAGCGAGGGCCTTTTGCTTTTGGCTTTGTATTATTGTTAGAGGTATTTTTGTGCTTTGTAAAGAATGCGGAAGACTCGGAAACTTTCACTTCCTGTAAAAGTTTTGTCTTGATAAAGTCTGATGAAATTTTTATGCCGGAACTCTCCAGACCCATGATCATCGGTTTATAATTGTCTGGTAGACCTGCCAGCATGAGTGTCCCCAACCACTCATCATCAACTTCAAAATTAATATTTCGCAATTTAAAGGCGGTACTCAGTAATTTATTCACATAATCTTCGACGCCGTCGCAGTTATCTAGTGATGTGTTGATTAATTCTCGTAATAAGCCGACTTTTCTGGATAGCCCGGAGTCTTCGAAAGCCTTTTGAAGGTTCAACCAAACTTCTCGCGATGATTTTGCATTTTCAATATGGACGTAGTTTAGTGGTTCGACCAACAAAATTATTTTTGACTTGGCTTTTACATCTCTTTTGTTGTCGACATCGGTACCGGGATCGACACATTCCCATAAATCTTCGTGTTCCAAGTAGGATTTGACTGCAAACTTCCATGTCGAATAATTTTCCCGACCGGCTAACTTTTCAATTTGAAGGTTAGACATAGCCATGTTTGATTATTTTTTCGGGACGATGTGCGGTGAAATACTCGCGAAATACTTTATTACGATACTTTATGGCAAAAAATAGTAAACTTTTTAAACTATTTAGGTATATGAGACGGCCCATAACCTGTAGTAATTAAATGAAACAATTAAATAGCTTATTAGTTCAAACGGTTTAATGCCCGGAGTAAGTATTACAATGGTGACATGACATATAGTATAAAGTATACTATGGCAGCGAGCCACAGCCGTGACAACAATCAACATAGATAAATTTATGTTTACTTTAACAACAAGCACAGTTCTTAAAACCATTTCTAGTTAGTTTAGGTTTATTGATTAGCTTTTGCACGCGATTTCGTCTACGTCCTTCGAGAACAATACCTTTTCTGTTCTCGAAGAACGTGGACAAAATAAACTTATTTTTTTAAGCTTCTTCAATTATATTTACTTATCTATAAAACTGTAAAAGTAAGTCTATAAAACTCAGTCGCACTTTTTGGGAATCAGTTCGCCTGGGAAATGATACGAAACTATAATGTAATTTAATATCAGCACGAAAGATATCGAATAGATAATCCTAATCTTTATTTTGACCGATAAAGAAATAAAATGTGAAATAAGTTGATAACGTAAGATATTTTTTCGCTCGAGCCATTGTAATTGTATCTTTTCAAAGTAAACATTGCAGGATATTAGAATAAAAAAAGTTGTCAAAAGTCAAATATTATTCAAAACTCATGATATTTTAGACAAATTTCGTTTTCCTGACATTTCCTATTTTATTTCCTCTTCTCTTTTTCCTTTCGTATTTATTGCTGTTTTATTTATTTGAAGATATATCAATATACCAGCTGGCGCCCGCGACTTCGTCCGCATTGAAAAAAAAAAAAGTAGCCTATCCTATGTCCTGTACGTCTAAATGTTTATCTACCAAGTTTCATGAAAATCAGTTAATTCGTTTAAGAGATAGGTATGGAGGAATTTATTTATTATATTAGTATTGATCGATTACTTTGAATACAATATTGCTTTAGATTAGAAATTTCTAGTCCATGTTATATGTAGATATCTTGGTCGCTTTGCGTTCGAAACTCAATATAACAATGAAACTTACCTATTTAGTATAAATTTAAATGAAATTTAATTCATTGCACTGATTGATTATTATTATTGAATTTATTAAAAACATAAATATAGATTCTTTATCAGAAGCTGCAAATTCAATAAGCATATTTTTATTTGTATTAAAAGCGTGGAGCCGTTTGTTCATATCAGTCCACGACACTTCCACAAACTTTCCTTGAACAACTTCACTTTTCCATTTTCTATTCCCATGCCGGGGTGCTTATGATAATGTATCCTAAAAATTTTCCGACTGGCAACCCTCTGTCCAACTTCGACACGGCGGCGGTGGTTCAAGTCAAAATCTAATTGCGATAAGAGATCTCTTTCCCTTACATTTACCTTGTGTTAACGGCGAACGAGTTTCAGTTAGATCTCAATGACTCAGCGGGTTCAAAACTAATGATAGAGAGTATTTATCAAATGCCTAAAATAGTTGAATCATTATTTTAATGATAACTATATTGAAATATTTGTTTTATGTAAAGTTCGGCAGGCCAGCTGACGTCCAATTGTTGGTAAGTGCTTATAATCGCTTATTAAAACAATAAACGCCGTAGGTGTTGCAAGTGCGTTGCAAACCTTACTGGGATAAAAAATTAGGGACTAGAAGAGGAAATGAACTCTGGACTGCCACTTTTAGAATACACAATTGCCTAATCTATGTAATATGATAAAACACATAAAAACATTTTAAATGTGAAATAGTTGTTATTCTATTTGCGCCTTGGAACACACGCCAAAAACTTCTACCAATATCAACTTTTTATTATTGAAAGTATTTATATTATATCACATTGTCTCCTTTCACTTTTTACCAAAGTTTAGACGATTTAATACACTTAGGGTGGGACGTGTCTTGTACTTGTAGTGGGTTTGTTTCAATCATCACTTTTACTTAAGTTTTTCTTATAATGTTTCGAGAAGTTCCTCTTCGTCGAAACCAGTACTGTTTTAGATGACATTTTCTCTTTTGTAACGCACTTTAAATTGATTTAAGGTTTCATAAATGATAACTTTTATAACATTTTGGTAATTTTCATCGATTTGTACGTATTCATAGTGACACTTAAAATTGTTTTGTATTTATTTCATTTAAATCTTTTTATACACAAAAGTTCAACATAGTAGCCAGACTGACAGTTCACTTGATGGTAAGTGGCAACCGTTACCCATCAATATCATAGGGGTTGCAAGTGCACTGCTGATTGTAATAGTTTTTTATAGTTCAAAGGATAAGGGATAAAGAGATGATAGCAAAAAATGCTATAATCCTTTACATCTCAGTTTATGCAAACATGCACAATTTTTTTATCAAACTTGTTTCCCGTTGAAAATAATATCAAAGAAGAAAACAATACTCCAAAATGTTGAAAAGGAAACCGCATTCAAAAGTGAATGGTTATGCGTTTAACAGTTATGCTAGGGAATAGAAATAGCGAGGAGGGCGGAGGGCAAGACAAAGGGCGAGAGAAATCTATCGAGGTGTCGAGTTACAAACAAAACAACAGACATACTCGAATACTCTCATATATATTCATTTTAAAACGTAAAAAGCACCATTTTACTGTAGGATAAATAGAAAAACATGAGCACGTGTACAATCAGTTTTAATTGTAAGTAATAATATCCGGATGTTCGGGGCTCAGCATCATATTTTGACTGTTCAACAAATTTTATAGGTAGAAATCTTTTTTTTATTTCAATATATATTAATAACGTTAATGAGGATGCCAATCAATGCTTGAATGGCAATTGATTGAACTACTGGATGGATTTAAAAAATTCTTTCACCTATAGAAAGCCATATTATCAGTGAGTGGATTCATCGAAGTATCTATTCGACGAAGTTTGCATGCCACCAAGACATTTCAGAGCCGGCACGACCTTCAGCAGTGAAGAAGACGATTCTATCGTTTTGATAGTCAATTTATCTATGTTAACTTTAAAAAAACTAAAAAATTATTCAAGGCAGTTACTAAAAGGGTTTGGAAAAATGGTACCGTTTTATTGTCAACGCTCCTTCGAACGGAGTAACAAGCAAATAGGCAGTACAAACATATACCATTGGAGTTCTCTCGCGACAACACTAATCTCACGTTCCTATTGTAGAACTACCCTTACTCCTGTGGCCAAACGTACAATCTCCACACAATGACTGCAACCACTCGAACGCCACTGTTTTCCATTGTGCTCACCCCCTCAACGCGCTACCCTAATGATTTTTCCTCTAGTTTGTTTTTGTGCGGTAATTGATGTTTGGTTTCCCTGTAAATTGCTTGCGGGCAAATAACTTCTAATAAAGACGGAGGGTATAAATAATCTCGGAGAGAGATTTCTTGTATAAACTCTCGAATTAACTGTGCGATTAAAACTTCAAAGCAAAATTCAAACTTACTTTATTTTTAGTACTCACCACGACTAGGTATATAAAATTCCTTTTATAATTAGGATTACAGGTATACTTACCTACAGGGTTACAGGTAAACGTGATAGTAGGTGGCTACCGTCGACCATAAACACATGCAAATTCAAGTTGTGTTATAATATAAAGAGCCTAGGGTAAGGACTGGCTGTTTTACTTAATCTGCTTATGTTTTATACTTATGTGCTTAAAAAAGTTTTAGTTATTTTTGATACTCTACTTAAACTACTCTTGATGTTGATGTTTTATACTTATGTGCTTAAAAAAGTTTTAGTTATTTTTGATACTCTACTTAAACTACTCTTGATGTTGATGTTATCTTAGAAAGTAGAAATATTATAGATATATCGGAAGATCATTTAGAAAGGTTTTTCGTGCCACAAAAAAATTAGTGAATATAAGTATTTATTACACTAGAGACAGATGTGTTCTGTGATGCAGCTATTGGATTAAAGTATTATTTATTTAAACATGAGATAGAATAATTTACGTATTTTTTATCATGAAATATTTATAGTCCAGATAGGTTAATATTTGCACGCAAATTTAAACGCATAGGTAAGGTGTGTTAATAGAATACAACATGTAACAAACATAAAGTTGATTAACATAACATTGAAATTTCTAAAACGCGTCAAACCGATTTCATTATAACGTCGATTGTAAAGCAACGGCCCCAGCACCGTGCCCTGAGAGACTCCGACACGTGTTGTAGGCTTAACTGCACTTACAATTAAGCTTTAAGCTCCGGTTAATTAAACTCAGGCCGTATTGTCGCCGTGAAACCCTTTAAGCCGCCCACAATGAGAGCTTTCTGTTAAAAAGCCTATTGAAAGCAGCGGTTTTACTCCTATTGACGGACCCGAACGCTTTTTAATATACGACCTTTTTGTTTGATCGTACATTCGTAATAGTGTTTTGATTTTCATGTTTGGGTTTTTATTATTACTCTTTGTAAACTTTTATTTGCTTAATTCATACCGTTGAAGCTCTATTAAGCATTGTAATATGGTGCTGACTTATAAAATAAAATAAACTAAATTGAAATTCACTACACACGTTCGCCAAGATTTGGTAACTGCGGTTTATTTTAAATGTTTCATTACATCTTTTTACTTAATCTATAAGAGAAATTAGTTTCTCTTTTTATATATTCTTTAAAGCACTTCTATTACTCTTTATGAAACTTTTGAAAAACTCTTTCTTTCTTTTAAAAGTTCCTTTTACATTTGATTATTGCTTCTTAGCATATTAGACTGTTTTACCTTTTTATTTTTATATCTTTTTATTTTATTAAAAGGCTACTTTGAATTTAATATTTCTTTAGAGTTTTATTTAAGGTTTTGAAGAAGAAAAAAAAAACTAATACATCGTTTTGTGACATTTATTCTAAAATTTTATACATATAAATTTTACTACACTATTTTTATCCGTAACTGTTTATTTCCATTGTATAGTTAATAGGTGTTTAATGTGCATAATAATATTGGGATATTAAAACAATAAGAGGGCGGAAGCGTTGGAGGAAGCCTAGGTAGACGTGGTAATCGCTGACCATATAGACTTGAATAATTTATATGCGCCCGTTCCGTTACATTGAATGGCTAATGAGGTGTACTGGGCTTGGATGTTTACTTCTTAAATATTAATGCAAGCGGTTGCGTGGTCGGACTGGTGAGAGGTGCGTCTACCATACGTCTGTCTATTTCTCTTTTTAATCTATTTATTACTAATAAGTTAACTCGTTTTTAAATTAGTTTCTAAACTAGAAATGGAATTAGTATGGAATACTTTGTTCACTCTTCAAGTTTTCTAAAAAATTTTTTACAAACCTTCCCCGTTTATTTAACGTACGGCGATTGATTTTTACTCGTAATAAAAGAAGACTAGCAAACCGAATCCGGGGCCTCTCACGTTTTCCAGACAAATTTTCAAATTTTTCCTCGTAAGAACCTTCGTCATATCAAAAATACAGTTCAAAAAAAGACATAAAATTGCTCAAATTGTTGGTCACTTCAGTAATGGTCAGCTTCGATGGCATTTATTTTAATGTTGCCCGCCTGAACATAACCGTTTGAGTTGAGGGATAAAGGATGGCTTGTAAAAAGTTGTAAAAAAAGGCTAACGAATCACGTGCAGCGAACACCGGGTAGCTTACAAAAGCTCCCAGCAGGACACCAGATTATAATAACAAGCATAGGTATATCTTGACATTTACAATTATACCACTTGCAGCCATTTATTTAACTCACGTCTGGTTAGGCATTCATGAGTCATATTATCTGGCAGAATATCATCATCGCCCTTATCTGCTGCAGTTACTTCTTGGCTTAGTAGGCCTTCAAAACTATTATAATACGCAATACTTATTTACCGTAGTAATTTCATCAAAATGTTTGTTTTTATGGTAACTGTTATTAATACTAATTTTTTGTTTCAATTAAAAAGACATATACCAATTCCATTTGCAATGTAAATGCAAAGGAAATGTTCTTGGTAAAGTAGTTCATCAATACTTATATAAAAATCAATCAATCAATACTAA
Source organism: Synanthedon formicaeformis (assembly GCA_945859745.1). NCBI lineage: Eukaryota > Metazoa > Arthropoda > Insecta > Lepidoptera > Sesiidae > Synanthedon > Synanthedon formicaeformis. The sequence continues at coordinate 9,584,358 of OX243970.1, forward strand.
TAATAAATCTGTAAGTGTAGGTATTGTCTATATGTATGTTCCTCCATAACTCTTAGCGCCTCTTTCACCAAATACAAATAAAGTGTTGATTACTTACTTTTAGAAATCATTTTCTGTTTTACTGAATTATGCATTCGATTTACTGCATTATTCGATGGGCTTTTTTTATTATTATTATCAGGTAAGGTATATCAGCTACATTATTCCCTGTGACAGGTGACTTTAAGTGACGGTTTAGCCTACTTGACGTTGGTGAAAGAGGCGCTTAAACGAATTAACTAATTTTTATGAAACTTGGTAGATAAACATATACACGTACAGGACACAGGATAGGCTACTTTTTCTTTTACAATGCGGACGAAGTCGCGAGCGCCAGCTAGTAGCTTCAATAAAGTGTTGCGATCTGGTAAACAAGAAGAGACTCCTAGTTGTATTTTTTTTTAAATCCATGTTAGGCCGATTTTTCCTACTCCAATTACTTAATGTTCATACATTTATTACAACACATTTAAAAGCTTTAAATCATGTTTAATTAATTTGAAAATTAATTAGTTCAATTAATGTGCAATAAATTAATTTAAATTTGAATACCAATTGATCAACCTTTATTAGTTGTAATAATTGTTATCTATTGTTAACTTTTTGCTATCGCTAATAACTGGTGGCATGTCATGGCATGTCGCTGTCAGATTAGTTGAAGCTTCTTGTGATTTTTATTTTTATCTTGCTGGCGATTTTAATAAAGAAATTAGAATATTTATTTCTCAGAACAAAAATGCAATGGCCTTGCATCTTTTTACAGCACACTTGTTGCATTTGTACCATTTAGATACTAGCTGTAACTCCTTACAGCCAAACCTTCATAATACTTATAAATAATTTCTACTAACTACACATCGTTCAATACAATATATATGTTCCCCTTTCTCGAACACTATAGCTCAGCTCCTGTTACTCTGTAAACAATTGTGTACCAATCATTGTGCCTCCCCTAACTATTGTTATAACACAATTACACTTGATTAGCCATTGATGATTCGACCTAATTTTCCTATACATTGATGTACGACAACTGTGCCTCTATTTCTATTTATTATTCTAGTGCTTTAAAATAATTTAAATAAGCATTTGTAGAAAAAGTGATTCAGTAACTATTAGGAATATCCGTCGACTATTAAAAATTATACATTTTGAATAGCGCAGATTTGAATATTACACATGACGAAACGCATCAAAACTGTGTGTTTTGTCATCGATTATTCAATGAGATTAAAAATTCACAGTCTAGACTGTTATTTTATTTTATTATCAATATTTTGTTTATGCAAAAAAAAAGTTTAATTAAGTACATTTTAGATTTCTTTAATAATTTTTTTCATTAAACGTTTTTTTTCTTTATTAAAACTTATCTTTTATTTACTCGTAGTTAGTACACTTCTGGTGTTCTGCTGTGGTTATATATGATTAAATGGAGACCTGTTACACAGACAAATACTTGTACAGTCAGTGCCTTTTTTTGTAAACCTTTAATAAAATTTATTTAGTTATAGTTTTTCTTCCCTTTGAACTGGAGGCGCGATTTAATTAAAAATATTTCTATAATTTAATTAAAAATATTGCTATCAAATTTTCTTATTAATTTTGATATCACCTCCTGTTAAAAACAGATAAATTTTAATGATGGTCGAAGGTAATAAATCCATGTACCAGGGCGGCATGAGACCGAAGGAGTCGAGATCGCAAAGAGATAGTCCAAGTAAAGGACACATTGATTGAACGGAGCAGACAAGTGAGATAAGGGGCCGGCTACACTATTTGCATATTAAATGAGAATATATTAATTTTGCCGCAGCCTGGCTAGATGCAAAAGTGAATTCAATAGCTCCTTTAATGTCTTACCGGTTGAGGCTAAGGCCAACCGTAAATTGCAATAAAACTTTTTTCCTATTTATTTCTTGTTTATTACAAGTAGAGTTATTTTTATTCGCGACTCTGGTAGTCAAGTGATTGCTCTGCATTTTTACATATGCATTTCTTAAAACTCTCCGTAACCAAAACTTCATAAAACATTTACCATTTTCCGCCATGGATGAGTTTGATTGATTTTGGTAGGTTTATTTGGAAATACATAGGACTATGCATATTTTTATACCTTTAAACCAATTTTATATTATATACATACCTACTTATATTCTCAAGCAGACAAATAAAAAAAACAATCAAATAAAATAATTTATGTTTTACTAGCTTTTTACCGCGACTTTGCTCGTGGCCCTTTTTCTTATTAATATTAATGATTAACACATAATATGGTTGTTATATTTTTTTAATGAAAACATTTAGAAAAATAGTATTAATTTCGAATTATTGTCTATGTAGACTAAACAAGGCTTTTTTTAGTTCTCATAATATATTTGCTCGTTGTAAACATTAAAACATCACCCAGCTAGACAACATTCTAGTTTTAACGAATCACTTTGCATTACTTTTGCATAAATTTGCGTACTGTCCTAATTAAGATCTATGTTCTTGCAATAAATTCTAATGATTGTAACAAAAGATAGGAAACGGAACTATTTCCTATGCATTTAGTTCAAAACTGTTGACAAATCGATCGATTGACTTGATTTGATTGATCGATTGAAATCGATGGATTGGATTGATTGAAAAATTAATTTTTCACTCTAATTTAAACTTAGCCAAAATAATAAATCTATTAGAATTATTTCATTGCTATATGTTTGCTGCTATAAAATATGATTTACCTGTAAAATAGAACTAACTCTTTTTACATGATTTTGAAATAACATTCTTTAAAATTATTTTTTTTATTCTAGCACGATTCTTTAAATAAATTGTTAAATTCTAATTTTGACAGTGTAATCAGAAGAAGGTCAATTTACATGTGTTAGTGACTTGGTCTATTTCAAAGCTTAGTTAACTTTGTATTCCTGCAGTTATGGGGAATACCCGAATTTTATAATAACTTCTTTCTTTGTCCAGTTGAACTTGAATACAGCATTCCGCTAATACTAGGCTTGGCAACAAAAAAAAAACTAACAAACGTCAATAACAACGAATGAAATTCTTTGATTTTAGAATCACAGGAGTTATGCGTAACTACTGATGACAGCATTTTTGACTCAGTTTCCTAATAAACTTGTTAATTTGCTAATTTATACTAAGGTGTTGTGAGTCTTAAACAAATAAGCTAAAATTAGTGTTGAACTATTTTGTTGAGCATATTCAGTATTCAGGAAAATACGGAGAATCATAGGTGAAATTAAAGTTAAATTTCTCATAAGAAATGACTTAGATGATTACAAGATCACATTTTTTCGAAGTTATTAAATCCGATCTAATTCCATCGAATTCCACAAGAACTGTATCGCGATGTGAACTGGGACATCTTGAAAAAAATATCACAAACAACTGATACGCGAAAAACTGATAGTGACAATATTTGATACAAAATTAGACTTTATTGCTTCGTAATAAGTTAGAAAAGAGAGTTATAGATTTATAGGTGACATGATATCACGTGCGTTCGAGTGGCTTTCCCATGCCGGTCCTTGAACTCATAGAAGGCGCCATTGTTGTAAAGGTGCTTGTACAATATTTGAACATTTTAAGCACAAAGGATTAACTGAATTCAAAAATCGAACAATCAGTTGTTATATGAAGCGAATAATAAATTATTTTTATTTTTCCATTGAACCCAAAACATTGACGTAACACGTAAGCCTACACCAAGCAACGGTACCTGAGCAAGTTTCGTTGGCCTATTTTAACACATAGAGTTTGGCGTTTAATAAATCAGTTGAATCGACATAAATATTTTTATTTTTAAACTAGCTGGTGCCCGCGACTTCGTCCGCGTTGGAAAAGAAAAAGTAACCTATCCTGTGTCCTGTACATCTAAATGTCTATCTACCAAGTTTCATGAAGTCACTTTAAGAGTTATGGAGGAAAATACATACATACAATACCTACACTTACAGATTTATTATTAGTATTGATGATTAATTTCACATAATATGTATAGATGTTAAGTTTCTATAAGATTTATTTTATAGTACCTAGTTATCTTAAATGTTATTGAAATCGAGACCCATAAAATGTGATAATAAAATCTAATTTCTAAAGTAAATACATGTAATATGTAATACCTACCTAGGTAGGTACTATATCTTGTCCATTTACGGAAAGAAAAAAATTAAATTCAGTAATAAAACTATTCAAATGAATGTGAGCCTCTACTCGAGCGATCATCATGAAATTTTGCATACTCGTTGTCAGAGATATAGAAAAAGTCATAGGTACCTTTCACCCAGAAAATTAGTGATTTAAAAATAAAAAAACTAAAATAGAATAACTAATTAATTGATTATTTTATTCCACAAGAAAAAAACTTTAAAGAAATTGCATTATTGGTAGAAGCTTTCAAGTCTTACAACTTTATTTTTAACTTCGCACTGACACAGAACATACATAACAATATTACTGGCACTGGCTGGAAAATAGGTTGTCGATATGTAAATATCATTCAGCGTCTGTTTATGCAGTGCTTTTTCTAACTTTTTAACAGAGCTAAAAATTGCTCTAGGTAGAGCTTCTGGAATTAAAGATTAACTGTAGATATATTCTTATTGACTTAGACTTTACTTCATTAATCGTTTCTTAACTCAAATTAAAAGTAAGTATACATTTTAAATGTAACGAAAATATGTACTTTATCAGGGTGCTATAAATAAACTAAACGTTGTATGCAGGTTGTATGATATATCGACTAAGTTTGCTGCATATTGTTAATATATTTAATTTCAATATTAACGACTGATACTTAGTCGTATTTAAGAATTGATATTTTTAAAAATCCTTGTAAAGGTTTTAAATTAAAAATTTATAGATAAATTTAAATAATAAAAAATTTAAGAAAAGTTGTGTTGACTATTTACTCGGTATGAAAGCACCTTAAAACTGAATAATATTTAAATCACGTGTAAGGTGCTATGTGACACTAGGAGAATCAGTTAAAAGGCCATAAACTTCGACCTTGGCGCGTAAAGAAGGAAACCGTCTGTTTTAAATAATACCACACATTATAATACAATTACTGTACTCACTATAATATACATTTGACTACTTTAATACTGGTTACGGCGGATATTAAACAGGTATATCTTGATATGTGATTCTAAACACTCTTTACATTGAGCATCCTAAATTTAGTGCTCTATAATTGTCACTTTATGTATTTTCTAAGTAGAGACGTGTCTCAACTGGCTCTTTGATTGCTTTGAGCATTTTAAAAGTGGTCCAAGACATCTATAATAATAATATATCTGCTTATATTTGATTTGTATAATGGTTTTAGATTGATGTTATTCTATTTGAAGTCCATATTAGTTTTTAAATCAATGGGCTTAAACATTTTGAAATCCTACCTCGAAATAAAGGGTTTGTGTTCATTATAAAAACGAGAACAATAAAAACAAAGAAGAATCGACAGTCAAGCGCACGTTCAAAACGAATTAAATTCAAAACAATTCATAAAAAGGACAATGCTTCCAAAGCGTAGGAATTGGAGCGTTCGTTGGAAATTCGTATTTAAATTTCGTATTGGAACGACGCGTGCGCAGGATCGGGTTTCTGTACGCCAGGTGGGAGAAAAGTGTAGGTTATTTTTGTACCTTTGTTTCACTATTCATTCATGACCTTACACTAGTGACATTAAGAATCCACTTACATCTGTAGCTGTTTTTTTCTAACTCTTTTTAAACGCCTTGCATTGAATATATAATTCTGTTCAGTCTAAAAAAATTATAATAATTTATCAAAAAAAATTCAACTTGATTTCTTAATAATTTTATTTGAATATCATACTTTTTTACGGTGATCAGCTGTAAGTGGGTGTGATGTCGCCATTACTAAAGTATTGCAGTTTTCAACTTTCAGTCTTTCAATATTGACCTGTCCCCTTTTCTCTAAATCGATTTATTAACTACTTTCTTATCCACTTTATAAAGAATTTTAGAAAAATGTAGCCATAAACTGTTTGACGAATTATCCTATTAGTAGTCGGTCGAGTTGTTTGCAAGAAGGCTGAAAACAAAACAAAAAGAAGTCTAATATTAAGATGTATGACCTCTTTTAAGATGACACAGTAAAGTCTCATTGGGGTAAATTAATGGTAATGGAAAAGTCGAGTTGTTCCATCCCTCGTCTCTCCCTCTGTCCGGCTGATCTCAAAGGGGGGAATACGACTTTTACTATTCGATTAAATTTACCATTTCATTATTTTCATATAAAATAAACTATTTTGTAACTTTATAGTACATATTAAAAATAAATAATCTCCGCCTTTATTTTCAGAACAGCTATTTTTATATTAGGTCATCAGAAATGTACACCTACACAATTTTTTATATGTCAATGTCAGGTTAATATACATTATTCTAATAAAATTGTACCGGCATGTATAATAATTAAGCACGAAATTCTTAGGGCTATTTCCTATTGCTACCTTACCTATTGCCCTTACCTTACCTATTGCTTCATAATTCTTAGGGCCGTTAATCTATGCTTGCTAACTAGCCTTTCTTGGGTTTCTTGAAGAACTTTTTTATTTCTTTTTTCTTATCAGTTTATTATTTGAAATTGAATATTTAAAAAAGCAATAACATTTAGAAAAAAAAACATAGGTATACAAGAAATATTAAAGAAATAATACAAAATACAACATACCTACTTACTAGATTGTTATTAATTTTATTTTTTGTATTAATTTTTCAATTAAGAGTGTTATGTTTGTTTTTACATGCATCCATATATGCGTGTTTTTCTGAAACTGATTATTTCGTATCGCATCATCGCAATATTCCCACGAAACTTGATACTAGTCGCGTGCCGCTGCGTCGCTCGTGTGAATTCATTGTTTCGTTTTTGCGACATACTGGCGTAATTATTATTACGCATGTTTGTACCGTGATCCCCTTCGGGGTACGCTTATTTAGTCTGGAGTTACACTAATGTTTTTTCGTTTGGCGTCTCCTATGTTTATTCGGTGTGTGAGGATACGACTCGAATTTTTTTTTTTTTCATTAAAGTGATAATAAAAAATTTATTTATCAAACATAAAACTTTTAATTAGATCTAAGGCTGAGTTCGTGGGCAAAGAATTTTGTTTAATTAATTAAATTAATTTACTATTTTTTTACCAATAAATAAATAAAGAAAACGAGTTAATAAAAGTGTTTTCTGTAATGCAATAACATGTCTCATTCAAAACAAGTTAAATTAAAGGTAAAAGGTGAAACTTAATAAAGTGACTTGACAAAATAAAAAAAATAAAATATTATGTATTAGCTTTATTTTTGTTACCTGTACTTTAAACTTGGTGCAAACAAGGAATCGAATATTGTTATGGGACAAACCAAAGACTATATAAGTATACTAGCTGGCGCCCGCGACTTCGTCCGCGTTGAAAAGAAAAAAGTAGCCTATCCTGTGTCCCGTACGTCTTAATGTTTATCTACAAAGTTCCATGAAAATCAGTTGATTCGTTTAAGAGTTATGGAGGAACATACATACTTACATACATACATACAGAAAAAAATTCTAAAAATGGTCAATTTAGTTTCAGTATCATGTATAGAGCCTATAAACACGATATCTGAAAACAAAGTAACTTACTCCATGACCAACCCTTACAGATTTATTATTTGACGACACGTTTGGTCTAGTGGCTAGTAACCCTAGCTGTTAACCAAACGGTCGCGGGTTCGAATCCCGCTAGGGGCAAATGTTTTATATGAACATTTTACCTTTGTACCTGAGTCATGGATGTTTTGTATTTATAATATGTATGTATTTACAAAAAAAAAAAGTAATTTATGTATTATATCAACTGTCTGGTATCCATAATACAAGCATTACTTGCTTACTTTGGAACTAGATGGTGCTGTGTAGATGGTTATTAGTATTGATTCATTGGGACAAACCAGGAATTTTTTGGAATTTGGACGTACGAGGCATAAACCCTCGTTTTTAATATATTCAGTAACATGTGTGGTAGAAGAAAGTGTAGATTGTTCCCATACGTTTTTGGGACACCGCAAAAAACTTTCACCAGACACCTTGCAGTGTATCTGTTCAGTTGTGCGGTCCTTCCAGGAATTGTTGAGATTAAGACCTTGCTGTGGTTGCAATGCCATATTATCTGGAAAGACCCGGTGTTCGAGAGAAAAAATACACTTCATCTGTATATAAAATCTTCTATAATTATAAAAAAAAAATGTAATCTGAGCTTTGCTATTATTTTTTAATAAATATATTTGAAATAGGGAACTGTTTTTATTAAAACATTTCACTTAAGAATGAGTGTCAATTTGTTTGTAGATTGTTAAATAATAATATATTTTTAAAATATTGTAATAATACTTTAATTACCTAAGATACCTACTAATGATTTAACTTAGACATTAGGAGACATTTTCCAATAGGAATAATTCAGTTAATCGTCAACAGTAGCAAACGTTTAGGAATCTCTAGTGTGAGCAAAGTGCATAAAATCAAGAAGCAAATTAATATTTGGAATAGGCACATTAACATAGTGGTAAGTGGTAAGTCCAGTATGATTGATATGTATCATTTGTTACACAATACAACTTTTAATCACCGAAAAAACACAACACTAATTGTTGTTCACGTCGGTTAAATTGATTGTGAACACTAACGATCGTTAGGTGTCTTATTACCTCACCGCGGATTGTTTTAATTTAAAATAATAGACCTCGACTACAGTTAATTGAATGTAGGAAAGATTACAAACGGAATGCCAAAGGTTTACGTTAGGTATCCAAGTCATAGCTGAGTTAAAAACCTATTTTCTATTTTAGTATGTAAGATGTATTCATCATCTTTACATAGTACTCTAGCAGTTGCAATCGATTTTGTTCGCAAAATTTTATAAAATTTAGCCATTGTTACTCGCCAATAATTTAGCTTTCCAAAGGTGAAAGGATTTTATTAATTACAAACACAAAAATACAAATCTTCTCTCTTTAAAATATTAGTAGGTATAGATAAAATAAACTACGTAAAGAAAACGAACCCGCACGCCCCGGCTTCGCACGGATTTTTTCTAAGAATCTATACCAATTTGATACCAATATATACTCGTATCCTAGAGCTGAAGAGTTTGTTTGTTTGGTTGTACACGCTAACCTCAGGAACTACTGGTTCCGTAGTTTTAAAGATCTAAGGCCGGTTTCAGTGCTCTCCTGACGGTCAGGCCTGACGATACTTGTGAATTTTCATACAAATGACAAGAGCGTCGGTCGCACGGTCGGCCGTGCGTATCGTCAGGACTGACCGTCAGGAGAGTACTGAAACCGGCCTTAGATTTTTTAAACTACGGAACCAGTAGTTCCTAAGGTTAGCGTGTACAACCAAACAAACAAACAAACTCTTCAGCTCTATACGAGTATATATATTGGTATAGACTTTTAGAAAAAAATCCGTGCGAAGCCGGGGCGTGCGGGTTCGTTTTCTTTGCGTAGTTAAATGCATTTTTTAAATGTTTAGGTCGTCAGACAGACTGACGGTTCACTTGATGGCAGGTGGCTACCGTCGCCTATAATACAAGCAAAGCCGCAGGTGCCCATTAAGTATGAAGGATTAGAAAGCGATAAGAAATAGGCTTTGCCGTCGTTTACCTACTCACTAAACGTAATACAACAGCACACATGCTGTTTGTTATTTCACAGGTGGTCTTCTGTAAATGGGTAGTTACTGTCTTCAAACATGTTGCCATTTGGGCATCATTTGACATCAACGCAGTCATCAATTACTAATAGAATCATCTGTTTTTTTCTAACAGCCTTAAGCTTTAGGTCTTAGGATCTAGAAAGCTCTTACGTTTTGGTTGAGCGTGAGAGTATGTACCTAATGTCTACACAGCTATTCCGACAACGATTTCATTCGTTACAGAGATAAATTATTACTAAGAAATCCCGTCAAATATTTTTCCCTATAGTGTTTTAATTATAGTTTACAAAGAGGCAAATGAATGGAATTAAAGTTGCCGATCGATGTGCTATTACTCGTCTGTTGAGGAGGTTAAGAATTTCATTTCAAAAATAGAACACATATCCCAACTGGCAATTTCAATAATCATTAAAGAAACGGAACAGACGGCGAATTTGAATTTAGAACAGATGTCCGCCGCGCGCCACTTTCAATTACACCAATCACAAGCTGACGATGTTCGGATACACCGCACGAGTATTGCCTGATTTCAATATCGGGCACACGCTTCCAAGGACTCTTAATTCCTTTCTAAGGCAAAGCAGCCGTGCAAAGTGTCAGGTGTTGTGTTTGCACCGTTATACTTCGTTATTTACTGCCAATTACATTTGCGAACTTTATCATGTTTTATTACAGAGGTCTTGAGAAGTGATATCTATTGAGTTTTGAGATATATATTGAAAATATAGTGTATTAATACAAATTTTTAGCTTAAAAACCTTTAAATTATCCTTCTTAGAGTTAGTTCTCAGCACATTTGCATTCTGATTTTTTGACTTTTGTGTTTTTGAATTACTTCATGATTTGCAGATGAACAAAACAAAATGTTTATTAAATCAGTAAACTTTTGTTTTATTTAATATTATTAATTAAAACATTATTAATACACTGCTATTGACAGTGGAAAGTACTAAGAATGCAAGTAGGAGACAATTTTTACATTATTCTCATATGTAAATAGCGTCTTGCACCATGGCTTCACACTGTCCATATGGAAATATTATCTATATATTGTTGGGTGCCTACTTATTTCTGTTGAACAGACAGCGAAATTCTAGTTTCATGTAGATATTGTAATCACATATTTTAGTACTGTGTGCAGATCTGTCGTACTGGCTGCAAAACAGGTACACAGTCAAATAATACTCCCGCGGCGGTTAAATACACGTCGTATTCCTTATTTGAATATTGGACATCTGTTTTCAAGGATTTACGGTGCCTTTCTCTAAATCGCAAGTGAAATGCAACTTATTGCCAACTTCATAAGACTTATTTTAAGGGCATGACGAGTAATTTAGTACCAAGTTTCGTAAAAGAAATACTACCTTATAACTTAAAGTAATAGCGACTAGATATATGAAAGACTAAATTAAATCTTAAGTAATCTTTAAATCATAACACACCATTTAACAAGATTTTTAAATGAGGCACACTTACTATTAATTTTTCTATATTGTATGTTTTTTTTCGACATGAAGACAAGGTGTAAAATATCTTATAGGTATTTTTTTAATATTACTATCTATAAGAACATTTTATTCTACAATTGTTAATTGGTTACTTAAGGTTAAGGTTAAGGGTTAATTTGATTACTTAACCCCTTTTCTAACGAATTTAGGTACAATAAATGGGGCGAGTTGACCAACTCTTTTATATATTTTTAGATCCATCTCAGTATAGGTAATATTATTTTTATCATACAAATTATTTTTAATAATGTTTATACATACCAATTAATAGAGAAGACAGGCTGACCGTCCAGTAGGATTAAGGATAAGGGAATGAAAGGGACAGGAAATACAGTCTAACTAACATGTCTAATATGAAGAAGTATAATATTCGTCAATGGTTATATTTTTTTTTTGTATCTAAACAAACTTTTTTGTTTTAAACTGTTAACCTAAACCTCTTTTTGTTTTAAACTGTCGAATTAAGAATAGTTTCGACGTTAGTTGTTATTTTTTTGTAGCAGGAAGTGTGAGTCCGCTAATGGGTTCCGTTCACACCATATGCGAGAAACAGAAATTACTTGCGTTTCGCGACTTCATCATTATGAGCGCGTTTTATTGTTATAATTTTGTTTGTTCACGGTTTGGGGGTTGAGGGGGTAATTTTATATCGTTAGCGAATTGTCTGTCTGTGTGTAATAACGATCGAATTGTAACACCTTTCGTCCTCATTATTTGTCAATATTTTTTGGTGTTGGAAATTGAGTGGTGGCGGTCACGCGATACTGTTTTGTACGAGTGTTGGAGAGAGAAATTAAAATTAGAAGGTCCATTTAGTTTAAAGAAAAAATACCTAAAAAAATTTAATGTGTGTAAAATAAATTTAAGATAGGTACAGTTAATAAAAAATAAGTAGTTGCGTGCATTCATACACATAAATTATATTTTTAGGCAATCTTAGGCAAATGCAATCAAATAAAATAATCATCTCTGATTAACTTTTTAAGAGTATAATTATTTCTATACCTAATATTAATTAATGTTTGCCCTTAAATTATAATTTATGTTAATTTTTTTTTGCAAGTAAAAAATCTTACTTTCTTTGTCGAAACATAACAGCCTGCATGCCTCTCTTTCAGCGGAGCTTAAATGGTTATTTATTGATTATTTTTTTGTGATTTTTTTTATCATCTAACATTCGTTCATAAAAGTCATATTTTTGTATCTTTTGCCTTTATATTTTCTGTCATATAAGATAGAGCTGTAAATGTTATGTTAAGTTCAAACCGATACAGTTAACTATAGTTGTTGTAACATTTCGGAAGTGAAGTAATGAGCCGAGGCGCACGCTAATCCGCCATTACGCATGCGCCACCTGCCTTATGGTCCTTGCAGCGTTGCGCAGTGGAACTAGGAAATATTATAAACATTTTTCATTTCATTTCTAACACTTATTGTAAATTATCCGACACGAAATAATAATCTCTAGTGAACGAGCCAAGCAGTGAAGTATTAAGATATTTCTAAATGCTCTCACAATTATTAAGGTTATCCAGTTTTCAGAACTTACGACTTACCATCTATCCAGATACATGGCAAAGGCGAGGTAGTAGCAAGGCACTTTGCCTGCAATCATAAACTAGGCAATAATCTTTTATAGTATACTACAGTTAAATAAGTGAGTTGGAGCTGTGGTTTGGGTGCACGTTTAAAGGATGGATCATACCTTTACAGTGTCTATTCTTCTATACCTATCCCTCATCCTGTATCCTATAAAAATCGAACACTTACGAACACCCTACTCTTGAGTTTAACCAATTCATGCAAATATAAAAGAGATATTCTATTTTATCTCACAGCCACTGTTATAATTTTAGTCTTAAATATCTTCAAATTTTCTTTTAGATGAAGACTAGCGACAAGCCTGCTGCTTCGCATGGGTGCATTTTATTTCTGAAAATTATATACTTACACAAACATATTTTCACGTTTATCGCTCTTTCTATTAATGAAAACTGAATCAAAATCAATTGGTTTAGACCAAGTGAAGTTATTTTATTATATGTTTAGATAAGATAGATAATAATTTATCTATCTTAACATAATTTATTCTTTAAATAGAATATTTTCACATTGTATGAAAACTCCATTCGAAATTCTTTTTATGTGGGTATTGCAGTAAAGAAAATATTTCATTATGAAAGGTGCAAATTAATTCTGTAAAAAATCCCACTTCTGTGGGATTTGTAAAGAAATAACGATTTACATTATTATCTAATTAATTATAGAACAATTAGGTATTATTATTGAGAGACACCGAAATGTGTATTTGCTTTCGCTACATTGTTAGAGAAGTGATCAGCGATGCGTGTCGGCTCAACAGCTGTGTCAAATGAAGCATATAGTTAGAGAATGCGTAAATAGAATTAGCCTCTATTCTGGAAAATAACCAATAATCTAAAATGTTATACTATGTGCGTACATATTTTCTTTGAGTAAAATATATTATGGTTTGCTTTGATTTTCATGGTCACAAATTATACAAAACATTATTCACCTCAAGCATTAAGGCTCGCAAGAAAAACCGTTTTAATGACCATATTTTTTTTTATGTAAAGGTCAAATACCGTTGTCTACCGTCGCCTATAACACAAGTAACGACACAGGTGTTGCAAGTGCGCTGTCAATCATAGTGGGATTGAGGATACTGGATTGTGATGGGATAGGGAAATAGGCTATGGCATCCCTTACTACCTACTATACACTCACTACTATTTGACTAAAAATCACGAAATTGTGAGAGATTGTAAAAGCGGTTAAAACTTGACATCTCTCTGAAACTTGGTAAACTTGTAATTGTAATACTGAATCGATTTCGATGAAACAAAAGTATTAATAATGTTAAAAAATGGTTATAAATATTCATTTTACTGTCATATTTTTAAAAGTTGGTGTGAATCATTTATTTTTATTTTTTACACTTCTCATCTAGTTAGCTTGATTATTACTGATCCGATCCAATTAGGCACTAGTGCTATTTCGGAACGTATTCTTTTTAAGACACTGAACCCATAGGAAGTAATGTCACTTTAGCATTTTGTTACCAGGCGATCATAACAAATGTGTAAATGTATTGTCAACAGAGACCACCGTCTTCGTCGCTTTCGTACGGCGGCGCGGTGAACGATGACGTCCGTTCCCCAGGTTCCGGTGGTACGCCCGGACCTCTCAGTCAACCGCCACCTCAGACCCTCGACGCGACAGATCCAGGTAGGCTTTGTTTTAACAATATTTTCACATGAGGTTTTGTAGGCCTGAAATACTGAAAAGTTTATAATTTCCATTATTTATTGTACCAGGATTCTCTATAGCTTCTGGTTCTTTTAGGGACGCAAGAAAATCTGTATAAAACCTGGTTTAGAGTCATAATACAAAATCAATTTTTTAAGCAATAAAATGTTGATCTAAAAACTTCTTATCAGATATTATAAAACTAAATTATAATTACAATTAATGTAACAAGCACGCATAAAAAATGAATAAGTTTTCTCCTAAAAAAACCAAAGTTGATATTAATTTAATCAAGTCCCAAGTTCTTTAGGGTCCTCTCAACTAATATATCAGTTAATATAACTAATATAAAAGTATAGGGAAATAGGCTCTGGATCCATTACTTACTCATTGAAACACAACAGAACACTTCCTTTACCATAGGGCCTAGTGTGAGTTTTACTCGATCAAACGCGTTGAACGCGTAATACGAGTAAAGCAGACGTAGCACGTTAGCCACAAGTGGCGCTGCTTCATTCCCATACAATGACCGCACTCACTAGCGAGAGCGTAAAATATTTATATGAAAAATTGTCAATTTGACATTGACAGTTGACAGTTTTTCATATAATTTTTTTTCACTCTCGTAAGCGAGTGCGGTCATTATAACTCTCGTGATAACTCCTGGTAGAGGTATGTAATGTACTTACAGATGTTGTTATTTCACGGTGGTCTTCTCTGACTTAATTTAGATTTTTTTTTTAAATTATCCGCTTATTTACCATAAATCATGGAGAAATGTTAATTTTTCATTAGTATTTTCGCGGCGTTGTTATTACTTCTTGTTGGTGTTATTATTTGTATTTAGTTTTTACGCATCGTTGGTCGCCATAACTTGAATAATTCAAACATAGATGTGCTAACTACGTCCTGTATTTAGCAACAGAAAAATGCATTAAACATCGCCAAGTGTGCATTATTTATTACCGATGTATTATTATAATAAGTAACTTTGAACATAAGTTACGTTAAATTACTTCGTTTAAGGTCAAAAGTCAACAGTTGATTATGGAGTCTTCAGTTATTAAGAATGTGAAAAATGCGTTTTAATCTATAGGTTAAAAAAATACCAATAAGTCATGTACTGTCATGAATCCCATAGGCTGTGATGATAATTATGATAATTAAGTTGAAACAGTCTTCTGAACACGAAGCCAAACTCTTAGTATTTGTTATTTAGTAACAAATACTAAGAGTTTGGCTTAGTATTAAATTAACAATATTTCCTAATGTAAACATTATATAAACTTAATGGCCAGAAACTATCGTAGTTCTTCAGTCTATACATTAATCTTTTTGATAAAAATTCAATTGACAAAAAATATTTAATGGTATAAATATAAATTGTTGACACTCAATTTATATTTATACCATTAAATATTTTTTGTCAATAGAATTTTTGAAAGATAGTGAAATTGTGTTAAAAATAACTATAGTAGGTATAAGACTTAGAACACAATTTTCTTTTTATAAATGATTTACAATTTAGTTATAAGTAGATTCTTTGAGATGTTTGAGTATTTGAACTTATTACTTATAAGTGGATACTATATATAGGTATGACCTTTAAAAGATTTAATTATTTTATGGATTTTGGAACTAGGAATGATCTTTTCTCCTTATTTACAATACAATATTATATCTAATAGGGCTTATAATTTGCAATTTTACTTTGTGAGTTCCACTTTAATTGCGTCCTTTGATAATGATAAATCAAGTGAAATTACTTCTCGGAAGTATCGGGACAAAGGGTTTATTTACTGTGTTAATAATGTAAATGTCTGAAGTGTTCCGGGAATATCCATAAAGAGTTAGTATTAGGTAAATATGAACATTTAGATTAGGCGGGGCGCCACCTACGCGCAGTTCCGTGCCGCACCTAACAATTAACATGTCCGCACATCTATCTAGATCTGACACGAACAGTCAACACCTCCGCAAGAACCAATTCAAAAATGACAGGTACACATCGTCAACACTATCACATGTCACCTTCTTCTCCTACAAAAGAAACTGACTGAATTTGAGGAGGACACATCTCGAATGGAAGTGACGCGCGTTTGTCAACGTTCGGATATAACTCCCAAACGTCAAAATCACTCGTCGCGTCACAATGACATGTTACGTTTTGAATCTCGATCGATTGTCGTGTACCTTTCGTAAGGAAATGACAGATGAGCGTGTATAGTATGCAGGAGTTGCGTCGTTCCGGTTCTGGCACAGGCGCGGATACAATAGGTATTGAAATGAGGCGTACGACAGACCTGTGATGCATGTATCGGCGAAGCATCTGTACGATTATCGCTTTCATATTCCTAGAGGCATCGGTAATTTGTGTGGGATTATGACACGTTATTCAAATTCACCTTTATCTTCTTAGTGTTTGTTATTTTTTTTAAATAGAATTAAAAAATGGCCTCTCCAATTCAAGTGTGACTTTCAAAAGACGCAATCACGCATTCAGCTTTTGACAGCTGTCAAAATCGGTCGGCTACGTGTTGGCGCGAAAACTAACAAAGCGTCATCGCGCCGTTTTTGCACATTTCCATATAGTTTTCGTAGGAAAATTATGCTTTCGACACACGTCTGTTTAATTGTTTTGGTTTTTCGTACGGCTTTGTCGACGCGAATGATGGAAAAAAGCGAGAAAAATTTAATTTTTGTGAGCCGTGTCCGCGTCATCGATCTGCAAAATGCCGACACCATTTTTATTTTCTTATTGACAAAACTGTTTCACAAGCAAAATTCATTTTTATTTTATGTCTATATGTCCCCTTATCAACTAATATGAACGAAATTCTTAACAACATTTATTAAATTCTTGTATGAAAACTATTAGCTTATATTACCTACACACTTTCGAGCATAGACTAAGATGGTCTGTGCTTACCGACTTTATGTATTTTTATATCTGTTTCTATGAAATTCATTCAGTAATTTTGAACCACTATTTAAAATAAATTAATTGAAAAGTTCTTTCTGAACCATAGGGTTCGATTCAGAATTAAAATTATTCGTAATAAGGATGTAGGAATTTAAAATGCACTTATAGTGCATTCTAGAATCCAGATAACCTAGGAACTCGATGTGATGGAATATCCCTAAATGCTTTGTTTGTTATTTGATTCGTGTCACTTGGCGACGTCGTTGGACGTCGTGCGATAAAAAAATGTAATATAATTAATTATTATGTCACTACAATGTACATTATAATATCCTTGATAATTGAGAGATATTTAATTTGTTATATTTTTTTATTATTTAAAGATCGACAAGTATAAATGTAAAATCCGTAATTGGCTGTTAGGTATATGTTTTTGTTTTTGTCTTTTTTTATGTTGAGAGCTGTGGATTTTGACTTATGATCCACCTGATGGTAGGTGACTGTAGGTGCTGCAAATGCTCTGTAGGTACACCTTAGTAGGGTAGGGATAAAAAGTTAGGGGAGGATAAGGAAAAATGGACTCTGGCATCCCTTACTCCCTAATAGAACTACAACAGCACGTGTATTCTGTCATCTCATGGTGTCTTTAGTAAGGAGACGTTACCAGATACTGACAGATGATCAATTTATATTTTTACTGAATTAAACAATTTTTCTTGTTTTTATTTTATAATTTTTTAATTTTTATACTAAAATATTTTTAAAAAGTAGTTCAGTTTTTTTAGAAAAAGTAATTATTAAATTTTATATATAATTAGATGTCTGTAAAAATTATTAACTGAAAAAAAAAAATGAAAAAAAATATGTTTTTTAAAGAAGTTCGACTTTGTTTCTCATCATATTTTCTTATGAGATAGCTAACCAATAGGTTAACTAGGTAATAAAAATATATTTATATACTCGTATAAAATAATAATTTTGTCAATTAGACATTCGAATTTTAATTATTTTAATGGAATTCAATAATAACTTGGAAACAAAAGTGTCGCCTTTGCTAGATTGCAAAAGGGATAACTCTTAATTTATTCAAAATTCAAAATTTCCCTATAATTCAATCATGACGCACCTCCCCCCTCCCAAGAGAGGGAAGGGCGAACGCGGGGAGATTATTTGCGAATTTAATATTAATTAACTGACGCGCTCGCAGCGGTAATTGCGTTTTTCAATTACATCTGACAATTATGGGTTGAAAATTGGTATGAGGCGGAGGCTTATTGAGGATCGAGTGTGGCTCACTCGATTCCTATTTAAAAATCAGGTAATTAACGTATAGGACGTAATCACCGTAACACCTACATCATTGAGTGAATGAATTTCCAATGAAAAAAAAAAACATTTTTTTATGGTAAGGTTTGTCAGACAGGCTGATGATCCATTTGGGATTGGGAAGCGGGCTCCCAATCCCAAATGGAAATGGGCTCTACTTTACTTTTTTATTATTTTTTCTATTTTTTTATTATATTATTTTATTTATTATTATTATACTCATCGGAAACCGGGTTATTCTAAAGATTGTATTCATGTATATTATAACAATATAAGTCTATGTTATATAATGAATTTTTTTTACAAAAAAATTGGTTGGTTGTTTGACAACAGTAACCATGTCTTCACATAATGAGTGACATTACTCTTCTCTCCTTATCTCTTTTTCTTTAAGTACCTCGAGGTTTAGCTGTTAAGGTGCGAAACCGTAATGAACAAACTTACTTTCCCATTTCTAACTAAATATTAACATATACTTTATAAAACATACTAATATAACATTCGTATGCCTGTAAATTGACCGACATATTAAAATCTTTTAGAATTAGAGTTCAACTGAACTGACAAGTTGTGTAAGCCAATTCATACATAATATGCAAAATGTCTGCGAGTTGTCTGCAATGAAATGCAAACCTAATTACGCTGTTAATTCGTAACCCAAAACGTTAAGTGTAATTCGTGCAAAATATAACGATTATTGTGTTACATCCCCAAATGCGTCTCTGGCGGGGTAGGGGCAGGGTCACAGGGGTGGGAATTATAAATAAAATTATCGCGCCCCGAACTTGTTCGGTTCCATTTTCGTCATAACTCCCCCTCGAAGTTGAAACCGTGCTTTGTTATGAAGTCTACTCACGGACGGACGAAGTGACCGAAGCGGTCTTCTTCGTTGTCAGTTCCTTAACAGTAAAACACTGGCCGCAATTGCCTATCTATTGATACGAATTAATATTTCTACATTGCTTCCTCGTTGTTTAGAAGAATCTCTTAAGATATAGTGCAGACAGATTGACAGTTTTTCTATTAAATATATATATATATATTTATTAATATAATCAAAAACAGAAGACAACCGTGAAATAGCAGCGTTTGTGCTGTTGTGTTTCGGTCAGTGCGTCCTTATCTTTATCTTTGTCTTTAATGCTAATAAGGTTGGTAGTGCACTAGCAGATGACAGTTAGTTTATAAAGTTACACGGACGAAGTAGTTTAACATAAACTTATTTGGATAGGCATCAAGGTAGATTTCTTAACCTTGCTGACGTCAATCAATCAGAGAAATGGCAAAGGATAGTAAGGAAAAGTGGACTTGCGGAATTGTTACATTAATTTAACTGTAATCAACGCCTTATATCTCTTCTCTTTTTTAATAATGTAAATTCCTAAAAATATAGTTTAAACCGAAGATAAAAGATACTTACAAGCTATTGATACTTAGAATGCCAAGTGGATTTGCGCGAATTTAAGCTCTGAATCAGCCAGTAACTGGCGCTTGGGGACCTTGCCTTATCAATATTTCAGTCACAAAATTGAAAATTACCGGTGCCCCACCAATCTAACATAACTCAAACCTATCGTAACCAATAAAATATTAACTGGCAACGATTTCCCGCCATTTTTCACTGGCCGTTCGGCTTTCGTATCACGTCGCGGCCGCACTTACTCTCAATGCTAAATGTAATCATAAAATTGTTGTTAATAATTCATGTCGGAGCGAGACAGGTGATTGGGGTCGGACAGAGAGGAGAGTATAGGTGCGGGAGCAGGATTATTAAATTCTGTGAATGCTCACTTTGTATCTAATATCCGGATGTGTTTAATATTAGATTACTCAGGGGGCGCCATCCTTCCCCGCTCTCCCCTTGGGCGTGGTTTTCCTTCGTGATAGATTCCCGTTACGAAGTTTTCCTCGGATTATGATTGGTTGATGGGTCCAGTTCATTTGGAAATGGAAAATTTAATACCCAATAAGTACCTGTTCATTCATTTAACGCGCCACCTTATGAGAATCGTAGGTACCTTAAGATTGTAACATTTTTGACTTTTGCAACGATATCAGAATTATAATCTTTTACTTAGTGTTCTTTATAAAAGCAACCATTAGCTTAGCCTATACATTTTTTTTCTCCTTTCTTAACTCTGTTTGAAACATTTTCTTAGAAAATTGATTTTGAGAATTCTGTGGTAACACCCTATTTTTACCTAATTCACACCCAAATACGAAATAGCTATTCTATGTCAAGTATATTGACGCAGAAGGAGATATGACGTGCCTATTTATTAAAACACGACAGCATAAGTGCTGTTATTTTACGGTGGCCTTCTATGACTGCAGTATGCATATGCACTAGTTTAAATTTTCAAAATCTACTCTGGCAATACGCTCTTTCCAACTAGTTCGGTTGCGTCTGTCTATATTAAATATGTTATATGTTTTAAACTAAAGAACTCATAAGACCACCACTAAGAGACCTAAATGTTCTGTTTTTGAGATGTTTATAACAAAAAAAAGTTTTTTATCAATCTTAATTATACAGCTGGTGTCTTAGACATTTGGCTGTTATTCTGCGCGAATGTTGTCTTGTTTTTTCTTTTGTATTTATTTGTTGTTGAATTTGAATCAGAATCAGTCTACAGATAGCCGGTTTTTGAATATTGTAACGCGATATTTGAGTGGGCATGATGGCTTCCCGTGTGGATTACACCGCGCTGCCGCCATCGCCGAATTCGAACTGTGCGGAATCGCTCGACCATTTGTGGTTTTTGGTTTATTTTAAATAATGCTTGCGGAGATGTGGCGTGTTTCGATCGTAAACCACCTTTTGTATCATTCAAATACTTCATTTTAAATATTACATACACTATTCGCTGTTATATTCACACTTTGAAGTTCAATCTTCGGGGAATAGTTTTCTGCTTATAAAATTAGCTTTCTTAGCTAAAAGATAATTTAACTTGATTTAGTAACAAATTTTATGATGATGTGAAATAAAAATATTTCTAGGTAAATATAAATTACGTAAGAAATACGTAACAGTTTTTGTTTTCGCAAATTCCTTTGAAACATTTCAAAGTTGATTTGCCGTTCCAATGCCTATATCAAGGATCAAACCTCACCCCTCGCAAACACCCCTCAATGTTATCCTGACAATTATGATGGCTGATCTTTTTAAAAAGGGTTGTTCCATACAATCATACAGTAATGTAATTCTATTGTACGTACGCTTGGATGCCGTCTAATAAGTTTAGTTTACCTGTTTCAAAGATAACAATGGAAATAAAGATGGCGGTTATTATTTATGACAATGCGCTGTCACAGAAGAAGTAGTATAGGTAATTTTATTTCTTATACAAATATCGGACTAAATTTTAACTAATATGTTCTATTATGATTCCTCTTCTTTCCGGATTATAACTACAGACGTACAATACATATTACCTGCCTTATTGTAGTTGTAAACTGTGTTTACAGGTGAATTTCATTTTTAACAGTCACTCATTTTATATTATGTAGATAATATACCTAATATATACCTATATATAGATAATTTTGACCCATTTTGAGTTACATTGAGTTACATTTGATACTCCATTCTTTGTAATCAAAAGTAATCAAAATTAAATCAATGAACCTTAGAACCTAAGTCCTAAAGTGATAATTCTCAAAATTATATTAAAAAAATGTTTACCTACCACAGCTCTAAACGTTTTATAGCCATGTCATAAAGTTTCTAGTGCATACATAACAACCAGTTGTGACGAAGTATGTCAAAAAAAATTGTATGCCAAACAATCAAATACGCGCGCATCTATTATTATGTGGACTGCACTTCTGGGGTGAGAATGACAATTGACGAACAAAAAGCTGTCAGAATGACAAAGTGATTCGTCATAGTAGTGACAGCTGCGCGTGCGAGCGAGACAAAAAATGCCAACTAGAATAAAAAGAACAAATTGTCAATTAGAGCGATACGCAACGGGTTGGAAAAGCATTTGTGTGGATTATTTTTTTGCTACGCGCGGGCGCATTGAGTGCGTTTCTACTTTTGAATTTTCATAACAATTCATTAACGAGGTGTTGAAAAAAATGTTATAAAAAATATTTATTGAAAGTTGCAAAAATAATGTAGGACATTCTGGGAACAAAAAATACCATTTATTTCCAAAATGTCCTAAATGGGACATTAATGGACCAAAATCAATTAAGCTAAGTAGCTTTTAACTTACGGAATCTTTTCGGGATTGAGAATTTTTTCCTCAATACACCAAATACTTAGTTTTGTATAATTATATAGGTATAAAAACAAAGATTTCTTGCTCTATAATCCGTTCAAGTTCAGTAAAATAAATCCAAATATCTTTAAAAAGTGAAAAAGATGAAAAAAAAACTTTCATCTTATGTGCATTTTATAAACAAAAACTTGTAAACTAAAAAAGAATTAAACATGTAGGTAACTAAAAGACTAAGGGCCTCTTTCACAAACTACATGTAAAGTGTTGATTAGTTACTTTTAGAAATCATTTTCTGTTATATTGAATTATGCACTCGGTTTACTGCATCATTCGGTAGCCGATTTTTTTTTATTATTTTCTATTTAATGTTTGGGACGTTTACCTTACAAAGAGGTATATCAGCTCCATTATCCCCGGTTACCGGTGACTTTAAATGACAGTTTGGCCTACTTGACGTTTGTGAAACAGGCGCTAAGCGTAGGCCGCGTATTTTTTTAACTTTTACCATTTTTATAACCATCTTAACTTCTGAAACCAAAGGTATAGGACCTTTAGAGTATACATGTTAAAGAGAAAACATGTACCTACATAATCAACTTACCTCGATTATTTAGTTTAATAAGGATTAAAATCAATATTTGAACAAAAAGTTTTTCATAATAGTTAGACATATAACCTTCCGAACTTTTTTGTGAGTAATGACTAGTCCAGAACAACTTCAGTGTGTTCGCATGCAACAACATCGGAGTCACCTATTTTAAAATTTGTACGAAACAATAGACTCTCATCAGCATACATACAAAACGAGAAATACTCTCAGAACACCACAACGCTACCGTATTTTTCCACAATAGAACCTCACCACCGTAAAATGGTCCGTAACTAGAAAGAACGCTCGCCGTTATGGAGATCTTATAAATTTGGTGTTTAAATTAGCATTTTTTAAAGTTTGAAATATTTATTTAAGTAGTCTATTTAAGGTTGTTTGTCTGTTCGTGTAAAGGGCCGAAACTTGTTGTAATAAATCAGTAGGTAACAGTTAAACCAAAGTAGTTCGGTGCACTTTTTCATTAACATACCTAATTGTCGTGTCACCGCTGCCTTAGTCTTTTATTTTGGAGATATTTGAAAAGACTTTTAAGAAATAGACTCACCATACAACGCTAAGTGTATCACGCTTCACATCTACGTCTTCTTTAACTAGTATATCCAAACCTTTTCAAAGTTGGAGTAAATAGGCGTCTTCTGGGTGAGCTCGTTCCATCATAGGCCTCATCTTCGCTGGTTGTTGGCCAAGAGCAAACCTATCTAATAAAAAAAAAGTGAAAATGAAGTGAAAACGTAGCTTTCAAAAATAATTGTATGATACAAGTATAGATTGAAAACAAATTATCTTCCATGCCTTGGTGTAAAATCGGACCTCTTAATGCGTTGACTTCAGTAGAAATAACTACTTCTTAATAATATATAATAATCTTATTAATTTACAGGGAATATTTTAAAGGGATTTTGATTTTGAGAGTTTATAGCAGGTTGCGTCTGTTCCTACTAAAAATATTAGCAAAAAAATTAACTCACAAATTTATTAAATTTTTAAGAGTTATTGTCGTTTTTCTGTGAATTTATTAGTAATAGTATATATTATACTTGTAATATATTATTATTACAATAGCACAATGCAACTGCAGTTACTCTAGTAGGGGAAGGTATGCCGACGCGTTCCTAGATCGCACTTAATTAGATTCCTGGCGAGCTAGTAAAATATTTAGCATTATAGTCTAGCTGTTCATTGTTTTAAAGGGAATGTTAGCGTGTAGGTAATGTTTAAATTTAACAGCAAGATATAATTACTTAGCCATAGCATTAAAAAATACTTTTTTATATTAATTTATACCAATAATCTAAGGTACGTCCATTTCACACGTCGCGGACTTTTCGTACCACTGAACATACATCACAATGGGTTTATACCAATTAAAAAGTGATGGAAGGAGAAGCAAAATCACAAAACTATTTACATAGCAAAGTAGAAATGCTGATCTATTTACAGAATCACAGAGCAACTTGGTACATATTTACTTTTATTACAAATAAATCCTAATTTCCAGAATTGGAAATCGTCATTGTGTCTACTCTGTGACTACAGATTGCGTGTTCTCTTATTTTTAAACCATTTGCAAATATAACTGTCAAATCTGATGCAGATAACATGGATTCCAAGAAATAAATAGGTATACAATATTAGATATAATTAGTATAATTATCTCAAAATGTAAACACGTTATCAATGCATGAAAAGCGATGTTTTTCCTAAGTGAGACGCGCGGAGACGCGTCGTTAGGATTTTTGGTTTAATAAAATTATGACCGCTACTCATCCTTATAATATAGAGCTATAGTAAAAGACATTGTTTTCTAGAAAGTATAGGAATTTTTTCGAGAGCTGTGTCCAATGGTTAAATAATTGGTCATTGTTTTTGACCATAGCTCATTTAAATGTGCGCCATATTTTATATATGTGCATAGATTACACGGCGCTCCAATGACCATTTAAACGCGAGCCACTACTTGTCTTGCTCATTGTGTTTTAGTGACAATTAATAACCTTCTTTTTCTTTTTGCTATTGTGTTTCGCCTTTTGTCGCTCAAGGGTAACTACATGATAATGTCTTGAAGTGTCTTGTCTATGGTTCAAGTACTTACCTGCCTAAATATATAGCTATTTTTGTTCCTAAAACTAAATAGGTACATAATTATGTACCTAACTATGTATTCACGATAATGCTTTAAAAAAATTGGACCAATTTATTACACCCAAGAGACCAATAATAATATAAGGACCAATATAAAGACCAACCAAAATAATAAGATCAAACATTAGAATTTTATCATAATTATTCAAAGGCAAAAAAGAAGTACCTATTTCAATAATTTTAAAGAGAGAAGATTTGTATGTTTGTAAAAATTTAATAAACTCAAAAACTACTGGACCGATTTTGAAAATTCTTTCACCTATAGAAAGCTACATTATCAGCGAGTAATATAGACTATATTTTATAAAATTACGCGGGCGAAGTCGCGTGCAAGAGCTAGTCTCTAATAATTTGGCATTTAAAAACACAACACGATATATTTAATAAAAATCTTGAAATGAATTTTGAGCTATTTGTTATTATTTTTATAAAATTTGATTAAAAAAATACAACACAAACTGAGCACAAATGCTTAATTTACTTCCGTGTATTTTAACACACAATCCAAAAGTCACAAGCCATAATGCAAAACGCAACTTAACTGGTGTCACGTATTGCAAATAAAAAATTAACATTAAGAGGGGGATGCTAAAACATTTTGATTAAAAATTTATTCCACCAACATTTTGGAATGGGGTCAGAGTGCTACCCCATCGCTAGCCGGGGTCTTTCGGCCCCCAGCGCGAGACAGATGTCAATCTTATATTGGGTGTGAATGAAATAAGGGATGCTGGTTTGGGTTGGTTTTTTTTTTTCTGGTAATCTTTTGTTGATTATCCCACACCGAAGTGTTTCAGTCCGGACTATGAATTTATTATTTATTTTTTTAGAATTATTTCTGTAACTTCAATTATAGGTATTTATCTTTGTCTATGCGTGTGTGATATAGCTTATAGTTATGTTGACATGACAAGTATGGCTAAAGCCAGAAGGGTTGGTCAATAAACAAGATACTCGTACTATAACATATTGCTGAATTAGATTAGATTGATTTCTGTAATGTATTGAATGATAGAATGTTACAGTTATTGCGCGAATTAAGAAAAAAAGATGTATTTCTGTTAAATAGATAATTTATTTGCAAAGATATATAACAATAAACATCAACTGTCTTAATAAGGATTAGACTTTAAAAGGTTAACCTAAGGTTTAGCTTTGAATTTTAGGGGCGTGGAGGTCGTGTATTTGTGCATCTAGTCCAATAATTTACCTACACAGGCGCAGGTTGCGAACATTAAATTCAATTAATATGTATGAAAAAATTATATAAAAAAATGAATATATATTTAAATTAACAAATAAAGAGAAATCAAATATTATTAATTTAATAAAATTAAATAAGTACAATAAATAAACAATATTGAACATTTTAGTTCTGGCAGACAAATTGTTTTGCAAAAAGTAAGCAACCCGATTGGCGGTAGTAACCAAACTTTAAAAAAAATTACGACGAAATTACACTTCGTGTTCTGTTGAGTTCTAAAGGCGTGAGTAAGAAATGCCAGAGCCGATTCCGAGACACCATGTTCTATATTCATTGCTTATTTTATAGACAACGGTAGCCATTTATCATCAAGTGGGTTAGTGGACTGTCAGTCTGTTTATCGACTTGAAAAAAATAACTATTAGCATGTTTGGAAACCTAAGAAAACTTACAGCTACACAATAAATAGAGAATAGCAAACAGTATAAGGTCCCACTTCACTTTATCACTTTAGTGACAACATGATAAATGAAATATAACAAAAAAAGACTAATTTCTTAACAAATTCTTAAAAAATTTTTTAAAAAATGCCCAATAAATAATAACGGAATTGGGCAATTTAAAAAAAAAACATCAGTTATGTCGTTTTGGATCAAAATCGGGCAATATTAAATTTAGCCTTTTTTCAAATTTTCCCTGCTACATAATCTATAACGTTTACGGTATTTTTCTTAATTGACAGATAAGTACCTAATCGCTCGGGATAGCGGTTTCAATAGCAGTTTCACTTGTAGGTACCGACCTAGTAATTAACTAACTACTGGCCTTATATGAACATAGATTAGCCCTATTCTAGAAACTAGAATCAACGATAAATTCGCTGAAGAATATATCACATTGGTATTTTATATATTATGTTATATTATTATACATATTATAAAACAAATTCACTGTCCGCCTCTTTTTATTTTTCAGCTAACTTTTTGATTTTGATATAGTTTTCACTAACCAAAAGTGGAGAGTGGTCAACGAGGAAAATAAATGTTGTGTATAATTTGTAAAAAAAATTGCATGCATGCGTGCAAAGACTCGCTAATTTTCTTATATTTAATTGTATGCCTATTAAAACGTTGCTTTCTCACGGAAACCGATTTCTTGAAATGGTATTAGACTACGTTAAAATAAAAACATAAAAAAAAAAACTTTTTTATAAATTGAATTATGGCGAATTGAAATAAATTTAGAAGAGCGACAACACTCCAAATTTTTGCCTCAATAAAAATATTTGCCATGACTAAAAATCGTCTTAACCAGGCTTAGAACCCGACACTTTCACAGCTCATGTCAATGTGTTTTACATTTATTACGTTATAAAGTTTGACGATAAAACGAATTTGTACAGAGCTTACAGAAAAATAAACAATAAATTTTGTCCAAAGAACATGACGGTTAGGATGACAGAGGGGTAAAATTGGGGGGCCAGAGAGGTATTTGAAGGTATTTGTTGAGATTCGGCCCCCGACATTTCCTCCTCTTATTAGCAATAGCCTCTGATATGGGTAGCTTTTGTACCGACAACAGAAAAAAATATATATTCATTTTGCATTTTTAACATTGCAAATTCTCAGTTACTATTATAACGGAAGAAGTTTCCATTAGTTTAACAATCATCAAAATAAATCTTCAGATTTCTAATTTTAATAAGGTGTTTCCACTTAGCTACAATATACTCGTAGACTTCTTTTAGTGATGAGTAAAAAAATTCATACAGGTTACGTTGCCTGTGTCCTGAGGCGACAGTAGCCATTTACCATCAAATAGACCATCAGCCTGCCTGCCACCCGCAAAAGATACCATATTATAAAAAAATGGCGTCACTTCATCAATGTTGAAATATATGTTTTATACAGACACCTTTGAAATTAAAAAATAATAATAATTAAACCTTAACAGCAACATGTCAAGCAATACCTTAAGACTTAAGACAATGAGAATTGGTTCTTTATACAGAACTTTGAAAGGATTTTTTTGCTGACCATATTTAGGTAACAAGTATTTATTTAGAAAAAGTCGCGGTCATTCTGTGTGTAATATATAGGGCAATAGTTTCCTTTCCATTGTGTCTGTACGTAGACGTACCTACAAGTATAAAGATAGACATTTTCCTTTCATTACACGCCTAGTAATTTGTTACATTTATAAGAAAAAAATATACATATGTTTATACAATTTGCGTACGGTACGACTTTTGTTAAGAGAAATATTTATGTTTAACTTTCCCAGTATTTGGAATAACATTTTTTCTTTTTTTTTTGCAGGTAAGCACAAAATACGAACCAGAGGATGAGTTACAAGGTAACTTTTTCAACTGAAGATTTCTAATGATTTCTAAAATAAATAAATTAAATTATATGTCTATTTAGGAGTTAAGTGAAGTAGGGTTTTCATTGATTCTTATTTGAAAATTCTTCGGAAATCTTTAAAATTTGCATAGCATTGATTCGGTGACATAAAGAATTTTAAGAGTATAAATAAAATTATATTAAATTTTTTCTTCTTACATTGAAATCACTGCTTCACCAGTTTAGCGAATCATTAGATATGTCAATGACATGAATAATTATTTGTGAATCTATAGCATTATGTTATTGTCATATGTAACGTATGTAGGTATTATTATTAGATTTACAAAAAATTACTTAGCAGATCGAGAACAAGCTTAGCAGATCCTAAGTAATAATATACATGTGGAAAAGAGTTTGTACCTACCTATGTTTGTCTGTTACGCTTTCACAACTTAACTATGTACTGAATAGATCATCATAAAATTTTATATATACGTTATGAGGATTACCGAAAAACACATAGTATACTTTTCATCCAGAAAAAACTAAGAAAATTTTGCCTTTTAGACTATAAATAAAGAAATTCTTAATTACAACATACTTTCCCTTTTTCAATACAAATAAAAAGTACTCGCCTCAAATCGTTACCTCCAATTCTTTTAAATGTTTTATCGCTTAATATGTCCAAATCGGTGCAACTTCATTACGTTGATTTAACTTTAAAAATATGTTAGATAACATATTATTCTTTTAAATTAATACATCTGAGTATATTTCATAATTAATTGTGTGAACAATATTCATGATTCCCTTTTTTTTGGTGCCAATATTGGAGCAAAGTAGGACCCATTTTACTGTACCTGAGGCTATAAGTAATTTCGTACATCGATAGTAATAAACACACAAACGCCAATTAGTCGACTGTTTCTCGCCATTAAATCTCAAAGCGAGCCATTACCACTTGAGCTCGTGGGTCCCCTAGAACCTTATTCTTATCACGCGCAGCCTCCCCCCACCACTTCGCTCCCTACCCCCTCTCCCACCTAATACTTGGCGACATTTTATTTAATCAAGTCCACTTTTTAACATTCCACCCGGCGACTTCATAATATTTCTCAAACGCTCAACGGAAAGAATACTTAAAAATAAATGACTGTATATTTTCGTTATTTACGACCGGGCGTAAAAATTTTTCAAAAGGGCACATAAGAATAAAAAAAAAATATATAGTTTACTAGCATACTTACTTCTAAGTATTGTTAAGTTAACACTTAAATTAAGTTATATTGGTGTTTAATTTCTCTAATTGTGTAGTAACTAGATAGTTATTCTTTCTGTTTAAATTTTATGATAAAAGTTAAATTACTGTCTGCTTGTGTTAAAAAAAAAAAATTATTAAATGTACTTAATTTGTGGTACTTAAATGGCCAGTGCCGTAAATAGCCTTTTTTGCGCCCTGTGCGAGCTTCTATAACTGCGCCCTTGTTTTTTTTTTTAGATATTATAGGTAACCTGGAGCAATGTATAGGCCTACTTTATTTTATTCAGGATGATAAAATAAAGCACAAAGGAACTTGGTGTTGGTGGACCAATTATCTAATATTTTGGAAGAAAAATCTATTTTTTTAAAGAACTGATGTAGGTGTGGGCAAACAAGCAGACGAGCCATCTGATGTTAAGTGGACACTTCGCCTATTATACCACCTACTGTGTCTGCCAAAAAAATTAGCTCGATGTTTTGTCTAATTTAATAGACGTTTTTGATGATACTGGCATGTAGGTACGTATGTGTTGGAATCGAGCACTATAGGGGCGCAGTGGGAACTTATCAGGAGCAAACCGAAAATAGTCCTGCCTGGTCAGTCCATTCTTGCGCCCCCCAGGGTCTACGCCCTGTGCCTGGGCACCGGTGGCACTGCCCTATTTACGGCACTGTAAATGGCTACCACTTAAATGGCTACTCAAAACCAAAGAAACAAGATAAAACATTAGTAGGATGTATTCCTCACTCTAAAATACTAACGAATTTTTAATCGATTTATTTCGAAAATTTCCTATTATTGTTATGAAACTTATAAATATTAGCATAAGGTCCATATTTTAGTCAAGCAATAAAAAACCCTTTAAGATCGCTTACATTGCTTGTGATGACTAATCAATTTCCTTACGTTTTAAAATATATTCATGTGCAAAACGTCCATTTATTTTTGCTGTAAAATTTTTTTGGTAAGAATTCTTATTTTTGATAAACATTTTGTTGAGGTTTGACTTTGATTTTTATAATTTTGATTTTGATAACAAATAAATGTCGCTAGTTCTAGATTTTTCGCACTTTTATATAAGTAATTAAAAAGTGCTTGTACAGATTGCAATCGCCTAAATAATACTTAATTAAATTCGTTTTTAGTGTCATGAGCGAAGCATATAAGCATTTTACGACTTCATAAAATTATCTTAACTTTTTTTTCTTCATACTGTCCCTAAAGTTCTTACCGCTTTGTAGGCATAAATTTAAGATTTTGTCAGATTTATTTTGTACGTCTTGTGTGAAATTGTCGTAAATGTCCCGATGGTATTTTATAGCTCTTTGATTATATACTTTTTTAAAAAAATAAACACCATGTCGCGCAGGGAGGTTTTAATTTCCAAAATTTTATAACTATTTCAATCGTTAAAAGACGATTTTTTAGTGTCATCAGATCAATTAGACCTATTTCGACAATGGTCGAGGAACTTTTTCGATCATAGCTTTTATTGGACCGTAAACTTTTTGAATTGTAATAAATATTTTTTAACTTTTATGTTCCTAGTTATGATGAGAGCGACATCGTAAAATGTAATTTCTAAAAAAAATTAAAAATATCGTCGAACCAAAAAAGGTAGATGGTTAATTGTTCCAGTTCATTTTAAGTCAAAATTTTTAATGTCGTAAGTATAACATTAACCCACAAAATGATGACCATTTTGAGTGTTGTTCAAAGAAGTTGACTTAGATACATTTATGTTTTGTTTGTTATGCATACTATGTATCTGAATTTCAAAGAGTGCTAAAAGCTCTAAAAGCCCCAATAATGCTAAAAAAAATTACAAAATATCTGACAGATTTCCACAACATAATCCAACCATACTAATCCACACCTATCCATACCTATACGTATACTAATATTATAAATGTGAAAGTAAAATATATTCTTTTTTCATTGATCAAAAAGGTAAACAAACAATTCACGATATAGTACTAAACAAACAATACGATCAAATTCTAAATGAGTTAATCACTGAGTCAACTCTCTTAGATAATGCCTAATGTACAAATCCCATCTTTAAAACAGTCCAGTGACCATGGCGACGCTATATTTGTTTACGTTTTTGGTCAATAGAAAAAGAATAGATCATATCTCTGTCTATATGTTACCTCTTTACGCCTTAACAACTCAACCGTGTTTGCATACACGTCAGGGGTACTAGAAAGGACATAGGGTACATTTTATCCAAAAAAAAAAAAACTACTGCTCACAAGGGATCACCTAAAATTAAATAAAAAACTAACGCTTGGCCAGTGTTATAGCAACAAGAGGTCAAGCGTGTTTTTTCAATTTTTCAATCGGACGAATTCAAGGGCACCAACTAGTATGAAATATTATTCTAAATGACTCCATTTTAAAGGGAGGTGAATACATTTTTTCCAATATTCTGAAATTTGTTTACCTAAGCAACAAATTACCTATTGATACCTACCTATACTTTGCGCCGCGCCGTATTAAAAATGCATTTGCCTGCATTTTCTCCCATTTTTCTCGCTTTTCCTTCGAATGTTCGTTAATGACTGCAAGCATTAGTTATCTTTAAATTATACCCGATAGAGGAACTTTAGAGGGTACAGAGAGAAAAAAAATCAAGAATTCAAGGGTGAAAGTAACAGGGTGGCTTTGAAAGCGTTGATAACGAGGTTTCGAATACGACTTCTTATCTCCTGCTTTTTGTGATTGCCAGAAAATGTGATTAAGTCTTTTTTTGTCTTATACAAAAGAATAGAATTAGATTAGAAACGCTGGCGTTCTTTTTGTTTCTTTCTTTTAAATAATTTATCGGCGTGTTTGTTTCAATGACAGCGAAGCGAAGCGAAATTATCGTTCTTATACTTTGAACGAATAGTTTTTATTTACTGTTTACATTTTTTAAAGGGTTAGCATCTCTTTCCTATAAAATATTTTCATACTGAATTAATTTTTTTAAAATCCATGACAAAATATATTTATGATTCTGTCATCCAAAGGTAAAATATATGTACCAGTGAATAATGACTTGAAGGAGTTTCTTGGAGGTAAACATTTTTGATGATCTCCTAAGGAAAAACTTTTAGAATTTTTTAGTGATGGTCTTTTTATTGGGCAGTCAGTTTAGTTGCAGTAGCCACACCCTTACTAAAAATAACAGTGAAATAACAGTCAGCCTGTCTGTCGACCTAACCATAAAAAATACTAATGTAGAAAACAGAAACAAGCATTTTAGATTTCATATTATGTACGAATAGGTACTTACTTAAAGTTAAAATTATAATTATAAAGGTGTTAGGTATAAAAAACTAATAAACCTATCTACTTTTAATGAAAAAGCGTATGTATACAATGAAAAATTTAAAGTCAATAATGAAAACATTAATTTTTCTTTGTTTAATTAAAATTCTTATCTTTATCAGAGTGACTATTAAATTTTTAACAGCATAAAACATGATTTAAATCAACATTCAAAAGACAGAGACCTTCATTTCGCTACCTACGGTACCCTAAACTTGATTTATGCGTAATAAAGTATAGCTATAATTAAAATGGATACGAAATCGCCTGCAAATATCTAAACAAAAGCTTTATCGTCAATCTAACGTTGCTATTCCGGCCCCTGCCTCGCCCGTTTCCTAGAAAGAGACGGGAATACAAATGCGGCACGCGAAAGAGAGAGACAGCAAAAAGTAGGGAGCGGACTCGAATGCAAAGAAAGTATTGTTTTAAAGACAGTTTTAATTTCCCGAAGGTGATTTATCACTGGATGTTCCTCTCGGTAGGAACATTGGAACATGTTCGTAAAATCGATATTTTTATGTTTTTTTTTTTTCGTTGGTTCTCGCCGAGGCAAGGGAGAGCGTCCCCCGCGACGCCTTCAAATATAGAACGTCTGTTTTTGGAGCAGTTTCGAAATACCGCTGCGGGTGATCATACAGTTTTATGAATACTTGGTATGCACTGCGTAACTGACTTTTTATGTAAACTAGTTTTTACCCGCGACTTGATTCATGTGCATTTTTTTACTTAATCATAAAGGATGGCATGGCAGGCAGGTTGACGGTTAACTTGATGGTAAATGGATAAGGTTTGTTAGTACTGTAGGCTGTGGTATATAAATCCACTAGTAAACATAAAATTCAGAAGTTTACGGTTTCAGTGGTCACCGAACCGTGGAATTATGGAATCAATTTCATTTAGATAAAATTTTCTATTACTAGAAGTCAAAATAAAGTGCTCTGTGGTTGAATTATAGACGTGAAATGAAAATGTCTGCGTTTGAATTATTTCTTCGCTTTGTAGACTAGACTGAGGTGCTCCTTGCACACCTAGTTGAGTGTTTGAGTTTAGTAGGCACTTGGCCAAGTGCACTACCCTGGCGAGTACTCTGTGTAAACAAGGCACACACCAAAGTAATAGAGAAGTAGCGATTTTAAGCCCCGCGGAAGAGGTAAGCCGCTTACTTTAAAAGCGAGTGCGCGAACTTTGTTATCTCCGCAACAGCGGAACTTGGTAGGAAATTCCAACGCCATTCTATGCTCCGTCGAGCGGCTAATTCTGGGTGGTTCGGTTTTAACATAATTAAACTCTATTTTTGACTTTGGAAAACTTAGATTAAAACTCTAGAAAAAAAGTATTTGATATAAAGTTTTTTTTAGATGTAAAAGTAGGCAAGCAGGCTGGCGATTCACTTCATGGTAGAGGGTGGCTACCGTCATCTAGTCCTGCAAATGCGCTGCCTACTTTAGACACAATAATTCTCAGACTTTCCTTAGCAGGATTCTATTTAATGGAATGGATTCAGTGTTAAAAACATATATGTTGCTAGTTTTTTATTTTTTATTCTTCCCAAAAATAAATAAAATGGGAACTTAACCATTGGGACCACCAACAGCCATTAGTAATTTGAAATTAGAACTCGATTAAAAAAAATGCTAATCACAACAATGGCGTCGCTTCCCGCCTTGATTTGCAAACAGTGAGATGAGGTGACGATTGTATGGTGATCACGGTGAAGTTGGAACGTATGACATTTTAGTACTGCCCACATAATAACACTTCTTATCTGCTTATGAATACCCAGTACTTAACCAACATCAAGGAGGACCGCATCATGATGATGTATTTTTATAATTTAATTGTTGCTTCCGTGTCCTAAATAAATTTGTGTAGCTAATAAATTAGTAAAAAAAAAATTCAAAAAATATAAATAAAATTTATAATAAAACACACTGTTCGTGTCACTGCACTGTACTGTTACAATTCACAGAACTTTTATTTATTTATTGTCTAACTCAAAAGGCATTTAGTAATTTTTAGTCTTATTACTAAGTCTATAAGGAACTTTTCCGAATATTTAATATGGTAACACATTTGTTATTTAAAAAATCTAATTTACTTTGCAATTAAATAAAAAATAATCTTAAAAAATATTTCCTGTTAAGCTAAGTTGGCAATATTAAAACAGTGTATGTTTTGCGACTTGTAATTTCTAACGTATACGTTAATCCCAGTTTAATTATGAGGGACGTAATAAGCCCTTTATAGGGTTGAGCAATTACAAAGACATAAAGTTATTCATTACAGCTCTTTCGAAGCGTCCAGAAAGACAATCATTCCGCATAGTTAACTGTTAGTTGTTGTCTTTTTTACTATTTAATACGCGGTTGCAATGATGTCCGTTGTTTACGAGCTGCAGATAACCAGAGGTTAGTAAGACGAGGATTCATTTACAAGCATTAAGCAGACAAATAAACTGTGGGGTAAATAGATTCGTAAAGTACACTTTGTAACATTTTGTAGCATATATAAGTATTTTTGTATGAAGGTCCTCCAGACAGGCTGACTGTTTACTTTACTCGTATAGTCCCAATTTACTCAAGCAATGCCATAGGGCTACATGTGCGTTGTCGATAAAAGATAGGTAAATGGGTAGTATCCTTAGCACTCAGTTGCACATAGGCATCAAACTACTACAACATGGAACACGCGTGCCATACAAAACACTACGAATTTTATGGAACTATTAAAAGTGACATATGCGTAGAGAAATGAACTGTCATTTAAAACAAAACAAACATAATAATAAGTACGTAATTTAAAGAAAATGTGACTTTACGTCAACCCATTAGAGTTTAAAATGAAATAGTAGAAGTTGATCGTTACTACCTTCTACCATTGACGGGTGAAGGCAAGAGTCCGCCATGATTCTGTCAAAGGCGTTCTTTTTATGTGCCGCTTTGGCATTTGTGACGCAAATTCCATTGTAGTATTTAGATGCACATAGGCTATTATTTCATGATGATTTTCTCTAAAGGTTTCTTACAGAATCATGGCTTAATCATTCATTTTCCCATAATCTACTAAAATTAGCCTTGCACTTACTTAAGAGCAAACTGCACTTAAGATAGAAACTCGTATCTGCCTGCCTGAAGACTTTTACGTAAAAAAAATCTAGATCTAAATGTCCGGTAATTTGCTATGAACATTATCAAGAGACCAATAATTGTCACAAATAAATTTTGTACATTTATACAGCCTTTTTTCCAAAACGTAGGTAATGTACGTAGGTAGGTACGTACGTAGGTAGGCACAGGTTTGTAGACTAGCAAAGACATCATTTGTATTCATAATCGCAAGGGAAAAAGAGTTTACCCTTGCGGTTGGCCTCCAACGAACTTCGCCACTTCTTTTATAATTGTTAATTAAGATTCGAAATCACTTTAAAAAGTGAAATGTATTTTAATTGAAACAGTTGTTAGCATGTCTCTTAGTCTGTAGTTATTAAGTAAATTAATTAA
Organism: Synanthedon formicaeformis; assembly: GCA_945859745.1. Classification (NCBI taxonomy): domain Eukaryota; kingdom Metazoa; phylum Arthropoda; class Insecta; order Lepidoptera; family Sesiidae; genus Synanthedon; species Synanthedon formicaeformis. The sequence goes on from OX243970.1 coordinate 9,621,769, forward strand.
TTAAATTTAAAAAATAGGCACCTACCATATCAAAGCCGGACGCCTACCATCCAGATCGGACGCGGGCAAAGCCGGGAGCGGGTCGCTAGTCATCAATACTAATAATAAATCTGTAAGGGTTGGTTATGGAGTAAGTTACTTTGTTTTCAGAGATATCCTGTTTATAGGCTCTATACATGATACTGAAACTAAATTGACCATTTTTAATTATTTTTTTGTATGTATGTAAGTATGTATGTATGTGCCTCCATAACTCTTAAACGAATCAACTGATTTTCATGAAAATTGGTAGATAAACATTTAGACGTACGGGACACAGGATAGGCTACTTTTTTTTCTTTTTCAACTCGGACAAAGTCGCGGGCGCCAGCTAGTATTTTATAAAGTTAAGCGGAGGATGTCGCGTGCAAAAGCTAATTATAAATAATTTAGAAAGCCGCTATACGGACACGAAAACAAAAATCAAATATGCAAAGAAATTCGCCACAATGGTGACCACAATTTGTCGATGTTATCAGGCTATAACATTAGCATTGGAAATCTGATGACTTCATTTCAAACTTTTGTTTAATTACAAACATTATTTAATTTTTTATTTTCACTGCTACTAAATTGCACTTAATTTAAAACCTATACTAAGTAATAAAGAAAATTGATGATTTTTGCGGTTCGGGACAGATTCGCTCGGTCCTCTTTTCATACTTAACACAGATATAAGAATAAATGCAAGAATACCAAATAAAATTTGAAATTCTATTTGGAAATAAAAAATAAATTAAATATGTTTTAAAAAGAAATTAGGAAATAATTGATTAAATTCTAGAAAGAAAATTAAATTATGTGCTTTTTTTTAAAATATTTTCTTAAATTATTTAATTATAAAAAAAACGATTATTTACATTAAATGGAGTTGTCTAGACAATAAGGTAATGGTATTCAGTTTGTATAATACTTGGTCCAATTTATATAATTTAGTTAATTATTTTATATTATATTATATTATATTATATTATATTATATTATATTATATTATATTATATTATATTATATTATATTATATTATATTATATTATATTATATTATATTATATTATATTATATTATATTATATTATATTATATTATATTATATTATATTATATTATATTATATTATATTATATTATATTATATTATATTATATTATATTATATTATATTATATTATATTATATTATATTATATTATATTATATTATAATATTTTGAATTTAAACACTAACATTAATTAACTTTTAGAATTTTTGTGCAGTTGTCTTGTGATTTTAATGTTCAGTTTACGAGATGCGTTCACAACACATTTAAGGCTGCTAACAAAGTCATATACTACCTTTACTAGTATAACTAGATATAGTTATTCATGAGTTATGATAACACGTCGATAGATTGCTGGAAGGTTATTAAGTTTCTCATTAACATGTAAATTAGTTACAACAATAGCGTAGGTAAGTTTAACAAGATACAAGGAGATAGAACAAAAAGCGTTTTAAAGGATGGAAATGAATAGCAGAGAACAAGGGCGATTTTAATTAGAACAGTCCCCGCCTCAGGCGTAACCGCAACAGGCCGTAAACTCAAACTACTGTGCGCGTTAACAAACCAACCTCAACAACAACACCGTTCAAAAATTAACTTCGCTTTCTACTTTATAACCAGTATTTCTAACCACGTGTCTCCCTAATTAGAGTACCTACCTACTCCTTCAAGTACTAATTTCAGTAGCCTCTTCTAAGCCTCTTTCACAAACTAAAATTAAAGTGTTGATTAGTTACTTTTAGAAATCATTTTATATTTTATTGAATTATGCACTAGGTTTACTGCATTCAATAGGCGATTTTTTATTATTATTTTCTATTTAATATTTGGGACGTTTACCGTACAAACAAAGGTGTATCAGCTAAATTATTCCTGGTGACAGGTGACTAAGTGACGGTTTAGCCTACTTGACGTTTGTGAAAGAGGCGCAAGTAATACAACTAGGAAATCTTGTCCTGACTATCAACAATTTTCATTAAAGAGTTCGAAAACTACAAAATATATATTATTATCTGTATTTATTTTCTATCTAGTAGTAGATTAGTATCTAATAATTGACTACTAGATGAAATCTCTATCTGTCTGATAATATTTCTATCAATAAAATCCATTTTTTTATCACATAATATAAAAAAGATATATATTATCCAAAAGTACAATCTTGCACAGGTCCCAATCATATATCATTCCCATGGCCAGATTTAACCCACGAAACAAGAACGAAATCTCCATAGAAATTGTCCGCCGGCAAATATCAGTGGTTCTGTTTTACCATACGAATGGCCGGACCTAAATAATATCACCCTTATTATCATACGTTCGGGCGCAGACGCGGTGCCAAGCCGCGCCGCGTACCTTTCCGCGAGCTATGTGTTTCCCTCACGAAAAATCCCATCCGAGAATTCAACAATATTTTCTTTTTGTTGATCGAAATTACTCGTTCGTTAGGTATATAACATTCGCGTACGAACCAATAGAGCGCAACTAAGAGCTCCCGAAGGGACTGAGGGGTTGAAACCGAAAAACCACAAGACAATCCCGAAATTCATTACGCGCACTACGAGAACATCCACGGAATTTACAATATTGAAGTCCCCCGTTTACCCCCCGCCTCTTCCCTGGTATTTGCCGCTTTAAGATATTGCAAAACACCAATGTATTGTATCGTTTACATCGCTAACTATCTCGAATTAGTGGGAAATTTCAAATTTATTGTGACCATATTTGTTTTTTTTTTTTTGTTAGAGCAGTTGGTAGACGCCTAGGTTGAATATATGAATACGGCTGCTAATAAAAAGCTGGAGCATTTATCTATATGCCACAAGAAGACCGACGCAACGGTTCACTTGACGATAGATGGATCAGGTCATACAAAAAACACCTAGGTCCTAGACAATGCCAGCCAGTATAGACCATGCAAAATTTGGAATTAGATTATAATTTTAATAGTAGGTATCTACTTACTACCTATGTAGCAATCTATACATATCAGCTAATCCTTACATATTATAAAACAAAGTCCCTCGCCCGTCTGTATGTATGTTCGAGATTATCTCAAAAACTACAGAACCGATTTTCTTGGGGTTTTCACTAATGGAAAGAGCGTTAAACCAGTAAGGTTTTTCATTTATAAATTGCAGAAAAAAAATTGCACCCGTGCGAAACCTAGTTTTAACTAAGTATCACATTATCTCAAAAAAATCTTCATAGGTTTATATTATTACGAAGAAAGAACACAGCAAAATTTGTAACTTTGTATGTGGAGGACAATCTCCGAAATATTTTTAAACTTTTAAGCCCGGACAAAGCCGGGTTGCATATAACATTTTTTAATATAAGAATCACTTTGTTGAATACTTTGGAATTCTAGGCATTTTAATTCCTCATTGACTCGTAAAACATAAACAATTTGGCTCGGTAATCCTGGTTCGTAATTTATGACCGGTAATATCGAGCGGGAATCACTGTTCAATCATAAAAAGAGCTCTTAACGCGTGTATTTAGTAACATGGGTAGGCCCTTTAATAACTATTATTATAACTCTTGATGAAATTCCTCTATTAAAGTTTAAAGTGCTTTTTACAGCTTCTGTTTGTTGCATTACACATTGTTAAAGCTCACTCTTGTTGGTAACAATTACGAATGGGAAATACTCGTAACTAAGAAGTGTGGAGTTTCTACTTTTATTAGTGGTTTTTACTCTTATCATTTTACATTACATGTACTATAGCTCTATAGCTAATCATATTAGCTCTAAATTGTTAAAATTATAAATAAATAAAAAATAACAAACTTTTAGTTAAACAATTAATAAATTATATAAAATAATCGATTAATAAGAATAGAGAATTATTTTCGGAAAATAAACTCATAAATATTCTTTAGTATTTTTATTTTATATATATTAACGAATTGCCCCGACTTCTAATAATTCAATATCATATAAGTACAACCTTCCCCATTTAGCGCATTTATTGACTATTTCGTTCGTAATCGTCGGTCGACTGTTATCTCGTTTTTCGCTTAGTGAAAACCGCATCAAAATCCGTCTAGCTAGAAAGTACCTAAGCAGAGATGAGCGTAGAAGACAGTAGGCGGACAGCGATTTTGTAATAAAGATTTTCATAGTCACTTCAAGTACATTGAAACATTGCTTATATCGTGGAGTCAAAGTTTTTATGGAACTAAACGTTGCTCGCGATTCGTATAGCGATATGAGTAAGTATCAAATAAAAGACACTAGGTATCGGCGTCGCCTCATTTCGCCATTTTACGCGCTCGCCAATCGTAAAGAGTGCATCACTTGGAGTCAGCCACCGCCACCAGGCGAACATGTGTCGTAAAGAGACCTCTTCGGCTAACAATTTCCTGATGGTCTGTAAATAGTAAGTTTATTGTCTTTTTATGAGGTACTCGGACCGTAAAAAGGAAATAAAAGAGCACCGCTGATGGTGATAATAAAAAAAAAATAATTTTCGACTCATCTTCGTGATTATCTCGCTCGGTTTTACGAGTTTCGTACGAGCCGAAGCGGGACGGGAATGGTTTACAGCGTGTCGTACCGATGTGACCCTTTCGTCTCGATGGGGGTAAAGGTCGTAAAATGGGAGCATAAGGATAATGTTTTGGGTTTTCTATACTTCGCTTCATTCATGATTTGGTTTTAGTGCGACAACGGTAGACGGATGTAAATCGGATTGCTTTAACATAGTCGATATGCGAGTATTGGAGCTCGTCATTTCCCCATTACCCGACGTATTACACCTCGCATTATCACAGCATTCCCCCTTTATTTTAACATTACCGACTGTGTTCAGTTTAGAAGCGATTATATTTAAAAATTAGCCCTGGGAAAATCTCGTCAAGTAAATTCGAAATTCAAATGCGTAACGACGCGATAACTGTTCCTTTAATTGCGCACAGGGATGGGACAGCGGGCGCAATTCCATCCGTCCGGCACAGTTCCGACACTCCATTTGTTCGGCTCGAGTGAGCCTAACGCCCGACCACGGGACGCATCCTAATTCTTAAAGGGCCATCACCAGACCTTTATGCGTTAATAAAGTTGCGATATAAAAAGAATGAAGGCGTCCGAGGGTGAAAGACGAAAAGGGTACGGCTTAAGTGCGCGTTTAAGGCAATGTCGAGGGCGTGCGAATTTGTCAGGCCATAGACTGTGACGATTCAATTGTGCGATGATTAAATAAAGACAAGAGATCTCTTGCGAGCCCATTGTCGACAATTTCGGCTTTTGTTTCAGGGATTTGTACTCGAATTTGTAATTGCCGTAAGAACATGAATATGTTCTAATAAAGGTACTGGTTGTAAAATCAGTATTTCAACAACTTCATAGAGTATAATTTTAAAATTAGATCTTAGATTCTTCTGGCATCTAGTAGTATAGTAATGCTAATTTGCCCACCGGATTTACTCTGTCGCCAGTGAAAGCGTTTTGCATTGTTGAAAAATATTAAAATCTTCAAATATTGCTAAGCAATAAAAAAAAATATTTTACAGAAAAAACAGCGCCAGAAACTTCAACAATGCAACTGAAATTGCATATTTTGTAATCGTTCAACATGATAATAGATTTTTTTTTTTAAATTAATTTTGTCATTAACTGATCATAAATAAAGGAAAAATTACTGATTGCAATAGACTATTAATTTATGATAATCTTTAAATGCACTTTTGAATTTTAACCTGAAATAAATGGTATAAACTTTGAATAATGAATATTAAGAAAAGAAATTAAATCAATAAATCGGCTTAATCAAACCGTGACACACATGTTTTATTATTTAATTATAATTTGGTACATCTGGCCAGTATTTTCTTAAATACCAACACATTAAAGTTGTGTAAGTTTTAAACATAGAAAACTGTTGCTGGAAGCAACAAAGATAACCCTAATCGAGATAGCTCACTAGTTGGCCCTAAACAAAGAGAGTAGGGGCTGTAAAGGAAGCGCGAGTGTTTTATGGGTCGTTCGGGCTTTATTTAACGTTCTCCCATACAGATTTTATACTTCGGCGTCTCCTCGTCTCGGGCCCTCCAACCATCATGGCCTCTTAAGCCGTTGTATCGCGCCTATCTGATGGGAAAGGGTGTGTTCTGCACGGTTATTTACTGGAGATTGCAAATATTCAACATTTGATGGGATCTTCTCTGGTTGATTGTGGTGTAAACTCGATCGTAAATGGTCGCGAAACGTCTTGTAGTAGATTTCTTTAAAACAAGTTTGAAATCAATGAATTTTTTTAAAATTAAAGAACCTATCTGTATACGAGTAGGTTATGTTTATGTACCGGATCTAGGCGTTTGATGGGTAAAATACTCTTGTACCTATGCTTTTTTTTGAGATGCCGTATTTAATTTTAGATAATAATAAACCCTCCACTGTTACCTTTACAACATTTTACAGTCTTCAAATATGATCTACCTTAGATCTGATTATTATTATTGTAATCCTCCAACTGTGTTAGATTACCTACTAAAATTTATAATGTGCACTTCTACGGTAAATGGTAAATTTAAATTTATAATAACGATCATAGGAGTTTCGTGTAGATACCTAATTGATAAATAAATATTTTGATTTTTTGATTTGATATACCTAGGTAACTCAGTAGAAGTTTTCTCAGAATTTTATTATAATATACTTTATTCTATTTTAATTTATTTTATGCAGTTAGGTATTTAAAGTTACACGATATGAATTTCGACGATTAAGAAAGATTTAATAGAACAAAAAATGTAACAATATTAGAAGCGAAACCAAGAGACAAATAGACATTACTAAGCAAATTTGTAAATTATATTAAATCAAATCGACGCCATGACTGCACAGTGTTGTGTGCAAGTTCCAAAAAAACCCACAAACCACATTTCCAAACTGAACAGCACTTAAGCATTGTAATCGTCACTAAATCGAATAATCGGGCACTCGAGAAAACCGAGTTAAGTTATTTAGAATCGAGCCCCCCGGCACTAGTATGTAATCGAATTGTAGACCGCCACTTGCAGACACTTGAGCCGAGTGTTACTTTGTTAGCCGATTTTTGCGAGGGCTCGCCACAGTCGCCTCGAGGGTGCTACAAGATTATGCAAAAATATCTAGCGAATCACAGCGGTGACAAGTTCATGGTAGACAGGAAAGAACAATTGTTAACAATCAAGAAGAGTTTGAGACTATGTATAAGCAGGTGTAAAAATATTTTATATCTAGACATAGATAATTAGATAATATCTACACGATGCATTTGGATCACATTCGGAAAATTTTCGCTATTGTAAAGAACTGTATTTTAAAGGAATATGTCATCTATATTGAGTGTTTACAATTAAAATCATCAATACTAATAACCAAGGCAAATTAAGCCAAATATCGGCAATCAGGGGAAATAAATCGTGTAGTTTTGAAAATTGGTAGAATTATACTTTACGGTATCCAGATTAACATACTAAAAGTCCTCAAGGGTGGGGGTTGTGCTAAGGGTGTAAGAGGGGGTTGAAGGTACCTTTTTTGGGGTTTTTGCTCATATCGCGAATATCTGTAGGAATAGCATTATGATTACTTCTGACAAAAGTTTCTACATGAAATTGTCTACAAATTTAGATATATACATTTTTACTCTACGATCAATACTTTAGGGACTACAAGCTGTGTAAGTTTACAGATATATAAAAATAGACGATTTCAACAAACGGTGTCGTTTTTTTTTTCGGCGTTATTTATCGCCATTTTTAGTTTAGAATAAGCAAGCTTAGTCATCGGCCTACCCAACATAATAAAACCCCATGAAGATCCATGGAGAATTCTAAACAAAAAAGATGATAATGTAAACAAGGTCCCAGGGTTCAAGATACCGTGTGCCCTTAAGCAACGAAGGGCTTCAGCGGGTCGTGGATGGTGAGGTTGAGGTCCATGCATACCACTGAGGCTGAATCGACGTCTTTTCTACTGCATATACAAACAGGCCAAGATTTATAGCTCATAAATGGGTTCGATCCGCAAAAAATCCTGCTATTTGATTTTTCGATTGGATTATGTCAGAGACTGTCTCCCAAGTATAAATCCAAGTTTGTGTCGTTTGAAACCGCGAGCGTTAGCCGCCATCTTGAGAAACGTCTTTTTGCAAATATCTCGGCAACGGTGAGTTTCACGTTAAAAATTGTAAGAATCTTTTTTGTAGAGAATAAAGCTTCCCATCGTTTTTATTTGAAACGTTTTTCTCTACTGTTAATATTTGCCGATATATGGTCGATTAAAAAAACCAAATTTTTGTTTTTGAAAAATATTTCGATAAATTTTAGAAATACGAAAAAAATGTGATAATCAAAGTTGTAGAGCATAAATTTTTCTATAATTTTTGTAGGAAACCTTTTTTTGTAAAATCAATAGTTGCTGAGCTCTACCGCAATTAAAGTTTCCGTCAGGTAAAAAAAAAAACAGCTACGGCAACTTTTATGAAAAGCAACACAAGACAGAAATATAAAATATAAGTTTCCCATTTGAAATTGCGGCATAAAATTTTTTTTGGTAATTTTTTTTTCGGTAATTTAAAAAAAAATAGATTTTCTTTTATTTTGCTTTACTATTAATTGCGGTAGAGCTCAGCAACTATTGATTTTACAAAAAAAAGTTTCCTACAAAAATTATAGAAAAATTTATGCTCTACAACTTTGATTATCACATTTTTTTCGTATTTCTAAAATTTATAGAAATATTTTTCAAAAACAAAAATTTGGTTTTTTTAATCGACCATATATCGGCAAATATTAACAGTAGAGAAAAACGTTTCAAATAAAAACGATGGGAAACTTTATTCTCTACAAAAAAGATTCTTACAATTTTTAACGTAAAACTCACCGTTGCCGAGATATTTGCAAAAAGGCGTTTCTCAAGATGGCGGCTAACGCTCGCGGTTTCAAGCGACACAAACTTGGATTTATACTTGGGAGACAGTCTCTGACATAATCCAATCGAAAAATTAAATAGCAGGATTTTTTGCGGATCGAACCCATTTTTGAGATATAAATCTTGGCCTGTTTGTATATGCAGTAGAAAAGACGTCGATTCAGCCTCAGTGGTATGCATGGACCTCAACCTCACCATCCACGACCCGCTGAAGCCCTTCGTTGCTTAAGGGCACACGGTATCTTGAACCCTCGGACCTTGTTTACATTATCATCTTTTTTGTTTAGAATTCTCCGTGGATCTTCATGGGGTTTTTTTATGTTGGGTTGGCCGATGACTAAGCTTGCTTATTCTAAACTAAAAATGGCAATAAATAACGCCGAAAAAAAAAACGACACCGTTTGTTGAAATCGTCTATTTTTATATATCTGTAAACTTACACAGCTTGTAGTCCCTAAAGTATTGATCGTAGAGTAAAAATGTATATATCTAAATTTGTAGACAATTTCATGTAGAAACTTTTGTCAGAAGTAATCATAATGCTATTCCTACAGATATTCGCGATATGAGCAAAAACCCCAAAAAAGGTACCTTCAACCCCCTCTTACACCCTTAGCACAACCCCCACCCTTGAGGACTTTTAGTATGTTTATCTGGATACCGTAAAGTATAATTCTACCAATTTTCAAAACTACACGATTTATTTCCCCTGATTTTTCTTATTTTCCCAGGCTATAATAATAAATCTGTAAGTGTAGGTATTGTATGTATGTATTTTCCTCCATAATTCTTAAACGAATTAACTGATTTTCATGAAACTTGGTAGATAAACATTTAGACGTACAGGACACAGGATAGGCTACATTTTCTTTTTCAACGCGGACGAAGTCGCGGGCGCCAGCTAGTTATTAATAAATCCTGTCATCGTTTAAAACTTGGCACCCAATTGATCCGAAATAAACAAAACAGGTGGTTATAATTTAAAAAATATGATCTGTATCATTTACTATGGAACATTTATTACTAATGGTTGTAAATTATTCTAGTTGAGCTTGTTATAAGTCGTGATGAACGTGCTGCCAGCGATGTCGTCGCAGTTCCTTGAGATTTATATCATGCAAACACTACTGACTGGACGATTTGAGAAGTCTACTTCGATTAGCATTCACGTCGTCATAACCTGGAGTTGATCGTAAAAAAAAAGTTGTTAAATATACTTACTCCAACATGCCACAAACAATACAGTGTAATCGATTCCAAAAACGACTGCTCGATTCGTAACACCTTGTTTAACTAATCGATTCTGAATAACATTTCGTATTCCGATGACGGATCACAAGTACAATTTGAATATTTCCAACGTGCCTCGCAAACTAATGGAGTATACAGTTTAGCAAATTGTATCTTATTAATAGCCACTAGAGCGAACTTTTATGTTTTATTTATGATACATTCGATTGTAAATTTAATTTGTGTCGGAGCGTCGAAGCGATACGTTGAATTTCGTGCACTCTCCAAATTCGACAAGTGATGTGAAACCAATTACACAGTTTCACGAGTACCAGATCTGTTGCTGAATTTGTAATCAATGCTATCGTTGCGCGGAGAACTTTTTTAAACTTCATTTACGGTTGACATGATTCTATCATTCAAGGGGTTGTAATGTGTAACTGTGTAGGCACTGCCTTACACAAAATTAATTAACTCTCTCGAACGAGACAAGAGTTCTGGCATCGTTTCCTAAAGAAAAACTTCAAGAATCGGAAATAGAAATGACTAATGACGAGATATACATAATGAACGGCGTGTGAGAATGTCACTGGAGTTAATTAATATTGTTGCCGTTGCTATGGTAGAGTCTCTCTAACACGCACTCGTGTTCTTCAGTAATAGAAGGGACACGGTAGACGTTTGTATGTCATTATTTCCATCGAGTAATATTCAAGAAAAATGCTTTGACGTTTACATTTCAAAAGAAACGGTTGTCATGTTTGTTTATATTATAAATGATATGGCGGCGACGACGTTTCGTCTTCGCGTATATTAATATATTTTTCATTAATATTACAAAAAAACTCGTTTCGTAATATGCTTTCAAAAGCGTGAGAATCACTAACAGACTCGGTTTGTCACAAGAAATGTTTGTGTAAAGTTAAAATATCCAAGTTAGAACCTTATAGATGTAGGCAGAGGTGCCGGATACTGAGATAAAAACACTCGATGTTCAAGATTAGATTTTTCAAATAGCTGTGGGTGTTATTTACCAAGGCAGTGAACAAGAGGAGCCCTGTTCAACTCAATGGTGTTTGTTTAAAACCACTTATAATCTGAATGGGCTCGACAAATAAGTAACTTCAGTAATCGTTAGCGACAATACTTGAAACTTGAACAAATATGTTTAAACTATTTTTTGTGGTACGGAATTTATGAGAATTACTCATGCGTGACATTTTTGACACTTATGTTTCGGGTCAATCAAAAAAAAATTGTGTAGTAATTTAATTACTTTTTATTATTATTCTAGATTCTTTTGTAGTTTGCTGAGAACTTGGTAGCAGTTTCAATTTAATTATTTCTCATTGTTATTTAATTATTTAAGAATATTTCTTTGGGAAATTAGATTAATCATGAATCTTAATTATGGAAAATATATTTAAATAGTATAAGTAAACTCCTTTCTTCTTCTCTGTCTGTCATTAATATGCGTTAACTTCGAGAATTTGTAAACAGATTTTGTTCCTGTTTACATCTATGGAAAGATACATTTCTGAGGATGGTTTATGTGTATACATCATGTACTTATATGAATTATTTATATTTGCCGAGATCGTCGGCAAATATAAAAACGAAATCGTCGTTTTTCGTCTGCACTAGATAAACTTTTTGATATAAGTTTACCATTCACTACAAAAATCTGTGAGACTTCATTTTTGTATCTTCTAATAATAAAAAAGGGTAAGTATATTGATTTTTCATGTAGGTTTTTAAGCTGTCAATACAGGGCAGATACATACAGATACAGATACAGATAAATACAGATAAATACAGATAAATACAGATAAATACAGATAAATACAGATAAATACAGATAAATACAGGGCTTGCGATGCGATGCCGCGGGGCACACCTACTTTGGCGAATTAAATCTTTGTAGTTTGGTATAAAACTCAAACATTCAAGTACCTACTCTTTATTGATTTCAACTAGAGCTGTTTTCAAAATCATGCGGTGAATTCACCTTGAGGAATTCTTCCAATACAAACTTTTCCTGTGTAACGCTATAATTATCTAGTACTAATATTTATCAAAAACAGACCGGTGGAGCAGTTAATGTGACGTATAGCGACGCACATGATACAAGCTTGGAGCCTATCTCGGTAAATTTCATCTTCAAACACTGACCGAAGATTAGATAACGTCGGATGTACCGAGATCATGGCCGTCTGCGCATACGCAGCGACTATAGAAAACATTTACATAGCTACCAGTCCGATAAGAAATTACTTGTCTTCCATTCAACCTTATTCAGAGGATATAACTTAGAAGAACATAATTGTCAAAAAAATGCTCTATTTAATTTTATGCACTAGACTAAAATTGGCTTCGGTTCAGGACACACAAAGCAAAAGGTCTGATTCGATATGTTATTTTAACCTAAAAACTTTATATAATTTCTGTTTTCATATTACCTATCGTTTTCGGATACAATAAGCGGTTTTTTTTTATTAACCTAAATTTTGCCGTTAATCAGCATTTTATAAGCCAGAAAATTTACTTTCTTTGACCAAAGACCTTGAGAACGATTCAGACCTCCTGCGCTTACTTAGACCGATCTTAATTCACTTGGATTTGGAAAAATCTTGTTAGCTTAAATTTTATTTGTATCGCGAGACTATGTGAATATTTTTAAAGTTTATTACCGTTAAATTATCGACACTGATGGTCCATTCCATAACACTTACAATGTCACTATAATATGTCATATTATTCCTTAATTAATTATTTTTTACTCATGTTTTAATGAGATGAAAATTATTTAAAAAAAGGTGCGAACTATTCGATCCTCCCATTGTTTATTCGAATATGATCGTAACGCACCGATAATGTGCTAAATTCGAATTACGAGGCGGGCATAACGTAATTGTTGGTCGCACGCGAAGTGTCTATCAAAATTATTTTGGTATGGGGTCTTTTTTTTTCTTATGCACCCCCTGGAAACGTGGGGTGCCGTGGGATCCACTCGCACCTACACGGACACGCAAGCCCCGTCAATACGGATAATTGTTTCATTATTCTTCTATTAACTCCACTCATGCGGTAATTTATCTTGGCAAAATCGCTCCGGAATGGTTTCGGAATACATATTTAACACAATCTGCTGCAAATAGTTTGTGAAACTAATTTTAAACGCAACATAACGTTTGAAACAGTGCTCGTAAAACGCGAAAAGCAGTAAAGTCCGAGTTGGTGCTATGTTAAAGGTTTGCGGGGCGTGGTAGCAACGCCCTGCGTTTTAGCTTTGCGGACATACGAACCAAGCATCTCTATTAACAACGCACCTTCTTCCGCTCCTACACTAATCGACTAGTTCTCTTTGTAACTGTATTATTTCAAATAAACTTATATCTTGCTCTGAATAATCTTAAATTTTATTAATATTTACCTCTATTGATATTTATTTCACAATTAACTCTACGGGCAAAATGTCTTCACCCCTATCTAGTCTCTTAAATTCTTCTTTGAGCTTCATGCAAACTGTCTTTTGTCTATTATTTCTTTGTAAATGCTGTATTTTACTAATTAACTTCATTGCAAATCATTGTTTCGCCCTCACCTTCGGTTGCCTTTATATGCCTACCTATTTGTAATTTCCATTAACACCCCGACCGACAAAGCTCCATTTCCCCGATATAGTCTATTTAATTAATCAATGTTGCGTCTCCTTCATTCCAGGCCTATGTGTTTGGGTCTCAATTGAACGTTTTCTGGCGAATATTGTTAGGTAACTTGGAAGAAGACATTCAGAGTTTCAGATTAAATTGATGAGGTTTTCACTAATTAAAAAAGCGATAAACGAGGAAGGTTTATTTGTATAATTCGCAGTAAACACTGCATCATATTCACTGCATTGCTAGTTTTGAATAATTCAAATAGTTGTATTTGAAGCTTGGTTATTTTCTATTTGTAACATCAGAACTTCTCTCATGACAAGTACCTATACCTATATGCTCTTCTTGGACACATGCTTAATTTCGATGTCAACACATTTTATGCTTTAAATCTTATAGTAAAAACGTCAGAATCCCTTGAGCTGATATAATAATTAAGTCTACATCAAAGAGTAGGTACATCTCAGTTATGCATCTGTGGTAATTGTGTCGACATGTAATCTGAGTGACAAGCGTGCGACTTCAATTTTAAAAAAATTCAAATTAAAAATCATCACTTCGTTTTCAAAATCACGACCAACCTGACAGATTTCCACAACTAAACTTGGCTACCTAACAGCTTTTACTTGACCGCTGCTCTCCTAGTTGCTATTTATCCTAGCTTTAAGCTAGCTATTTGTCCTATTTGTCATAGCTCCTAGATTTCTTATTTTTTCTATTAAATCTGTTTTCCATCATTATTATAATCAGTTCAGAATTGTCACTAATGGAATTTTATTGAGACTTTTTATTTTATTTTTTATTGAGCTTTTTTATTGAGACGCTCTCTTAAGGTCTAGTCTAGGGAGTAGGTGGTTGGTCTAAAAAGTCTTTCGATTCTGTACTTACCTTAATAATTAATTTAAATAAAAAAATCATATTTCAAAATATAAACGGATTTTTTTTCTATTCTTTTCTTCGCAGTTATTCTTTGTTACAGCACTGTTGCCAACCTTATCTATCACCTAAATCTGTTTTACGAATGTCAAACATTTACGAAACAAAAACAAGGAGCCCTGTCACTTGTTTTATCTTTACGACGTAAACCACCTATATAAGGTTTAGCCGTAGTAAGAAAAATAAACAGTAGATTAACTTACAAATACATATGCTAAATCCACAAAGCAGATAGATCAGACCACAGACTATAGTGTTTAATGTGATGTGATGTAATTTAAATATAATTATTATTGTAGTTACATTTCATTAAAGTGTAATCTTTATTAAAATATTTATATCCAAATAGTAAATGTTATGTCATTCGAAAGCTTATTTTTAGATTTTGACTAATAAGGTTGAAAATTGTGGTCTTCATCAATACTAATAATAAATCTGTAAGGGTCAGTCATTGAGTAATTTACTTTGTTTTCAGAGATATCGTGTTTATAGGCTCTATACATGATACTGAAACTAAATTGACGATTTTTAGAATTTTTTTCTGTATGTATGTATGTAAGTATGTATGTTCCTCCATAACTCTTAAACGAATTAACTGATTTTCATGAAACTTGGCAGATAAACATTTAGACGTACGGGATACAAGATAGGCTACTTTTTGTTTTTCAACGCGCCCATCCTGTGTCCCGTACGTCTAAATGTTTATCTACCAAGTTTCATGAAAATCAGTTAATTCGTTTAAGAGTTATGAAGGAACATACACACATACAATACCTACACTTACAGATTTATTATTAGTATATTGATCGATTAATAGTATTGATTTTTCCCGCGACTACGACAGCGCTCCTTTTTCTTAGATGTTAAGACATTTATTCAATCTTTAGTGCTGATAAATTTTTGTCAGGCGTTGATTTTATCCTTTTTTTTATTACCCTTTTATAGGTAAAAGGTACCCTAAGTTCTTTTCTGTATCAACGTGTACGCATAATTTGATCGTTTGAGTAATTAAGGCGGTAAAGCATAACTAACAAACAAACTTACTTCAGTTAGGTAGGACTAGTTAGGATTTCCATAGGTGTTCTACAAAACAATTTTGACTCTAAAAGCTATTATTTGTTATAATCTATAAAGTATTAAGCATTTAAAAAAATATTTTTGCACTCGTGTGTAAACAGGATTATCTACCGTTGTTCCACGTACTGTGACTTAATCCAGCTGATAATATTCTTTGTAAACATTGGTTTATTCTCAGTAAAGTAACTAACGTTGTGAAATGTTGACGGTATAAACACGCGGTCAACGTAAAGACTGAAGGAAGAAAGATACCATTTTGTGTAGATTAACCGCTTCAATGTAGTTCTCTATGTAAAATTCTAACGCCATATCTTCTTTTAATTGTTATCTTAATTATCTTTTAATAATATTCATAAATTATAAAATTAAGAGCCTCTTTCACAAACTAAAATTAAAGTGTTGATTAGTTACTTTTAGTAATCATTTTCTGTTTTATTAAATTATGCACTCGGCGATTTTTTTTTTATTATATTCTATTTAATATTTGGGACGTTTACCGTACAAACAAAGGTATATCAGCTAAATTATCGGTGACAGGTGACTTTAAGTGACGGTTTAGCCTACTTGACGTTTGTGAAAGAGGCGCTAAGTATAGTATTATAAATACGTACTTATTTATATTTCAAAGTATTTATTTGTGTGAAAATCAACTCATTTTTCCTTACGTACGAGTAGAGTTATGCAGGTAGGCAAACGGTCCACTTGATGGTAGGTGGCTACCACCAACGTTACAAGTGCGCAGCCAAATAATGCCAAATAATACCACAACATAATAATATCTAGAACCTGTTTCACAATGGCCTTCTGTAAGCAGCCACGCCCCATTACTGCTGCAGGACTCTGCACGGTATATGACAGAGCAAAGCAGTGTGCCCTGTCAGCTGCCACTACTAAATGCTTGTTAAAGATATTCGATGATCTTCTTGCAATCAAATCTTCCTCAGTGAACAAAATCTCCAACAGAACAGTTTTAGATCTACTTTGACTTCTAAATTCATTATAAAGGGCAGCGAGTGAACTTACACTTTATTGAAAGTGACCACAGTCACCTATTAACAGCTAGCAAGCAAAAAATAAGTAACACCCAGGAAGACTCGAATGTGCCGACCCTAACAGAATAAGGGATAAGTGACAAAGTAGTGATGACAGTTTCGCTGGATGATAAAAGTAGCTGGAAAGTGATGATAAAAGTAGGTGGCAAAGAAAGAAATCGTGACTGAAGAACATCAAGAGATTGGACCGGGATAGCTAATGTAGTTGAACTGTTCCGACGAGGATTGATCTATGACATCAGACTCAGCAGAAATAGCACAGTAGTTATGCCACCACTTTCGTACATCTAAGTACCTTTTCTAGTTTAATTCAGACATTTTGACTCAAGGTTCCAGTTTATTATATATCCATCATCTGTGTGTTGAATAGGTATTCATTCCTTTCCCACAATCGGTTAGAAGACCTACAATAAAATTGTTGTGTAATTTAATGCATTAGATAATTTACCGGAAAACAATCAATGTAAAACGCAAGAGAAGATTATTTAAAGAGACGATACTGTATCAGTCTTGTTGCATAACTGTATTGTTTGAAAGAAGTAGTGAGGCGGAAGCGTTCGCTTCTATTTATTATTCCAAGCCGATATCAAAGGAGGCGCTGCGTCTCAACCGAACTGTACCGTTCCAAGAAGTGATTCCCTTCGGAACCTGTTCCTTTTGTTGCATTTCAGATTCATTGACCTGCAACTATTTGTGTTACAAATATACGTGTTCAGAGATTTGTTCGCGTTTTTTCAAAGGCTGTTATTTTTATGGTATCATTTAATAACAGTTTTTAACCGCAAAATAATGGGTTCTCTCCTTGTAGTTGTTTAACTTTTAATGTTAAGTATGTAATTATGTTTAAGACTTGTATTTTGATGGCTAATTATATTTCGCTAATTCGAAAATTCTTTTGTTTCTTTTGTATGGCAGAGATCGTATAATGTCACGATTTATGACTCGGAAATGTTCGAAACGTTGAAAATGTTACCAACATTTGGAATAGTATTATTTCAGAAGAAGTCTTGTGGCGATTTTTCTTATTAGCTTTGGTTCTACAACGTAGTCTTCTATTATAACTCGAAGTACCTTCTTAGTAAGTCACATATTACTTTCACTAACTTTCACTAACTACAAGTAAAATATTGATTACTTACTTTTAGAAATAATTTTATGTTTTATTAAATTTATGACTTGGTTTATGCATCCTTCGATAGGCTAATTTTTTTATTATTTTCTTTTTAATGTTTGGGACTTTTACCGTTCAAACAAAGGTATATCAGCTCTATTATCCCCCGTTACCGGTGACTTTAAATGACAGCTATCCTAGTTGACAGATGGTGAAAGAGGCCCTAAGTGTCATGTCAGCTAATTAATACTCAGAACCACTCCAAAATTTAAGACTTTTCTAGAGTTTTTATCATAATTCATAATATGAGACACCGTTGAGACACAGAGTTTATACAACTTACAAAAGAACGATTCTGTGCGTGAAAAGCTCCTTTTTTCGGGTTATCTCGTGTACATTTCATCCTTCCTTACAGACTTTTCGTAGGTTACTGTCACTGCGTCTTTTGTTCTACAGGACAGGTCTATAAGCGTTGTCAAATATGTTGGGACAACGCTTATTCATAATTATAATCTAAAACTTCATTGCTTGATTGATTATAGGAAGTATAATAATAGCCTAGGTTATCCTAGATTTATATCTCTCGCTCACTTAGACGTGAGGCTGGGAAGTAAATATGGAAAATACGTAGGGAATAATTTGAAATTGTACGTGCATTATGGCGGGAGAGCAAACGCGAATGTTCTGTTCACATAAAATTAAATAATAATGAACTAATCGCGCCCGAAGTGCGGCCGCCCTTCGAACAATGGACGCGTTAATTTGTGCCCTTTGTCCGCTCGAATAGAAAATTTCATGTTCCACGGAGTTCCACCGCCAGCCGAAATGGCGGCATTCTCGTTTTATTGCTCGACACTTTTAAATGTAAATCACTAAGCTTTGTATTAAGACAACGCGTTCACTTATCAAAAGCTGCGTTTGTGAAATACTTTTATTGTTTGTACAAGTAATTTGGAATGTAATTTTTTCATTACTTTTTTAAATTAAATTTCACATTGCTGAAATCCAATGTTACTAGATATGTCTTTAACTATAATTATTTTTTAAGATCTATAAAAAAATCTATAAGAATTTCATGATTTTATAATTTACTGTGCTTGGAGTCGAGTGAACAACGAACAGACGGACAGTAAATGTGGGACAATTAAACAAAATCCTAAGCCTTAGATTCTTTGATTTTAATCAAAGTTAAAGCTTATTAATAGATAATTCCTCTATACTTTCCCAATATCCTAATATGAACAACAACCTACTTGCAGAACTTGTGGCATTGCTTGTGATACAGCAGTAAGTTAATCACTGGTATATTGCATAAAAATGAACATACTACTAATTCTTAAAACACAATGAGTATTTTAAGAATTAGACATTAGATTTTGTGTTTAAAGAAAGTTAGATGTATTTGAAGCTTTGCCCTTTCATTTACTAGGAAATGTTTTCGGCTTCGCCTTTGATTCGGAGCGTTTATCGCGTTCCAGCTAGCTACGTCTGTAACCGTTTTGTTTGTTTGTCGAACTGTAAAACTGTTAGGAATCGTAAACGATCGTGTGTGGTCAGCCCTTACGACGAATTCTGAACAGATGGGCTCACCATCAAAGAACTTGGTGGTGATAAAAAAAAGTTAATGTGAATTAAGAGTAACAACTTAGTACTTGATTATTGACGATTCAGTTGTATAGAGTAGTAAAAAGACAGTTTACGTGTCTTTATAGTGAAAAATTTTATGCTTATTTTTGAAAATTTCCTTACCTTGACAATACCTTGAAATTTGTCAGTTTATAAAACTATTGAGTTCATGCATATATACAATTTGGTTATAGGTATTAGTTATTTCTCTTTATGCTAATAAAATTTTGTTTTTGTCTTACTTATAAACTTAACTCATAACTTGTATACTAATATTATTATTAAGAGAGAAAATTTGCATTTTTGTATGTTTGTAATGTATTAAACTCAAAAACTACTGGACCTATTTCAAAATAGGTCCAAAATTAGTCCAATAATTTTCAAAAATTATTTCACCTATAGAAAGCTATATCAGCGAGTAACATAGATTATATTTTATAAAGTTACTTATAAAATCGATGGCTTGACTGACTATTAACGCACAGCCGTAAAGTCTAGAAAACTAAAATTTGTAAAATAGGTTTTTTTTATAACTTCTATAATAAAATTGAAACATGGATTTTTAAAAGTCTCCATGCGAAGTCAGAGGCGGGTCCCAATATATCATGAATCCATTGGTAGGTACTAGGGTACCATATCTTCCGAAATATATCATGAATTCTCTATAAACTGAAACGTTCAGCCAGGGTTCAACTAACATTGTAATTTTTCGTGTATTTTCTTTCTCGTTCCACTCGATATATTCTTCGTTAACGCAACGTGTAAAGGAAGGGGAACGTTCCCATTTTCCAGGTATTTTCTGCACTCCATATTGGTGGGATTTGTTGGGAGCCCCGATGCCGCGCCGCTCTGCGTCGAATCATTAGCCATTGAATCCTCTATGGCTGTACGGGCCCTATCCGGCTCGAATTGAGGAAACTATTGAATTTTCCGGGATTTTCCTCGTGTTTTTCTTATTTGTACTTTGCAAAACAAAGGAAACTGTTTTCTTTCTTGTCTAGGCTATCATAAACCTTTATATTTCAAAGGTTTCAATAGCGATAGAAATTCACAGCTCTTCTTCTTCGCTTCACCTAGAGGTTGGCCAAGAGCAAACCCATTACTAATAAAAAAAATTGTGGTCTCATTGAAACTATGCAGATATGTTTTTATAAAGAACGTTGTTTAAAAACGTTCTTCAGCTTTGTTATAGTAGTTCACTAAATAATACCTTAATAACTATCGTGTAATAAATAGTAATTCATCTAAATTATAATGTAATCTCCAATATGTAGTCTAGTAATATTGCACTGAAAACGAAATTAACAATTTCCCAACTAAAACGTTAATAATAAGCGAGCAATTATAACTCTCACTAATACACCATTATCAGACGTCTGCGGCGCGGTGGGAGAACCCGGCACGCCGGATCGCGCTAGGCGTTATTAACCGGGATTACCGGATCCCTGTACCGATCCCCGGATACAGGGATTTGCTTTTGGATCGGGGAACGGGTCGAGATGATAAAGGATACGCACGGTGTTTTTCTCTCGCCATTCCAAAAATAAAAACACAATATAATAATAATGTTACTTATGAAAATGGGTGTACGCGAAATCCTTTGGCGTAGGTACTTTGGTAAGCTAGTAAAGTCATAATTAACAACTTTTAATACATGTAGAAGTAGGAAACTGAAACTTAAATAATAGTAAACAAATATTTCTAATCTATTTCGACATTATTTCATAAATCTAACATCACCATTATCAAAAGCCACTCTCCACTGCCGGAAGTAGGCATCTCTCAAAGCTCGTCATCACGGTGTCGTCTGCGCTTCGTATAAATTTTAATGAATAATTTAATTTTGTATTTTTCATTTTAATAGAAAACTATAAAGATTATAAAAACATTTACTTTAGGAAATTGAAATAATGGGAATTTTGTTTTTGTTTAGTAGATATTTTATATCTTCAAAATATTTTCATATAAAAAAAAACAAATTGCTATTTAGCTTTTCATTAACAACAAAATAGCTACTAATTACTAAAAAAAAACATGTCAGACGTTTAGACTCACGTAAGAAGTGAAAACGTAGCTTCACAAAAATTACACTTTTAAGGTAATAATTACACTTTTTGATACTTTGCTACTTATATTGATAGTTTATTTATTTGATTGCACCCTGCCATAACTCAAATAATAATACTTACCTACTTAATTTTTGACACGTAAATTTGCATTTAAAAAATGGTGAAATATCTAGGGAATAAGTGACATTAGGTAATAGGTATGGCTGTATAGGATTATATAGGCAGTAAGCAGTGTGTAGGCTGAATCCCATGTGATATCGGAGGTACAAGCGATCGCACTTAACGGGCGTCATTGGTATCATATCGCGCTGCAGCGCTATCAGTCAGCGTCGCGCGCTGCATTAGCGCTGTCGCCGCCTCAATAAATTATGGAAGGAACATCCTTGCCGCTGCCAACATGCTGGTCACTTGTCTGAATTAATGCTAAGCTTGTCTTCAATATTTACCTACTTCTTTTTATTAGATCCTAGTACTTCGATATTTTTATTGAATATGTAAGTAAGCTTTTGCACTCGATTTAGTCCGCGCCCCCTTTCTTGCATAGTTTTATTGCTGCTTTATTTTTTTATAATCCTTCGGTATGTACTTTCTCGATAAAGGTAATGATGATCGCTTTAGTTATAGCGTAACAAAAAAAAATCACTGGCATTTATAATACTCGTAGGGATTGGTAGAATCCGATCTTTACCTCTCTTATCTAAATTTGTATTAACTTTATTTGAAACCAAGCTATAAAATTGAATGTCATATTTATCAGTAGGTATTTGCTCACTGAATGCAAGAACTAAAACGTATTCAAGCCATTTACCGACACTGGCTAGATTACTAGATTTAGACGAAGATTAAGAAAGGTTACAGTCATTAATTCAAAAGCGACTCGAGGCTTTTGATGCTACTTGTGCTAGCCTTCAATAATAAAACGTTCTAGAATAAATTAAAACCTACTAATATATAGGTGTAGTTATATACTTTTTATTTCAAGGGATGACAAATAGGCTGACGTTCACCAGGATAAATGCAAGTTCGCTCTTACATTACATTAAAATACAGGTGAAGGGAAAATATTAGGTTAGTTAGAGGATTGGGCTTTGGCATTTCTCCCTTAGTCACCAAAACACAATCGCACAAGTGCTGTTTTTCACAGATCTTCTGTAAAGGTGCACTTCGGCTTATTAAGCTTTATCGAATAGGCCTCTTTCACCATCTGTCAAGTAGGCTAAACGTCATTTAAAGTCACCATAAACGGGGGATAATGGAGCTGATATACCTTTGTTTGTACGGTAAAAGTCCCAAACATTAAAAAGAAAATAATAAAATAAATACGCCTATCGAAGGATGCAAGTAAACCGAGTTCATAATTTAACAAAACATAAAATTGTTTTTTTAAAGTAACTAATCTAATAACACTTGTAGTTGGTGAAAGAGGCCCTTTAGACAGACTGACTGCCTCATAAATGTCTGCGAGCCTCGAGTAGCCCAATTTTATAAATTTCAAAGTAATTCCAAATACAATCTTATGGTATGCTATACGTAGGGATTATATTGCTACTGCAACTAAAGTCGTCTATTAGAAAGATACAGTTCATATTTGTGGGTAGACGAGAGAAAATGTCAAAGTTGCCACGTTAGGTCACGTGTTTTATAAATAGTTGGTGTGCGTCAAACCGGCAGTGGCCGGTGGGTAGGTATGCACAGCTATTATTTATATATAAGCCGCTTATTAACACTGACTCCCACTCGATGGCGAGGCACGCAACAAGATTAGCAAGGGATCACATGAAGTCCGATTGATTTTTGAAGAAAGCTTTAGTATGTGGCCTTTGAAACGTTATTATGATCTTGTCGATTTAGCCAGACTTAGTCCTTAGTCTTAATTGGATGATTTTTAATCACGCCTACTGGGGCTGACTGATGAAAATTGACAAACATAAACATATGTCCTAGATTATAACATAAAACAACTTTTATTCCAACAATAAGTCTCATTAGGATAATATTTCACTCTTTTATTTGCTAACTACGTCGTAGTTCGCAAATAAAGGATAGTGCTGGAAATGACTGGAAATCTTTGAGGAGGAAATAGGCTACTTTTTATTTATCACGCAGGTGAAGCTGCGGGCAAAGGTAGGTATCATTATTTACAAATTATTTTATTTAATATTGTGTGAAAGGGAAAACCACATCAAAAGCGGTTGAGTATTTTAAAACTAAGATAATATTTATAAAGTTATCTTTTTAATTGAATTTATTAGTTTATTTCTGAGTTTTTTTAATTATTTTAATGACGCGTTGATATTTTCTTCTGCAATGATGAGGTTTAAAAAAAAATTAAAAGATTACAGTACTTAACAGTTTGGCATGTGGTCTCAGCAATAACCAGTAAGTAGAATCATACGTACATTTCCAAGTACGGCTGCGTCACAGACATGTTGTCGGTTCCACCATAACCGGCTACTTTTATTGTTAACATTTAACTAACGGTTAAATTTTGCAAATGTAGCCTATACAGGTAAAATATAAAGCATGGTTTAGTCAATTTCCAATCATATTTAAATCCAGACGTCAAAATGAAAGGTGTATTATGCTAAAACTGACACGATAATATTAAAAATTACATGAGCTGTGTTTGTAGTAGTTCTTAGACTATTTATTCCATTTTTTATTTATGTATTAGCATGAGTAAAAGATGATAAATATTTTTGCTTATGCCGTTCCCTTCATTCTATAAGTCCTGGTATTTCAAGCCAAAACTTCATCAGCGCCCTATGTTGCCTTGGTACTATAAAAATTTCTAATTACATCAGTATGTCAATTTTTTATTTAATCGTCTCCAAAATTAACATTTTCTATTCAAGATCTCAAGATGAGCCTTAAGTATAGTAGACATATTTCATTGATTGTGTTTGTAATGATGAGTTTAACTAGGCGTGTGAGAGCCGGCCGATCGTGTGGACCGCTCCGTTTGGTTGGAATGTAAATAGAATTGAAACCAGCCGCACGCCCGTCTAACCCTAGCAGCGTTCAGAAAATTCGCTTTTAATTATTTATTTAGTAGGTACTTTACCAGAGTTCGTAGCCCTTTAAACGCCGGTATTGAGACTATATTTATACCAATAATTTAACACTAGTTAACTTAATTAGCGACTGTTACATGGGTCTTTTATTTCCTTTTTGTTTCATCTTACTTATCTGTCTACACTTTCTTTCGTTTTGCTCACCTGTTTCGGTTCAGTTCATACTATCAAATTGCAATGTTTGTCTAAAATTGATATTTTAAGAAGTGTTTTCTTCTAAAAGTATTAACTTCAAGTTCGAAGTTTAACTGCAAGATACTAGATAATAAAATCTACTTTAAAATATTAGTGCTAGAACAATGCAAGAATATCCTACATTTTGTCACTCCTCCATTGATAAGTAAGTGAGCTTATGAAAAAAAAATCGTTTCATGAAATTATTTCATTAAGCATTGATTATGCCATGCTATGCTACCTACAATTCACAGTTTTATCTCAAAAATTACCAGCATTAGCTCTAAAAAGAGTATAAATAAACAGTTCGTGAGGAATTCACTCAGTCACGACCTATTGCTTATCTGAAATGTTCTAGATATTTCCAACGGTAACTTATAAATACCCCAGGACCTTGAACTATTGCTACTTATACATCTTTTACTAAAGATATTTTTACGTGGTTTTTGTTGAGTCGCCCAAAATAAGCCCGTGGTATGAAAATTTATGGGAGTAAAATCAGAATTGTCACACGAATGCGTTATGTTATGCCTAGTTACGTTCTATTTTTTAAATATTTTAGAATATCTCTAAAGTTTCAGAGATATTGCGCCATCTATACAAATTTATTTAAAAAAAGAACAATGTTATTCTTTCAGCGTGTTCGAATTGTGAAAATTTACTTATAATCGTTCGTGGAGTAAACTCCAGTCGTGTGTCGGAACTGACACACACACACGAACAATAACTATTTTGGTTTAAGGCCACTATGTTTGTGGTTCAATGTATACAAAGTCTAATATCGTCTTCTGCGAACCCTAAACAATTTTGCGTCGTATGTCACACACCTGTCAAACAACTCGTATCTGTATTTGTTAAGTGTGAGCTGTCAAAATGTCAAATTCGTCAAATTATCACAGATATGATAATAATAACCTGCTGTGAGTGTAAGACGATAAAGCAACGATAATAAAATGATAATGGTTAAGATGCATTTATCGAATGTGTAAAATTCCGAATGTTCAATTGATATTTCATTATTTCCTTTTCAATTAGAAATGTTTTACTTTCTTTTACAATTTACAGTTCTTTTACAGTAATTAGGTACACTAATTACACTAAATTTGAATCTTTGTAATTTGACATTTGTTCTATTTCTTGTGTAGGTACTTATATACTGTTATTTTAAATTGTTTTTTTTAAAAATGTTTTATGTTTTTTGTGACATCACTTTTCGATTAATTACATGACATTTTACGTTCTATCGATCTGTCCTGTAAATGACTTCCCATATGAAAACTATTATAAAAAGACTGATTGTGGACGATAAACTAAAAATAGCTTTTCTTTTGTTACAGATGCAATGGGTAAGTGTATATTAGACGATGGGACGCAGCCAAACCTGCGCGTACGGCGACGCGGAAACATCATAAATCATTGGGCCGTAAAAATATCATGTTAACAAAAATTCCAATCTTCATAAAACACGAAAATCATTATGCTCACGCCCGAAGCGTTTTTTTTTTACGAAAAACAACTCAATTGGGAACACTAGGAGTCTGCCGGGATTCGCGCCGCGTCATAAACTTTGATTGGGTCATTAAAGCATGTTAATTTATTAGCGTTCGAACAACACTCATTTACTTGGAACTCACAAAAATCAACCGTAAGAATGTGCGCTTAGAGCACACTGTGAGTTGTAAAGACGGACGTCTTTTACGACGTTTTAGAATCATTAAAGTTTCGCGTGTAATCGAAAATCGCCTTTGGTGTAATTAAGCCTCGCATGGCACAATTGTGAATTGCGACAAATATGACTGAGTGTGCCATTGAAGAAGAGAATACAAAACTATTACTTATGTTACTTAGGTATACTTACACTTATACTTACCTTTAAGATTAAGTATAGGCGTAAAACGCCTCGTTCAAAAACAGTAGAGAAGCTAGTAAGTAGTTTTTTTTTTTTAAATTCTTCAATTCATGTTTAAATAGGTAACGGTTAATTATTTTATAGAATGTTGATATAATAATAATAATAATAATAATAAAGCCTTTATTACTGTTAACATTTTTTTACACACATATATCTACTTATATCTATCTAATTTCTTAACAAATTTATAAATTTATTTCGCAGTAACGTCTTCCTCTTTTTTTTTTTTTTGTTAACAATTTGTCTTTCGACAAAGGCCTCCTCCAAGATTCTCCACTCCTTTCTGTTTGTTGCCACTTTTGTCCATAGCTTTCCTGCCGTATGTTTTAATTCATCGTCCCATCTCATACTTTGTCTTCCCTTGTTCCTTTTTTGGTCTCTGGGATACCATTCTGTAATTATTTTTGTCCATTTAGGTATTTGTTCTCTGATTATGTGGCCCGCCCATCTCCATTTAAGAGTTCTTATGGTTTTTTCTACATCTTTAAATTTTGTTTTATCTTTGATATCTTTCAACTTCACCTTATCTTTCAGTTTAATTCCAATGACACTTCGTTCCATTGAATTTTGGCATACTTTCAATTTTCTCAATAAATTCTCTGTAAGAGACCATGTTTGACATCCATATGTTAGACAAGGCAAAATACAAATATCAAATACTTTCTTTTTCTCCTTCAGCGGTAAATCTTTATTTTTCATCACTTCTCTCAGAGACCAATATCTTTTCCAAGAGTTGTTCACTCTCCTACCTATTTCTTTGTGCATGGCATCTTTCGTAGCAATAATTTGTCCCAAATATACGTATTCTTCGACATACTCTATTAATACTTCGGAATGTTATAATACTCTAGAATGTTGATATACTATTACTAAAATGAAGACTTAATAACTTTTTGAAATATATTTGCTTCTTGTATTTTTTTTTACAATAATGCAATTGCCATTTATAAATTTTGTGTGCATTTTAGATTAAAAAAAACCTCTTATTTTTTTTATTTTGGCAGCCATGTTCTTCTAGTACTTTTTGTAAATTAATAACTGCGCTTGTTAAAAAAATTCAATTTTTTTCTAATTTACATGGGCCGAAAAAATCCCAGAATAAAATTGTCAGTATAAACCAAGTGTAAACAGAAATCAGACGGTTTTAATAAAACGAATAAATCCGAAATGAATACATTCCATTTTTAAATTTCATTCATTTTGTAAAGAGTAAACGAACAATACTTGAAAATAAAAAAATTGATATTAAAAAAAAGGTTGGTAGCATTGGAATTTTAAAAATTCAATAAAAATTTCGTTCCAAAATTTTGTATTCATTTGACGCGAAACTCGCGCAATGCATAAAATAAATTAAATACAAACAATATCAATCGGACACGGGAACACACTCAGTCGCTTTTCGTTTTGCTATTTATCATAAAATACGGACGCGCCGCTGAAATTGAACGGCTCTTGTCCCTCTTTAATCACGTACGAGGGACAGAGAGAGATGTATAGTGCGATCGTTTCTTTGTTTTAACCCGTTATTATCGGTTGTTGTATCGATTTAAAAAGGAAGACGATGTTGGAACTCTATCAGTTACTCACGACCTGTGTAAGTATTCTGTTACAGAAATCTATTACCATATTTATTTACCTATTGTCAGCTTATACCAGCGACTTCACCTGCGTGAAAACTTCAGATTAAAACAGTAGTTTTTGTCTAATGCTTTAAAGAAATGTCCACCACAGCCTTCACTAAGGTTTTCCAGCCTAATGGCGTGTTTTGCGCCATCTAGTTCAATAATGTTAAACTAATTTCAAAATGGATTCAGAGGGGCATCGTGTCTAGAAACTAATGCGTAAAATATTATCATCCCATGAGAACGTATTATTTGGGTATGGCAGTATATATATATTATATGTATTATATATGTATACTAGGTATGTGATGTGAAAACCATCCTTGCGCACATTTCGTACAAAAAAAAATTGTGCAAGAGGACTACTAAACCGTAAGATTAGTATACTACATAATTTATTATATAACATTTACATAATTTAACAATGAAACTTTAACATGGACTTGTACTAAAAGTGTGAGCCTTATAAAGAAATGCCATCGGATAAGTCATAAGTGATGTTAGACCAATTGTTGTCTCATCGCTGCCCACGGAACTCTAAAATTTTGATTTATTGTCCAACAGAACAAGGCAGCATTGGATGTACAATGAGTGTTGATTGATGATGTATGATTAATTATGAAACTAAATTGTTAGCTTATTCGCGCTAGCATTTTTATAATGCAACTGGGAATTGTATTTTATAACTAGCCCGGATACATAATATTTAGCCTATGCCTAAATAATATTGTATTTTTCAAGTACCTATTGAACGATTTTTCAAATATGTATTTTTTACACATGAACAACTCTCTCTTTTCTATCTTTCTCTTTCTTTCTTTATAATATTTATCATTACATATTATAAAACAATCGCGTCTGTCTGTCTATCTGTCTGTTCGCGATAAACTCAAAAATCACTGCACCGATTTTCATGCTGTTTTCACCAATGGATAGAGTGGTTCTCGAGGAAGATTTTAGTATATAATTTAGAAAGTTACGCGAGCGAAGTCGCGGGCAGCTGCTTAGATTATAAATTATAAAGGAATCCGTGTGTTTTATAATTATAAAGAGATTACAGAACTCATTTTCTTATCTTTTAACTTTTTGAACAGATTTGAAACCGCACTTGTTAGAAATCTCCGAACTTACTTGCTCCACTACTTGTGATTAGTTGTATCATAAAGTGACGTAATGTAGAAGTTACGCGAAACAAAGTCGTCAAACAAATCAAACATTCAAAACGGTTGTATTTGTTGCAATTTGTAATTACACTAGATGGCTATTTGATAATGCGTTGTTGTCAGATTGACATGCGATTAACTGTCATGTTAGTCATTTTACCGTTTAACAAATGGTTATTGTAATTAGCAACACTAACTACTCGTCCCGGCTCGTATACAATATGTACTATACGTTTGTTTAAATTTTTTTTTCTTATTGTAGCCCGTAAAGCTTTTAGCGCTTATGTAATAAGTAAAACTTAAATTTCAAAACAAAAAAGTTTTTTTTTATGGTAGAGAACGGCACTCAGGCCGACCATCCACTTGATACTAGGTTGTTCCTGTCATTTGATACCTAGGTAATTAAAAGAAGAGAAATAATGATTTCACTTCTTCCGCACTAAAACACAACAATAATAATTAAATTAGGTTTAAAATTAAAGTTACGGAAGGTTACAGCCCTCAGATAGGCTGTGCAATTTATGACTGTGGAACTGAGTGTGCCCTAGTCTGTACTAAAAGTCTAGACAAAAATAATATTGAAGTTGCATAATATGACGTATTACATTGTGATGAAGATGGAAGGTGCTTTTAAGCTTCACATCCTTTGACTAAGGCTCTGGTGACGCCGCTTTGCATAGAGCTTAAAAAAGTGTTAAGTTTACCCAGAAACCGACCACACGGGCCGGCCTAAACGGTATCGTTTACAACTTGTAAAAAAGGCTTTATGTCACCAACAACAAGATGTCAAAGTCACGATTACAAGAAAGAAAAACGTAAAAGATCGATGCCACACACAATCGACACGTACATAAACAAGCCATCGCTTGCTAAGATTCAAATTTCGAACGCAACATCCAAGATGGCGACCTTCGCAAGTCATATATCAATCGTGATTTACGCGCCACGGTCGAGGTCGTCGACCGGCCGAATTTCGTTCAGAAATGCACTCGCTGTGTAATTTATTTGTGACCATCTATTATTTTGTAGACTCACGAGGTCCTAAACGCAGCTGACATTAATATATCATTTTACGCGGCGGCCTTACACATTCTCTTTCTCGCTCGCACTCGTTATACGTTCTTACTTTGGAAAAGGACGCCGATACGGGGGCTGAGTAGTTTGCGTTTTCACTTTTTATAGTAGCAATATATTTGATCAGCTGATCGTCATGACGTTTAGTGCTCGTGTGCCGGTGGGTAATGTTTTTCATAATTTATATTAGGTATAGACACACGCTGTGTTTCATTCGTGTTGGATAGGTCGCGGATTATTTATATTCTTTAATTTTAATATTCTTTTGTAACAATGTCAATGTTTGCTACTGTGCGGTTATTTTTGACCATAGATACAAGGTTTACAGGTGAAATGTAAATAAAAATAAATTAGCGAATACATTAATTTAGTTTATAAGGCAATTAATGTATTAGGTATAACTGTTTAATCTTGAACTGTCTGATTGTCTGAACCACCTTACTGATCACCGTAAAATAAAAGGGTTGCCAGAATACATCCCCCTACCTTTCTTGTATCCTATTGGCTCTTATCTATCCTATTGGAATCTCTTTAATTCTTTCAGAGATTATTCAATGCTGAAGGTTAGCAGTCAATTAAGTACTTGAACTTGTCTTTGTCAAGAGCCAATTGGAACTCTTGCTCGACTGAAGCAATTCCAGTTCACTTCCGGATGTTCCACAACTACGACTTTCTTCTTCGCCAAGCGCGTCTCTTTTGTTCCACCTTACCCCATTATGATTAACTGAAGCAGACATCAGCTGTCGAGCACGTGGCCAAGAATTTAGTAGTACGCTTCTTGATGGTTCGGTTCATCATCCTGGGCATATTGACACGTTGTATCGACTATTTTTAAATTATCGACGACGGGTGTGGCCACAGGTCTATAAGTGACATCCTATCTGACAGGCTGTCTGACTTCGCACAAAAGTATATAAAAATCTTATAGGGAAAATGTCTTATTGTTTAAGTGGGTAATTACTCTTAGCCTATATCTTTCTGTAATTATCAAACGAAAACGCCAAACTAATAATAGAAGCTCAACTTTGTTATTCCATTTATTATCGGGCATTAGCTACTAGTTTTGACCACTGGCCAAAATTCGACATCACTTTGGAGGTGGGGAAAAAAATTAAACCTTTCCAAATTTTTTGTTTTTAATTCTAAAGCTCGACCACTAAATTAAGAAATAAGAAAATCGGTTCCAAACATTTGAGACAAAGGTACTGTATTGACCTCTTTCGAATTTAGGTAGAGGTAAATAATTAAAAGGACATGTATAAGGTACCTACATTCACATGTGTTAAATAGGTAGGCATACAGCATTAGACGGTAGGCGCACGTGGTGCCTGTAAATATTTTTGGAGGCAATCGATTTCCGAAATCCATTCTACCCTCTCACCGCGCGCCGCGCCTGCCTCGCCACCGCGCGCCCTTCTAACGCTATCCATAATGAGGACATAACTTTCATATTTTCATACATAATAATATAGCATTAATTAATTAATTATGTATTAAAAAAAATAGATTATATACCTTTCTAAGCATTATGTTATTTACCTATTGATTCTTTTTTAAACGCTGACTATGCGTTGATAGATCAGCCAGTCAGTGATAAACAAATTCTTATAAATAGAAAATAACCAATAATAATATAGGTAATTTAAAGCGTTCTCTCTAATTGTTCAGTTATTACATGAAGATATAATACCTACATAGTTCAAAATTGCATAATAATATAATGTCAATTTTATAATAAAATATATCCAGTTGAACATCTAATTTACATGCCAGCAGTACACTTTCAAAGCGCCACCATTCTTTCTTTAATTGACTGGGTTATACTTGTTTATTAAATAAGTCGGTTCATTAAATAGGTATTCCAGATTTACAATAGAGTACAGCGAAACTTAAGTTTTAAATAAGTAGACAAACATATCTAAGCAATGTCATGTAAAGTATGTCGCCCGAGGTGAGACGCAGTTGGCACATCGCTATGGTATAACCCCTCGTCTTATCCACACTAACCTGCAGGCATTAGCGCGTATCGTACGGGCTGGCATCATTAATCTACGTGACAGTTCAAAATTTAGTTACCGAGGGTGTCCCCGCCCCGCCTGCCTGCCCCGCGCCCCTCGACTGTCCCCCGCAAACCCCGCATGCCCGCCACTCAAATGTAGCAAGTTTTTGAGGGATACCTAGATAGGGTTTTGGTTGTTTGTGTTACGAAACTATGAATATTTACTTTCGCTATGGTTAGTCGGTTCCGCCCTATGATATGCCTCCACTGCGCGGTCCAAACTTGGAGTAGGTACTGCTAACTCAAAGTACCTAATCCACAGATAACACGAGAAAGATGATGCATCTAAGTTCCTAACTCATCTGAGGAATCAAAATTCCCAAGTCCGACTTGTTTTATTTAAAATATTATATAAAATAGTTTGGAAATCTGTTTATTTATAAAAGAACGCATAGTCAGTACGCTCTTTTGATTATGAAAATATTTGTGTTGTCACATTTGACGTTGACATTCTCAATAATTTACCAGAACTAGGTCACTCCGTGTAAAGGAAGGCTGAAATACTGTTTGTTCATAAGTAAATGCTTCAATAGTAGGTAGATCTAAATAAATACGTATTTCAATAACTACGAGTATACCCAATCTAAAATATAAAAAGTTATATATAAATTGCTTAGTTTAAAAAATAATCATTATTATGAAACTTACTACGATTTTTATTATGAAGGTTTATCTTATCTTTTATTCAATCTATGATCATCTTGATCTCTGATCAATGATGAGACTTAAATAGCATAACACAAAAATAATTTGTCAATTATTTAATAGACGTCAACAAAGAGCAACTTTGAAAGTCACAATTAAAAAACGCAAAAATACATTATTACGTGTTTAAAAAAAAATTGTAATGAGGTGCAAAGATAATCGTGTTATCGATTACCTGGTACTATGAGAGCATAAACGAGCAGTTCAGTTTCAACAATGTGTTTAATATAAATGGAGTACCTACACACTGAAGACGCCCCGCAGTGCGCGCCTGCCACAAACAGACCCGAAGCGATCTACAGTTACTGCGCTAATTACTCCTATATCCAACGTTCTGTGTGTCCATGGAGGCCTGGTAATTGAGAATTGTGTCTATACCTACGTCATAAATCTTCTAACGAAGTGTAAATAGTTCGCGTTCCAAGGATGTCGCTTTGCTTTGACGAAATTAAAAATTCAATTAAGTACTAATGAGAAAAGAAGAATTGAAAGAATTAAAAATATCATGAAATAGAAGGATTTATTATTATTATTATTATTAATGGCTCCTGAATCTGCTACCTATTATAGATGTGAAAGGAGTTTGTTTATTTGGTTACGTTTTCATGTCTGAATAACTACTCAACCGAACATTATGGAGTTTTGCATACACGTTGTTAGGAATACAAAAAAAGGACATAGGGTTTCATCCGGAAAGAAATACTGTTCCCGAGAGATCATGGTCAAAGTAAAAACAAAAAATCAACTCCTGACAAAAATATATGAGCAATAAAGATTGAATAAAGCAACGTGGAAAAAAGTTAGTTTTTACATTAATTTCCTTGTCCTCAAAAATTTTTGATCCCAAGTTAGTAGCTACCGGCTGAAAAAAGGATAATCATGCAAAGTCATATTTAACTAGTTTTGCCTTCTTAGACGATAAATTAAAGTCAATTCTTCTTCACATAACAGTTTATTCCACAATCTTACTTATACTGATATTATCTAAACTTAACTCTATCCTCCCATTGATCTAAACACTTATATAGTCTTTGTAACTTGTATCCACCATTTACTACCACCGTCACACTCGCTGTTCGTATATCGAATGCCCGGGCGCGTTGCCTTCCCCTCCCCCCTTACCGCGCTACCTGCGACTTATCTACTTGGGCTTTATGTGTCTCCACGCATTAACATTAGGTTAACAGCTCGGCCATCCTGTTCGGAGCGAGTCCCTTCGCCCCCCTTTTTTGTATTAATATTAATTACATGAAAAAAAAATATATAGATAGAGAAAAAAAAACTAATAGTAACTTATTGATTCAGATAGTAGCACTAACACAGTCTTAAGTACCTACTTATTTAGATATAAAACATATTGAAAAAAACTTATTAAAATTATTATTCTAAATACATTGTAACTCAAAATTATAGATAGAAAGAGAGAGAGAGAGAAGAAAAAAAAACTAGTAGTAACTTATTGATTCAAATAGTAGCACTAACAGTTTCTTAAATACCTACTTACTTAGATTAATATTAAACATATTGAAAACTTGTTAAAATTATTATTCTAAATACATATCAGTAGGTGTAATGAATATCCTCCATTTCCTTTTTTGAACTAAAAGAATTGGACTGGCATAGGGTGATGAAGATTCTCTAATAATTCCATTATCCATCATGTCTTCCACCGTATCTCTTACTAAATTTCTTTCGGCATGGGATATGCGATAAGGTAGGTAAACCACTGGTTCTGCATCGTTTAATTCTATTGTCATTTCGGCAGCGTTTGTGAATGATAATAATAATAATAATTTATTTATTTGCCAGAATACTTGGTTACAGTAGGATATTCATACAGTTTTATGTGCAGTACAAGTTTTCTACCTGTGTACAGGTGTGCAAATATTACATTGTTATATAAATATAAATATATAAATTTTGCTGCTTCTAGTATATAAATACTAGGTAGTGTTAACAATTTATGCTTTTTTTAAAAACGGGCCTACACGACTCAGTCCATTTCATTGAGAACATTGCTCTAACACATTTTTTTTTTTTGCGCTGCGAATGCTCTTTGCACATCAGAAGCATTGCCCCAGACTATTATCCCATAACGTAAAGTGGATGAAATATATGCATGGTATACACTCAACACAGTACCTAAACATGTAATCTTACGAATCTTACCCAAAGCAAAAACAAATCTATTAATTTTTTTTACAAATACTATCAATGTCTGCGTTAATTTTTAGATTATTTTTCGCCAACCATGTATGAACATCAGCCAGACAACTATTAATATTAAATTCGAAGGCCCTCCTATCTTTGCCACTAATAACAATAGTGGAGTCATCCGCAAATAATGTCATTTTGTGCTTTACTGCCTCAGGGAGATCATTTATGTATATTATAAACAAGAGAGGGCCAAGAACACTACCCTGAGGCACACCATATTTACATGTTTTTAGTTCAGTCAAAACTTTGTACTGTTTTGTTCTTAGAATTTAGTTTTGTAATTCGATTGAATTGCTTCCTGCCCGTTATATAAGAAGACAACCAGTCAAGACCCCTACCGCGAATACCATGCTTCTCAAGCTTTCTGAGTAGAATTGCATGATCCACTCGATCAAATGCTTTGCTAAGATCGAGAAACAGGCCCACAGCAGGAATCCCTTTGTTCAGATGATCAACTATATTGCTGATAATATCATAAATAGCCAGTGCTGTCGACATACCCTTGCAGAAACCATATTGCTCACCCTTCAATATTTTAAATTTTTCCAAGAAGCGACTTATTCTGGAGTGCATTATTTTAATGATTTATGACAGCATTATTTATGACAAATTAATGATGTACGAAAGAGGAGTCGAAATATACGAAGCTATACGTTTGATAAGTGGAGCATTTAACAAGTCATAGCCATGCGATTTTGTAATATAGTGTCTATATCTTAACTGCCTTTTAGTGACGCAACTTTTTTTTTAATGCCGGCAGTTATCCATTTAGGGCTGATTGTATTCGTGCGCTTTTTTTACCCGTATTCTAGGAAAGCACAATCCGTAGAACATTGTCAAAAATGTCAGTGTCATTAATCTCATAAATATCCGAAAAAGTCAACGGAATAAAGCAACTTATAAACTTTTTAATGTTAGCGCAACTGATATCGTTCACATATTCAGTTTGATAACCTATTCCTGTTCTAGGTGCAAGATACTCAAACTCATATAGGAAAAACTCCCAAGTTTCTCCTACCCCACCATTAAAATTGCTAAGTATATTGTCAATACATTTATCTAGACGTGTTGGTTTCTTGATATAAAACTCAAGGCCAAGTCTAGGTCCTTAAGTCCGCTAGGAAAACAATCACTGTACTTGGTTAGTAGTTGTTGTAATGCACTACATTCATACATTCATCCGTGCTGAGGTGTGGATTACAGATGATCTCACTGGACTCATTCATGAGATCAATTTTTATACTAAAAGTGTTCATCATTCTCACCGGCATTGTTGTGGTTTCGGCTATCAGTTTCCATGTTTGTGTTTCTGTTTTTAAAACAATACTGAGTTTGGTGGCCTATTCTATTACACGTTGTGCATTTTATGCCAGGTTTAGTTATTTGCATGTTTATCGATTCATTTTTGGCCTTAGATGATAAGTCCCTAGAGTTCCTATATTGCCCAACCTTAACAGTTTTGAAATACTTCAAGACATGTTCGGGTTCACTAAATTGTGCTGCCTGGGCACCTACTTTTACGGCTCGATCCTCTACACCATGTAAAATACAATCAACTGCCTGCCGACCACCAATCCTACAACGGTGTAACAGGTTGACCTTTGCGTAATAATAGTGCTCTAATGACTCTCCATATTTAACCTTATACGCTAACATCTCAGTCACAAGTTCGGCATGATCCTCACGACAGGGAAAGGATTGTATCAATTTTGTCTTCCATTCAGTCCAACTAAGCAACAGAGACGGTAGTCCCTGATACCATGTTCTTGCAACCCCGCTTAGTTTTGGCAATGAATAATGTATAGTGGCCCTTTCATCCCAGCCGTATATTTCGGCACATTCCTCTACTTTTGTTAGCCATGTCAGGATTGTTTGTTCCTTTGACATCGGATTGAACTCGGGTATCACATTACTATTAAAAGTTAACTTAGGTTTATCCGAACTTCTGACTTCATTTAGGATACTAAGGAACTTGTCTAATATTTTATTTGTATCTGACCCTCCCTGCGTTATCTTCTCCTTGGCCTCATCCTCTGACGAAATGCTATGGTCCCTTAGCGTCTGTCTCTTCCTCTCCGTCCTCTTAAGCTCTTCATCAGAATCGTCTGTTTGATCTTGATGCCGATGCCGTCTAGGTACCTCATTATTGCGCTCATTACTACTCCTGTTTCGGTTAGCAGTTCCTTCATGTCTTGTAAATCTTTCAAAAATCGGTTCTGACCTCGAACACGACGCATGAGTTCTCCAGTTCTCGGTCCCAACGCCTCGATTATGACCTTCAAACGTGGACATCCTTTGTTCAATTGATAACATCGGTTCTATCCTCAAACCAGATGTATCATGGTCTTCAAATCTATATCTTCCTTGTCCCGTGTGTGACATTGGTTCTAACCTCGAACCAAATGCACCACGATCCTCAAACCTGGATCCCCATTGTTGTGTTTGTTACATTGGTTCTAACCTCGAACCAGATGCACCATGATCCTCAAACCTGGATCTTCCATATTCCGTGTGTGACATTGGTTCTAACCTCGAACCGGATGTCCCATGATCCTCAAACCTGGATCTCCTTTGTTCCGTTTGTGACATTGGTTCTAACCTCGAACCAGATGCACCATGATCCTCAAACCTGGATCTTCCATATTCCGTGTGTGACATTGGTTCTAACCTCGAACCGGATGTCCCATGATCCTCAAACCTGGATCTCCTTTGTTCCGTTTGTGACATTGGTTCTAACCTCGAACCAGATGCACCATGATCCTCAAACCTGGATCTTCCATATTCCGTGTGTGACATTGGTTCTAACCTTGAACCGGATGTCCCATGATCCTCAAACCTGGATCTCCTTGGTTCCGTTTGTGACATTGGTTCTAACCTCGAACCAGATGCACGGATTTTCCAATCATGATAAGGATTGGGGTCCTTATCACGACCAATACCCTCACAGTTGGGTCTCCTTTGATTGTCATGCGGCGCCGGTTCTGACATTGAGCGAAACGCGCACATGCTCCACTCCTTAAGTTCAATTCCCTCAAATCTGGGTGTCCGTCAACTGCCCCTCCACCTAGGGTCTTTCTCTTATCGGCTTTGTTGTTTTCCTGAAAGTGTCTTCTAGTTGTGAGCGTGTCGAGAAAATTTTGTATATTCTCTTCGATCCGACTTCTGAACTTTTGCCTTCTTAGACGATAAATTAAAGTCAATTCTTCTTCACATAACAGTTTATTCCACAATCTTACTTATACTGATATTATCTAAACTTAACTCTATCCTCCCATTGATCTAAACACTTATATAGTCTTTGTAACTTGTATCCACCATTTACTACCACCGTCACACTCGCTGTTCGTATATCGAATGCCCGGGCGCGTTGCCTTCCCCTCCCCCCTTACCGCGCTACCTGCGACTTATCTACTTGGGCTTTATGTGTCTCCACGCATTAACATTAGGTTAACACTAGTCATTTTCGAATGTGGGATCAATGACCTAAATGTTGAACCTAACCTCTGAATGTTTAATAAAAATGATGGCTCGTTAGATCCCGTGTCATACTGGCTCGATTTTTTTTTTATCAAAGTCGGCATGAATAAACACATTTTTCTATGCGTTCCGCATTTATTCAAGCATACTTGCTCAGTATTGAAAAAGAAGTAGGAGCCGTTTGTTACTATGCAAAATTATTCTTAAAGGTTAGAAACATAGGACTCACGTTTAAATGGTGGCCGATAGGGTTGTGAAATTTATGAAAATGGTACGTACGGGTATATGTCCGACCCTCGTGACTGGCACAATTTTTGTATCGGGAGTGTATTTTTACTTTTTTATTACATTCGGTTGTGCTGTGGTCGATTCATTTTTTATAGAGTAGGTAAATAAAACGTTATAATATTATGACGTCTTCCATAAGAATTAGTAGAGAGCTTGAAATTTCAAAAATTGTTATATAAGAATGGAGTTTTTCTAAGATAAAAAAGTGTAGGTATTCTCTCAACACAAAAGCTTGATCAAAAAATTGGCACTGAAATTGATATCAAAATATATTCATCCGAAATTGGAAATGAAAAAAAAAAGCGGATATGCAAGGTGAAATTTCAAAGAGAAAATGTCCCAACCCTATAATGCTATGGGCGCGTCAAATTTTGCAAGCTCATCGTCAATCACATTACAGCTGTACCATCGCCGTACACGACTGCGCTGTTCAACATTCGAAGACAAAAGGGGATCGCAAAATTTGAATTTTTACTTTTTAAATTTCAATATTTGCACGACAACCTTCGCCGGCCTGGTTTCGAGATAATTTAGCCATGAGTTTTAAGTATTTTTTTTGCTAGTACAAGCAGGTACCTTCAAAGCTTCAATGCGTTTTATACAAATTTCATTCAGTTTTCCGAGTTGAGTCATTTACAAATGTCCACTAAAAATCTTTAACATCAATAATTCTGTGTCAGTTATTTGTTTATTTCAAAATGTGTCGTCATAAAAACACCTACACTAAAAATGTTCCTACTCCATATTATTACATTTATAAAAATGTAACAAAACTTTTACATTTACTTTAAACGTAGGCGTCGTGACATCATTCCGCACAAAGATAACCATTTCTAGTTTATTCTGAACTTGTTACTCAAAAAAAACTTAAACTTAGAAAACTTAAACTTAAACTTAAACTTAAATTATATGAAATAATTTTATGTAGGCATCGTTGTATACTGTATAATATTGTTTTTTACCATACATTTATGATGTTTTTGTAATAAATCATTGACGAGAACTATTTTTGAGAAATTTAACTAGGCTTAAGAAGGCGCTTTAATTTGTTTTGGCTAAAACACCTGTAATTTGTGTTTAAATTCGACCCTTAGTCAATTGGAAATAAATAAAAAAAAATCTTCTCTATACTTATTCATGTCGTATAAAGTAATGACGTCATAAGACCCCGCAACAATGATCGATGACTGTCAAACACAGTGTCAAGGTCAGGTTTGACAGGTGACAGCGGCTGTCAAAATCAACTGTGAAAAACGCGAGCGCCGAGTAATGGATAGCTAAGGCTCGGCCATTTTTATTTAAGTTTATTGAACCCGACATTCATTTTTTACGTGAACACAATTTATTCCGTTGCTCTATTCTGTGTTTGAATGAATTGTAATGTTCATAACAGAGTTATTTATTTAAATGTATTTTTTATTCATTGATAAGAATTTTATTCATTGAAACCTATCTAGTAGTCGCAGTAGATAGATACAACGCAAAAATAAACAAAAAACAAACAATAACATTTTTGATATCGCTACGTTAGTCAGTAACAAGCTAATTGCCCCCGCCCAAGGATAGGGCGGTCCGCCCGCCCACAGTTCTATCTCTGTGCCTATAAAACCTATTGTTGGTCATACACTGACGTTTCTTACTGTCTTATTGAACTTGGAAACGTTGACGGCAGACGGAAAAATGTCATAAGTATAGCATAGCGTCTCAGACGAAAGTGTGTTCTGTTTTTTAAGTCGTAGAGTAGGTAATTGTCTGTTGGGGTTAGGGGTCGATGGCTCGCAAGGGGTGGGTTCCGTACTGGCGTATAACTCATTCGTAGGTACGCTGCCAGATCAATAACGTACATCTAATAGGAGTGCTTTTCGTAATGTTTGTTTTTGGGTAACTTTACGTGTTCTGTGACGGTTTAGATAAATTATTTTCTCCTGTTCAAACAACGTCGCTTACTTAAAGAGTGTGTGAAATTTTTTTTCCACTAGCAAGTCACAAAAATATAGTTTAACTACTTACAAAGAAAACATCAAATTCAAAATGTTATTTAATTGATTAAGAAATTATACATATTAAAAATTTTCATACATTCAACAAACTTACTAATATTTTAAAATTAAAATGTGAAAACGGACCAGATAAGACCATCATCAAAACTCTATTTTATCTTTCCTTGCAATGCTTTGCTCGAAAGATTCATTTTCCTCTTTAGGATCGGTTTAGTTATTCAGAAATATTCATTAATTATTCTTTCTAGAAACCACTGTCGTTTTGAAAAGCAATAAAGGCGGTCGGTGAAAGAACGAAAACTCGCATAAGTGCTGGCTCAATATTCTTGGGTCTCGGCATAAAGCAATTTCCTTAATAGCACGCCGATAGCTACCGCTCTAACTATGTTTGATCCCCGACGACCCTCCACAGACACACATACATATATATCACCTTTGTACATGTAGAAAGTTGCATATAATATTTACCTGTCAAAGATTTTTAACTTAGAAAAATTGATTAGTTTGACTTCTAACTTTAAGCGCATTATTCAAACCATTCGATAAATCTAAGATTATTAGGAATGTTATCCTCTTTGGGTAATTTATTTAAATAATACATTTATTGCAATAATAAATGAAAATACAGGCAATCAAAGCATATCAAAGAAGTTAAAATTTTAGGTCCAACTTACTTCTTAAAGTCAAAAATATTCCTCACTTTTAAAGTGTATAAAATAAAATATAAAATGAATCAACATTAACCAAATTTTTTTGATAGTTGATTAATGTAAAGATAGGTATATTCCTAAACTACAGATTAGCCTCGAGATAAGTTTGCCAGGTTAATCAGAAACCAGTTTCGTAAAATAAAAAGGTTAGGCAAAGGTAAGGTATATCGGAGATACCTTCCGACACCGGGCCGCATAAAACACGGGCATGTCTCTACGGAGCAGAAAAACTCCGAGTGATTTATCGTGAGAAGAGGGACATCTTCGCTCGCTGCCTTTTATTATTTCGGTTGCATATACCTCTTGGCAGGTGCTGTTCGCCTGTTATCCGCCACATAGCTAGGATTATTTATTTCTATTTCTTTTTTTTTCTATTTGGCCCCAATGATTCATGCGGGTTATGGGGAAGTGTTTTAAATCTTGCAAAAACTATTTATGGAATTCTTCCTAAATCTAACACGAATTTTAATGTTACCCAATTGTAAGTAAGTACCTACTATTTTTTTTAAATTTATTTTGATGTTAAAATAAGCGTAAACAAAATCTTAAGACTATTCGTTTATAGCCATTCTCTCTTGTATTTGATATGTCTGCTTATCTGTTATCAGTTTTCATAGAATCCTGTTTTTTTATTATATAACATGCAACTCAAGGACTACTTCTTGCTATTTCTTTTCTTAGAATCTTTCACAGACCTGCAAATTTTAGCGAAATCTTTCTGTCGCATGTCGTCTAGCTTGCTAATCTACCAGGTTTCTCAAACTCATGGAAAAAATGCAATATTAGGGATTCATTGAAGTTGAAAGATTTTGTCAGTGTAAGTAACAAGTTTTTGTGCGCTGATAGTGTAAAAAAAACTATTCAAAGAAATGCTACACATATCGAGTTGGTTTTAAGTAATGAGAAAATTATGCCGACATTTCTTTATTTTGATTAATGGCAACTCTTGGCGGTGTAAGGTACTTCCCACTAACAATACCTAAGGATGTTGGCTAGTCACTTAATAGATAGTAGGTATGTAACGAAAGCATCTCAAATTTTATAGGTCTCGCAACACAAAAAAATAGTTTGTAGCAACAACAATGGAACGAATGTTTCAAAAACAATAATTAATAGCAATTATTGTGTAAAAATAATTGTTGGTTTCCACAAAATTACGCCTCGTTTCGAATGCCTATCTAATTCTTGATTCACACAATCACTGTTATTAACACAGAAATCCGCTGTTTTTCAACAACGATACGAATCAAAACAGCTTTTGTTGTAATTGCTTTGATTCTAAAAAAGTGAATAAAAGAAATTTCGATATAATTAATGTGGTTAGATTTATTTCAGTATTTTGATTTTGTGAAGTATTTTAAGACTATGGGTTTTAAGACTGAAGCATATCTTCCAGATTTATATTTATATCTAACTGATTTGGATACGGTTCAATTGTACTATAGTTCGTACAATTCAACGAAACTAGAACTTTTTGAAGATCGCCTTCGAAGCTTCGAAACGACGTCTTTTATTCGATTGCTCTTCATTAACTTTTATAATGAAAACGTTTTGCTTTTCCCCATGTTTAGTTTCGTTGTAAGTAATGTTTGTTTTTATTCATACAGCTATTTTTCTCCACTTTGTTCATACTACGTAGGTAAATAAGCTTGTTTTGATATAAAATTTACCTTGAACTGTTCAGTTATCGAAATTATACGAGCGTGTAACGTACAGTCTGTAACACACGCCACCGAACAAGCAACACAACGAGGCATATTTAGACAATTTCCTTGACAAATCCCCCTGGAAGTCTTGAAGGGTCTCGCCCTCATATAAATATTATAGCATTGCCACCTCGCCCTACAACGAAAATTCGCCAGGTTATTACAATTTTTCGCGTTATGAATATCGTCGTCGAAAGCCGCCTTAATATCCCCCGTGCAGGGTTGCCGGGGGAGTCACACCTCAGCAATTTTACTTTAATTCTTATTTAGAGTGCCCTTTATTACAGTTACAAGATTTTTTAGCATTTCTTTATGGTTTCGAACCTGTTTCGAGTGACTATGACATCGTTATGCACGATAATGCAAATTGTCTGCTAGGTACGTACAAAATTTGCGTTGGTTATTTTATCTCCATAACAAAGTTTCGTACACAATTTGCTTAGGACGTCCACTGCTGGACAACAAAGCTTTAGGATGTCCACTGCTGAACATAGTCATCAATTATAATATACCAATAGATTTTTACTCCGCTCTTAAAGAATCAAGAATTAAGAGGAGATAAAAAAATATTTTTGGCATCTTTCCATTCACTGAATCACAAAAACTTCTGTGATTTCAGAGTGGTCGTCACCGTCAGTAAGGAGGTGATGGTTATAACTGCGAAACACAGTTTTCTTGCCACTATAAAATTATTATTAACTAGCTTTTGCCCGCGAATTAGTCCGTTCCCCTTTTGCTTAAGTGTAAAAACATTTATTCAATCTTTATGGCTCAAATATTTTTGTTAGGCGATAAATTTCATTTTTAGATGATCCCTTGTGATCAGTACTTTTTTTCTAGATGAAAGGTACTCAGTGACCTTAAGTAGTTAAGTACTTGCACGCGAC
This sequence comes from Synanthedon formicaeformis, assembly GCA_945859745.1. Taxonomy (NCBI): domain Eukaryota; kingdom Metazoa; phylum Arthropoda; class Insecta; order Lepidoptera; family Sesiidae; genus Synanthedon; species Synanthedon formicaeformis. The sequence goes on from OX243970.1 coordinate 9,666,587, forward strand.
TTCGTCCGTGCAACTTTATAAAATATAGCTTAAAATGTGGCTTTCTATAGGTGAGTGATTTTAAATCGGCCCAGTAGTTTTTGAGTTTATTCATTACAAACATACAAATCCTCTTCTTTATAATATTAGTAGTATAGATAGGTATTAGTTAGGATTTGCTATTTTTTAGATTTATTACGTACCCTCATTAGGTCCTCAGTCAACTATTGCTCTCAGCTCAGTCAGTATACTATGTGTCAACAATGAATACTAAAAAGATTCCCAATAATAAACAAGAGGTCAAGGACTTGATTTTTATAAAAATGGAATGTTCATTCGTTTCGTAGTCGCAACGCGCCACGTCATTGCTCCTCTATCAATCATACATGCACCATTGCGCCGGCCGGGCTTTTGTTCGAGTTACGAATTCGGAAAAAGGTAGATATCGAGCGAAAATTATGGCGGTTGAGTTCTTTTTGAAATGCGTTTTCGATCGAGCACCCCGCTGTTTGTTCCGAGCTCTGCTACGTACCTATAGTGTAATTATTGTTTAATTAAATAATTAAAATGAGCATCGTATTTTATTTGTTTTGTAAAGGTTCACTTTGAGCGCACGCGTAAGAGAAAAGGCATATTTAAAACAAAACGAGTTAATATATACAGTTAAGCCTTGATTATATCGAAAACTGACTTAAATCTTAGACACTTAAGAGACAGTAGTTCTCGTTCCTGACAAGATCTACTATAAAAATTAAGAATATATTTCAAATAAGCTTTTTTTTTCTTATTGTCTAACTAAAAATTAACTCCATATATTCTCTTATAGTATATTCTAAACCGAATTTCGAGTTGTTTAACCTGAAATTGAGTTTATTAGAGAAAAATATAAAGAGTGTGACACTGTTAAAAAATTACGAGAATTGCTAATGGTGTATGATATTGCCTCCCCTCATTTTTGGGGTAAGAAAAGAAGAGGGGTGGCAACACCTTCGCGCTCCCAAGAGGTATTTTTTGAGTTGAGTATTTTTTTCTCTGTTTTTTTCGCGTAATGACGTCGAGGTCCTGGGAGAGTTGGTTGTATCCATTAGATAGGCGGGAAGTGCTTAATGTTACATTTTTTTTTTCGAAATCGTTTCGAAAAAAACTCTGTCGCATGTGTCGCCCCTGAGGACATTAGTATTAGGCACGAATCGTAATGGTTCTGTTACAACTACTGTGTAGGGTCCTTTTTGCTAAGTTAGTAGGCATTCTCTTAGGTATTAATTTTTTAGTTCTGCCAACACTAAACTTGACGCTGGTAACACCAGACTTGCTAGCTGTGTATCTTGAAAGTGTTATTATCATTGGTCTTAAGTTGAAATTAATAGCACCTATCAAAAGAAACATGAGTGCTGAGAATACAAAATTTCTTATTTATAAATACGTCAACAAATACAGTCCACAACTCGCGAATTAAGATGTTCAAGAATATAAGAATCCACTCAGGTGATGGGCGGATGTTGTCATTTTAACCATCATTTATGTTTTATTCGATAGTAGGTAATCTTCTTTTTCTTTGTTTGTCCTGTGTCCTAAATTGACTGAAGAAAGTTTCATCAATATTAATAATAAATCTATAAGGGTTGGTCATGGAGTAAGTTACTTTGTTTTCAGATATCGTGTTTATAGGCTCTATACATGATATACATGATACTGAAACTAAATCGACGATTTTTTAGATTTTTTTTATGTATTTTCCTCCATAACTCTTAAAGGAATTAACTGATTTTCATGAAACTTGGTAGATAAACCTTTAAACGTAAGGGACACAGGATATGCTACTTTTTTCTTTTTCAACGCGGACGAAGTCGCGGGCGCCAGCTAGTAGACTATAAATTTACCTACTTCTTGTTGTTCCAGGCAAATGGTGTCCGTCGCGACGGGAATGGTCGTCGCCACCTGACGTGGCGCGGCGAGTCTACTCCTCCGTATTTCTGGGTAGTCCTGGCGAATACCCAGGTAAGTCCATCATGAATTATAGTCTAGTTTTAATGTTGCACATTATACATTTTTATAATAGGTACTTTTTTTTCTCCTCATATTCTCATCTTTTTCGTTTTTTTTTTTTTTGTTTTTTTGTATTATAATTGAAGGCGTGAGTGGATGAAGGTGATATGTCGCATAATTCCAATTTTGATTTAGATAAGTTAGAGATAAGTCGCCACGTAACTGATTTTTGTACTAAATAATGATGCAAAGTTGTGTAAACAACCTAAAATATTAATGGTATCATAGCAATTAAACACTTTTATTATTTAATTAAAAAAAAAGTGAACATAGCTCCCTCTTCCATTAACAAAAGTAAACTTTTCTGCACTTTTTGATTTTTAAAATTAACTGTAGGTACATAACACCTTTTTCAGCTTTTTATTTTCAAAAAATGCCTTAATTCGACTATCTTAAGGTCTGTAATCATTCATATGGACATATTTCCTTCATCAGCGCAAAAAAAACGAAAAAACCCAAAAATGCGACATATCACCTTCATCCACTCACGTCTTCAATTGTCATTATTAAAATAAGATTTACACTAAATTACTTAGTACTTAAAGGTCGATAGGCAAACATAATCATTACCCTTGCTAGGATAAGTAATAAGAGATAAGTTTTCCATGCCAATCCCTGGTGGAATTGGCACTCACAGAGACATTAACAAATATTTTTTATTGCATAAAATTAAATTTTAACTACTATGAGGAAGAACTGTCAAGTATATCAACCATCAGTCTCAAACAGTATTAGTAATCATTATATTGAGTAAGCTTTTTTGTACACAATTTATCTTTATCTTTATATATATATATATATTTCTTCTGTGCGTGTGTATGTCACTGAACTCCTCCTAAACGGATCGACCGATTTTAATTCTGTCTTCACTTATGGATAGAGGGATAATCAGGAATGGTTTGTATGTAAAAAAAAAAAATTGGTCGCGGGCGAAGTCGCGGGCACCCACTAGTATTTTAGTAAATATTCAATTCACATTTGTTAAAAAGGACCGCGGTGACATTATAGGTATTTACTAAATCAAGGCTCATGAGGAAGATTATAGTTGTGTTCACAGATTTTTCCCAAATGTTTGCAGCATCAATTAACACTATACAAAAATACTCACTTATTTCCGTTGAAACAACAGAAAAACACATTATCTACCTAGTTTTTTAAAAAATCCAACGACATAACTCGACAACAGCTATGTCAATGGTTCGTAATGAGTTGTTGAAAAATAAAGAGACTCACATTTCAAAGTAAGCGTGATGCATTAGGGGCGAATATGTATCGAGTTAAAATCGATACCGCATTGATGTGTCGATTGTATCGAGCATTCGATGTTAGGGCGCACGCGCATTCCAAATGACAAGGCATCGATCATTCCTTTTATCGGGTGTACGATCTTTGTGTCAACTCGGTGTTGCAAGGTCGCCCGCAACTTCGGGAAAATATGATTCTTTTTAAAATAGGAACAAAAGCCTTTCTTTGTAATATAAAAAAAAATTAGATAAAGTAAATAAAGTGATTTAAATAAAGTGATACTTTAATGTGAAATAATAATTTATGCTATATATAATAAGTATTAAGTAAGTAGGTAGGTACCTACGCGATTAAAAGAGAGATGCCGGCGCACTCTGGATACAAAAATTAATGTCAAGTAGGTATGCAATTATTGATATAAAAAGTAGTAAATTGATTGATCAAATTTGAAATAATAAGAAAATACATTAATCACAGGTCCAAAGACATTTGAATTAACATCTGACGAAACGGCACTCATCCTAGTAACAAGTGCGCAACAAATAAATTTATAATCAATCTTATTAATCAGCTGGCATTACTTAATGTGCGATCAGTCGTACTCGGAATACCCTTTCTATAAAGCTTACGACCAAAACAATCTTTAAACAAATATTGTACTACGGGTTTCAACTTCGACCAGACACCGCCATCTGTCGGTGTGCGCGGAAACTAAACTGTTCCTGATGCCACGTGTCCCAAATTAGACTCTATATAATGAGCGATAAGACTTAATTTACATGTTTGATTAACGCGTTATTAAGCTTCCCGAACGCGAACAATACCCATTTCGTTCTGGCAGGTGTGATTGGGAGTCATCCGTCTCGTTCTTGTTTTAACACGTCATGACGTCAGCTACATTGCCCGTTTCCATTACACTATATCAATTACTCTCCGTTGCTCGTTCCGCGGTCACTCCGATTACACACGCCGACCATCAATGTCTCTCGAGATAGCTTTAAAATGTCGCCCTGAAAATATTCAAGAAAAATATACACTCAGATAAAAATGTAATAAAGAAGTAAAATCGCAAATGGAATCGGAAGAAGCGCAGTCAATTTATTCGGAGCTTCGTTACAATTCCGATTTTTATCTAACGTCTCGAATGAATGCCGCCGAAGACGGATAACCGTGGATCGCGGCAAACAGCGCACTAACAAAAACCGCGTCGGAAAGAGACAATGTAAAGGGAATCGATTACGTCCTCAATAAGAAAGGACTCCACCGCGAAAGAGCGCGCACGATTCCGTCTTTACGACGTGTGAAAGAGATAAAACAAATTCCTTACGTCGCTATTCTTAAGTCGTTTATGCGTTTGAAATGGCACTTTGCTTGCAGACGTTAAGGTCGCAGTTTCATTATAACAATTGCGTATTGGCAATTGTGAGGTATCGTAAAGGAATGTTATAACTTCATTTCGTTGTATTTGAGATTAGATCCTGACGTTTAAAAAATAAGGTCGTTATTTGTTGCGTTGTTGAATGGTATATGATGGGTTCCTATCGTCGAGTCGGTTACTATAGTAACGAGTCGCGTTGGAATGCCCGTAACCCGTAAGGTAAGCGACGGCGGGCGTTCGGGGTTGCCCGTCCAAACAGAGGTTTTTATCCAAATTACTAATAATGCTTACAATAACAATTTCAAGATTGTATAATTTTGCTTTTGGTAGGTGTTTATTATCTTTTTTTAAGATGAACTTTATAAATAGCTTTTTCACGTGGCAAAGCTCTGTACTTTTACGTTTATATTTTGGTACATGTTGAGATAATACGTACCTACTTACTTAGTGAACGAATACCTGCTAAGGTTTTGTAGTTAATGGATTTCAAGTAGGTATCAATTTCAGATTTCAAAGAAGCTGAAATATTTATGCAGACATTATGCTTTTTACTAAGTATAGGCATAGTATTGTTTTTACTGAGAAAGGAGTTAGATTGCTTTGGATAAAAATCATAATATTCATAAAACACAAAACATAATATACCAATATAATATACCTATGTAGGTAGATAGGTAAAGTACCTACCTACGCTTTTTTGTTTCCGTAGTTATTGATTTGTCTCGATGCCTCCGGGCCGAACTCATTTTTCAAATGGGCTCCGCACGTAATTACACAGCTTACGCCTAAACATGAAAAAAACGAACTAATTTTTAATATTCTCATTAGGAATTCACGTTTGAAATTGGAATTTAGAAGCGAAGAGAGATGGTCGGACGGCGATAGGCGTGCGCGAGCGGGCGAGCACTAAATTGCTCAATTTGTGCCTCGGATCATAAGGAGCCTACGGGTTTCTTTTTCAAAAATCCAATGAGATCGATCGCTCGCCATGTCCGCAAATTAGAGCGGGAATCGTTGTTCGTTAGCAGCTTGCTCGGGCCGAAACGGCTCAAGCGCCAATCGGCATCGATTTCAAATTAGTTTTTATGCCAACACCCGTGGAGGTTATAGTCTCGTGCGAGCTTTAATCTTAATCTACGTTTCGAGAAAGTCAAAGAGTACCGCCCGAGCGGGCAGAAATGCATTTTAGCATTACCAGAGTACTCGGGCGTTCATTTCGCTTGAACCTTTTAAGGTCCAGCGTAAAGTAGTTGGGCACCGGCCGGCATTGTCGATTAGGTGATCGTTCTTGGGTCATGCTCGCTCGAAAATTGCACTCGTTGCTTCATTACCTCTCGCACAATGACCTGAGAGACTATATGCTTCATTATGCTCGCAAATGGCGCTATTAACTCGACTATATCTATTCGTCGAGTAACATGGCGACTGCGAAAGATACAAGAGATGAGATAGCGCGCGAATTTCACTCTGGAACTGGTTTTTCTCCAGTTAAATTACTCTCGGCCGTTGAGCAATTTAAATAACAGCCCGCGATTCGTTGTTGTGTCTGTACGAGCGTTAAAACGTAACATTGTAATGAATATCGATCTGGTGTCCGCGTCGATATCAGTTTAGATCGATTTCTGTCCCGTTATCAATTCGTTTGTTGCTATTGGTCGATCTCAACCGCAAATATTCCCTTGGAGTTAGTCTGGAACTTGAATGCTGATTGCTGTACCTGTATCCTATGCTATACCTACTCGAGTTATATATATATTTCATTTCTGAAAGATAGTTATGTCTCCTGTCCCCTCTTCTGTAAGTCTTACGTTGCATGTGTTAATAGACGACGACAATCACTGTCTTATATCTACTTACCGTTAAGTAGACCGTCAACCTTGTTACTGACCAATTATTGACATGTTAACATACTTAATATTAATATTGTCTTGAATAAATACCTCCTGGAATACCTAACCCATTATTTTTGTAATGATCTGCCAACTGCCAATATAAAATTAGCAAAATGATGATAGTGATGAAAATGATGATAACCTACCTACTTACAAATTTCAACTTTATTTTAATTTCAACAAAAATTTAGCTCTCAAAAACCTAAACAAAAGCGGAAAAGAATCTACGGAAAACGCTAGTCACTGCATAAATTGTGGATATTAAATTTTAAAATAATACTTAATTATAACTTTTTTTTCATATGGATTCTTATTCGATCATAGAATAAACGAAAACTTTAATAGGTTTTAAATGTAAAGGTTGGCAATGTTTAACTAATTTAAAGAAAGTCATAAACATAGACTAATTTAAGTATGTGTGTCATAACACAATGTGTCTGATTTAACTCTGTTCTATACTTAGTTATTTTAGTGCGCTGTAATCTGAAAATAATGTCACATATTTTTTAATAAACTATCCACTTTTATCCTCTCCGATCATAAAACGCTTGTCAAGGCATCCTACAAAGCAAACGGTGACTCAATAAAGCCAACGGCTTCACGGAAATAAAATGAGAAGTGAGTAAGTATCATGCGCGCGCGTAAGAACGTCGTTAAACTGGCCAATATTAATAATAACTGTAGCGTCCCATTTCGGCGACATCTCCTTACGAGGCATTGAAAAAATGCCATTCAGTTCCTATTCATTATTATGTCGTATGCGTACTTGGAGTTATCTTATTTTTTTAATGTGAGCCGTCATTTTATGGTGGTCCTTTGCGTGAGAATGCAATTTGTCCGTTTCACTCGCCGTGCGCAGCCGTGACCCATAACCCTGTGCCGGTATGCATTGGCCGGTGCGTCCGTTTATTATGCTAATACGTACTTTACTCGCCATATAAGTTCTTGTGATATAACATTAAAGAAGTAGGACTGAACGGTTTTCGAGGGAACGTGTCGGCAAAAAGCGACGGTGGTGTCAGAGCTCGTGCAAGTCGCTAAAAGCTCGCACCACTAAAACGGCACACCCACATCTTCATTAAAAGCATTGGGGCTTATCGTTAAAATCGATCTCGTTACGAACAATGAAACAAAAACCGGCCGACGGTGAACGAGTACGAGAAACGTAATCGGGCCGAACGTCGCGCCAAATAAAAAAAAACCTCAATCAAAAATCTAAAGGCATTCGGGTATCATAACCGGAGCGGTGCGTCGACCCGGCCGCCATATGAAAACACGTAGCGTGTGGGTTACACGCCCGCGACGAAGAAAAAAAAAAAACAAAAATATAATAATGTAACGCACTAAGTATCCGTCTTAAAAATATGCCTCGATCTCTGTTGCGCGCGTCGTAGCATTAACGCGTCGGTGGAATCGGGGCTTAAGGCGCAGCAAAGAGGACCGAGTGCGCGCCGCTGGAAGGTTCAGTGTTGCCAGTTTCGGCCGAGAGAGGAGTCCTCGCAGCGGAGGGCCGGAGGGTAAGCGGCAAGGGGCGCGGGCGGGGAGGCGGTGATGGATGGCCCAATCAGGCGGCGTGGCGGTGCCGGCCTCGCTAATCGAGCAGTGCGCCCCGAGAGCCGGACGCACACACGCGCAGCGTACACAACACCGGCGCAGCCTTCGCCTCGGCCCGAGGTGATAGCACCGCTGATTACACGTAAAAGCGCATCGGAAACCTTTACCCAAATATCGTCTATAATATAACCCGTTGTCCGAGTTAGGCTATAGCAAATAGGTCCGGTGGAAAATCGATGAAAAACAGCCACAACAGAACCGGGGGCGGCGTGCAAACAAAACGGGCGTTCGTTCGATGAATAACGCCGTATTTACGTCTATATCCGGCCGGATCGATAGCCACCAACTGTTGTAAACAACCGTACGGGAGAATCGGAAAAAACGCCGAGTACACGCCACCCTGCGTCCCCAGCCCGTGGGGCTATTACCGGCCACGTGACTAATTTCGTAAACTGTCACTGGCAGCGCTCAGGACACGTGGCTTCTGCGTTCTGTTTGCCTGCGACGGAGTTTGCCAGTCAAAACTCTGTTCTTGACCTAGTATTATCAGCAGAAGAGAATAGCCAAAATAAAACAATGCAACTTCTTTTGTCATTATGTATTATAGAATTTATACCACCACGATTACAAAGAGCAAAGAATAACTAATGTTGCCAGTTATAAAAATGTATTAGACAATTTCTACACATGATTTAAACAAAATTAGGTGAAACCTTGTGTAATTAAATTGATTAACACTGTACAAATACTTTGTAAATATAATATTTACATGACATCAATTTAAAATGTTGACAATTAAATTATGGAGGAAGATCATTATTATATTAGGAAAGTAACCTTCTATTTAAGTTTTGCAACACTCCCATCAGAATATTGAATGGTTAGACGTCATACCCGCCGAAGTGGTTCGGCGCGGAAACATACGCATTCAAATCACAGCAAACAATTAATTACAACTAATCGTCTAACGACGATCCGTATAAATCAACGGACATCGCATTTTATCCTTAAGAGACCTTTCTCCGACTAATCCCGACAGAATTGAAACGAATCTAAGAACAAAAAAGAACAACGATACATCGAGATGCCCCACAATCATTTTAACTTTTTTCCAAACGTTCGCTGCTCTGAGGCGTATTTTTTTTTATTATTTTTTAATTCTGTCCGTGGATGTGTGTGTGTTTTTTTCATTTTGTTGCCTTTTCATAAATATTTTAAAATCGGATTCATTCGGGGACAAGCGAGGCGAATGGATTAGGATTTAGATATTTTCGGGGCGCGTAATTTATGCCCCTCTTTGTTCAGATATGAATAATGAAAGGGACGGATAAATCTTTCGTTCGCTATCGGCGACTTGTGATTTCGAATGTCGGATCTTGACGTTACCTTCTATAGTTTCCGCTTCATTATTATTTCATATCTTGATGTAATTACGTATGTTTGTTTGTTTACTTTCTTATTTTCGAATTGATGATTGGGGCTTTTGTTAATCAGTTTCACCTGGCCCCACAGAGTAAACAATTTGAGGAACTATCTTAGACGATAACAAGAATTAAAGTCACAGAGCACATTTATTGCGTGGATACATGTGTCTAAAACCAGGATTGTAGAAACTATAATACAAATTAAAATATGTAATGTAAAGCACAAGTTTTAAAATGGGCAGTTCGTCAAGCAGCAGTAACCAACTCCTTAAAGAAGACCACGGTATTGTCCTTAAAAGTACTAAGGTCAACAGCGCATTTTGGCGTGTTAATGGCGACGGTAGCCACGTTCTACTTACAGCCTAAATATACTTACAGCATACAGTACCTATATTACAAACAGATTTTTATGATGAATACTTGTTCAATCTATTGGAATACCCCGAGGCGAAAGATGAGCACACACGAGACGTTGAATTGGTTTATAAGTAATCTAATTTCCCAGATGGTCCATTTAAATTCCTATACAAACGACGAAGAGCATAAAGTACCAGCAGCTATTCGAAATATGTGCCTCGTTTAAAAAGCCCATACGAAATTACTGAAGTATAGGCAACAAAAAAGGGTCAAGTTGATGATTTACGGACCTCAATTTTGACAGCTCGTAGTTTTGTTTGACCGAAATTATAGTAATTTGACAAAATATCCATCTACTTATAATAAACGGTGCCATAAAAAATATTGTATGATGATAAATATTTTATAATAGATTGGGTATGCCAAGAATTCGGATACTCGTAGACTGCAGGATTACTCTCACTTAGTTTTCCGTCTCTAATGCCTATTATTATGATGATAGGTAAATCTTTATTTTCTTTTTAGCGCAGAAAATATTTCGTAAAATTTACATGACCGATAAAAGACTTATCAGACATCTGTGTTTTTGTCTCACCTAAATGAGTTATCTTTTTGAATACATAAACATATTATACTAGGTGCCTTTGCACGGATGAAATTTTTTCTGCAAATTATATGCACGAAACTTTCCTCGTTTGTTGCTATTTCCATTAGAGAAAACTATATCATCTTTTTTCCCATCATGTTAGAACTTCGACTTATAGGCGAACATTTATTATTCTTAACTTAATATTCAGCAGTAATATTATAATTGTGAAAGTAACTGTCTGTCTTTCTATTCACGCCTTAATTATTAAACTGATCATGAAATTTTGCATACACGTTGTCGAGGATACAAGAAAGGATATAAGATACCAGAAAAACAGCACTGTTTCCAAGGTAAAATAAAAAACTAAAGCCTGGCCAAAGTGTTATAAGAACAAGAGTTCAATTTTATTATATTGCTTATTTATTTTTTAATTTTGAACACGGTCGAAACCGGGGGCACCAGCTAGTTCGATTTTTTATTGATTACACTAAAGTTCATGAATACTAATAGTGAACCTACGCAATAAATAAAAAAAAATGTATTGTGACTTTGTCGCCGACTGTCGTGTATTTTATTTGAATACGTGTACGTTACTTATATGAGTAGGTAATATTTTCTCTGAACGTACTATATGTAATATATCCAACAAATTCGAATATAAAATATATACCAAAAAATTCTTTGATCCTTTAGCTATCGAGTGGTGTAATTAAGTTTTGGATGTAGATGATAGATAATGAAGCTACAGCCTCGAATTGATCATCAGTTTTCTTAATTGCCTCCCTCTAAGTATGGAAGCAAATATTAAAGACAAAAAAGTCAAAAAAGGAAATCGATTTACAAACAATTTAAAAAAAGTTGTTCACGTATACTATACTCATTGAATACTCTTCACCAGTGAACAATATTTTTGCATAAAAATAAAGACAACTTTTTATTGGTAAACGGCCATTTCGACCGTTCAAAAATAATAATGAGTCGGTTGTAAAAATGGTGAATTTATACGAGGCCTCAACCCTCGACGGGACCCTGGCGACTTTAATATGATTTCTTATGGCGACAATTCCTTATTAAATAAACTTTGAAAACGAAAATTATGTCCCCCGCACGAGGACCGCCCGATCGCAATAAAAATGAGGATTTGACAAGATTAAAATTGTAATTCAAGTTATTCTTGACATGCGTCTTATTGCTTTTCGCTACGGTGTTGTGTGTGTATTATTATTTTCTTGATTTTTTCTCACAAAAAAATATCGCAAGGCGTATTAAAATTTACTTATATGAGATGCGCCGTAACCCGATGACGCGTTCGCCAAAATATGTCTTCGGATTGAATTCTATTAAATTACACCTACCTATATAGAAAATTTAAAATGAAATCTTAGAAAAGTATTCAGAGCGTAACAGTAACTTTCCGATAAATAAGATTTCGTTTTCGAGTTATATTTAACCTATATCTAACATAATAATAATACATATTACAAAATAAAATAATATCTAATAATAATAATGTTCGCCTCTCTCTGTTTCTCCGCTAATTTATTCTAAATCATTCATCGGATTTTTGATACGGTTTTCACTAATGGAAAAGGCGGTAAACGTTTGCGTATAAAATTTGCAGAAAAAATTGCACCCGGGTGAATCCGGGAGTGAGTCAGTATTTTGATATAAATTCGATATATTCATATAACTAAGTACCTGGTATAGTTTGTAAGTACACGTAGCATAGATCTTTTGCTAGACAGAAATTTTACTCTCTGTTGGATAGAAACATTTTCTTGAAAGTCCACTCACAAGAAACTGCATATTTTAATAACTACTTGTGTTATTAAACAGAAATACTAGAAAAGTATTTTCACTGCCCCTGCCTTATCCCTATTATTAAGAACTTCTTACGATTTTTAATTTGTAAGTCAAATATTAACATTAAAAATACAAAAAATAAAAAAACCTAAATGGTAATTATTATAGCTGTTATTATTACCAATTTAAAATACTGTAAAATAATGTTTTAAAATGACACAGAGCAAATAGTAAAGGTAAGTGCCTTTATTATTTGCTCTATGTCACATAAACACATGCACTGTATATTTTTTCTTTAGAAGGGACGCTTTTGTAATTTAGCATAGACTGAATAAGGACAGCTGATATTATAATTGCGACACTATGCACTAGACTAGAGCAAAGTGAGTAATTTGAGTATGGTTTAAAAAAATATATATCGACACAGCCATAAAGCTCGCTCCGACGTTCTCTGTGACACTTCGAATTAAAAAGAAAAAAAGTGTCATGGCCGCCTTCGCGCTTTCCCGCCTCGCTGTCAATATTCATTCCATTTACGGCGGCGTATCTTTGATAAAAATACGGGAGAGTTAAGTAAATATTGTTTTATGTGTGAATTCCGTCATATTCACACGGTCTCTGTCTAATACATTCATTATATTATTATAGTTTTTGTCCTCATAAACTGTGTGTGCTCTATCACGCTTATTCAAATTTAAAGTCTATTAAAGTGTTTCCCACTAGAAAGCATTAGCTGTCATCTTGTTAGTATAATTTTCCAATAAGATTGTTTTGAAAATTTATTATAATAACTGCCAGAGAAATATCTCTATGGTCGCGAAGATTTTTATTGTTTTTAATTTATTTTAAAGTCAACAGACAGAGAGACAGACAGACGCGGCGGAGGACTTTGTTTTATAATATGTAAGGAAGGATATGTACCATTTAAATGATTTAAAATTTCACAGTCATTGCCTCGATATCCTTAATTTAAGTACCTACGCTCTGAGTATTTAGGTACCTACTTTTTTTATTTCAAAAAATATTTTCATATGTAAATTAGCAACTTAATTTTAATGTTTTGAAAATAATGTAAAATTAATCGATAAAAATTTAAATCTTTGATAAAATCCTAACAACGTGAACTCTTTTGCAAAGTGCCTAGATTGCCAGTAGAAAAAAATAAAAATAGGTAATGCTTACTCTAGGTTATTTTTTCTTTAAAACTAAATAAGTTGGTTATAGAGAAAATTGTACAAGTAGGTAAGTATGGTACTCGCATGAGTAAATACAATTTAACACATTGGTTTGTACTCAGAGTCAACGATTGTTCGCCTTAAACCGCACAATAACTTTTTGCGGTAATTTAAACTTGTTAGGGACATAAAAAATAAAACTGACGCACGGACAGACAGTAAAACAAGTCCTAACGAGCGTTGGTTAAAATATTACAAGCGTAAATGTACTAGCTGGGCAGAAGGGAGACACTAATGCAGTAGATATAGGTATTGTTGTAGTATCTACTTATAAGTACTAAGCAAAACATGTAAATATGATATTAGATCTAAAGGTTTGGGTTTGACAGACAATAAAAGCGATTTGAAGAGAAAAAAGCAAATTATTTCAATGTAAGCATAAAGAAATAATAGAATATTGATCTGAAACGATTTTACTGCTACTCATCGACAGATGGCGCTTTACTGAAGCAAAGTTGTAAATTTTTTTTTCTTGTTTTTTTTAGTCAAAGATCATAAAGCAAGATGACGTTCCAATAGATAGATAAACTATCTGATAGATAACAATGACCAGTATAACTACAACACACCACTACAATGATACGTATTTAAATTTAACTTTTACGGTTAGGTGAGTCAGTTTTTAAACTGCATATATTACCTATACATACATGTATGCATGAATAATATCTATTAAGTACTAGACGAACAAAAACTGGAGCCCCTTTTATTGAAGAAATGGCGTATAATTTTGCATACAACGGTTGTATTATGCAAAAAAATATGAACATCTTCGCGGCGGAAACAATCAGCCGAAAAGCATAACAATATCGGGCAACTGGTTATGTTACATACAATATTCCCGGATCGTAATTGAACATCGTATGCAAATGTGGCGCGCGCTCGCCATCTCTTTAATATTTATAATGCCTTGGTACCTACGTTTCGTATAAAGCAGGTGGAAGGAGAACCTACCCCCTATTGTTACCGAACCTCCTGAACGAACCCTCCGCCCCGCCATTTGACATTTTTAAACACATCAAAAACAGATAAAGTCCAACATATATAAATTATATTTTGTTATAACTAGCCTCAGAGACTCTTTCACCAACTAAAAGTAAAGTGGCGAGTAAATGTTACGAGTATCTTGTTTCAATTTAATTGAAATTAGCCATTGAGTAATGCTACTCGAAGATGGTGAAATTCATACGCTTTCTTACCGGTGACTTTAAATAGCGGTTAGCCTACTTGACACTTTACTTAGAGATGATGAAAGAGGCCCTTATACTAGTATAGGTACTCGGTGTCTTGTTTGGTTGGAAATGTACCTAGATGTGCTGCCATTGGTCGAGTGGTTAAGGTTTAGGTTATGGTTTAGCGCTCTAACTCTGGTGGGGTCCGGGATTCGATTCCCGGTTTGGAAATGAACTTTTCAATGTTGACTGGTTTTGGTGTGCAGGGTTTCGTCTCATATAATGTTGTATGGTTATTCCAAAACCATAGTATAATTATTACTTTGGAGGCTATGAAATTTGTGAGTCTTGTAAAGAAAAAAAAGTGGTTATTAAGTAGCGAAATGGGCTATTTAAAAAATATTTTTAGTTACCAAAATAAACATGTTTTTTTTTAAATTTTATTTCATTCTAATTTAATTCCTACAAAGAAAATTTTGATTCAGAAAAAAACACCTCTAGTCGGTTTTTTAAGAATACTTAAAAGAGCGTTGGAATGTATAAAATATTTGGTAGTGATGTAGAGGGCAAGATAAACAATGTTTAATTGGTTAAACGGCAATTATCTTAATCCACCGCGTATACATTGTCGTTCGAGATTTTAGCTTTTCGCCGAAGTGTTTGTACATCATTAGACGCATCGCATAAATCTCTATGATTTCGCATAAATTTACATTTTAACGGGCTCCCGCCGCCGACGACATTCCCTCGAAAACATTTAGCACTCCATATAATTAGAACAAAAGAGTGTCGGGGCCCAATCAGTCGGGCGCAGACGCGTTTCGCCCATATTCGTTTCAAAATAAATAATGAGTCGTCGGAACCGATTCATTTATTATAAGGACATTGCACTTATTCGCACAAATAATTATCTTCTACTTTTTTTTTTCAATCTTTAGGTAGAAAATCGACCATGCAAGGTGGAAAAAGTATACCTAAATTTTTTCACAACTTTTTATTTAGGTACAATACTAAATTTCGTCTAAAAAACTCACAAGTTGCTATCTATTGTATAAATACTCGTACGAGTAGGTACACATACATCTCCGCTTACCTATGTCTGTTTCTCCGCTAACTTCTTCTAAACCAACTGACGGATTTTGATACAGTTTTCACTAATGAAAAGAGCGATAAACGAGGAAGGCTTGTGTGAGTGTGATTTGCAGAAAATATTGCATACGTGCGAAGCCGGGGCCGGGTAGTTTAGTATAGAATGAAATTTAAAAACGCGATGAATCCGAGAGAAGCCAAACGTTCCGAAACTCTATCGTGACCGTAATTAAAAATAACCTGGAAGAGTGCGCAGCCAATGTTTACATTTTTGAACGAATCTGTCTAGGGTATTCACGTGATGGATGTTCGGCATACCGCGTACCTCTTTCTCGCGTCATACGTTATTTTTAAAATACTCTTTCCCAACATTGATACAAACTGAGTCGAATTCATTTTACTCATCGTTCCAATCATTGAGTTGAACCCATGTGTCAAAAATACTAGCCTACTAGGACATTTTATATAAAAGAAAATAGTGTGTGCAATAGAGAGCAGGCTATCAAAGGTAATCTTTTGATACTGTTCGCTTTAAATTAGAAATGACGGCTTTGAGACATATGTTTCGAGTTCTAACTTTTGTGTATCTATAGTTAGAATATTTACGCGCGTGTCCGTCTGTCTATATATAATTTCGCGTCTCAGCCGCTATGCTTTACGCGCGTAACAAGGTGGGCGGCCGTCCGAAGCCGGACCGGCCAGTGTTTGTTTTGGCCCCGCTTTTTTGTCGTAGCGCTGCTGAGGTAGGTGGGCATGCCCATTTGTAATTCTCCGATTACAGTTTACGCCCACAAACGGAGAGCCCTGCTGTATCGTTGTCGCGTCCGAACGACTACACAGACAGAACATTAAATAACTAGCGGACCTGGCAGTCATTAGCGGTTTCAGTGGAAGTTTTTAACCCGATCGCAGCGCCACCTGTCGGATCCAATTGTGAATCTAAACAATCCAGGAACCCACTGAAACATAAAGAGCATCATCAAAATCGGTCCAGCCTAAACGGGGAGAGTTCAGTGATGTATAGGAGAATTACATCTGTAATTTTACACCCAAGAAATAAATTTTAAATTTTAAATTTTGAAAGAAAGCGTAGAAGCGTTAAAATTCAATTTAATTAGACGGTTAATATGAAGTAAATAAAGAAAGATTTTGGACTTGAAACTATGGTAGCTTTATTTTATTTGGTTTATAAAAAAGAAAAAAAGTTAATTTAGACGGCGTTAATTAAGTCCCAAGCAAACAAGTTTACAAGTACCAGGAAAGCATAACGCCAACTGTAGCTACCTATTTGGCGAGTCGCTGCAAATATAATTTACTCTTATTTATGCGCCGCAAGACGAGCACACCAAAAACGCACGGCTGCATCAATCCCGCGCTAATCCCCCGGATTATTTGCGAAATAAGCCAAACAGCATTTAACGATGCGACGCGACGCACTCCCGCGTTTATTTTAGTCGAAATAAATGATTGCGAATACCTCGCCCGTTTATGACTTCTGCGCCACTGACAGTAATATTAGTGTTGCACCTGATTTATTTCGCGACTACGGGCTGCGCTGGCCGTTTGCTTTCTATCGTAAAACGCGCGTTTTATTGCCGTCTCAATGACGCCGGACGGCGGCTGACCGGCGACCGCTCAATTAGTAGGAGAGCAGCTCAAACGTCATCTCTAATTGCTGACGCCACTTTTCCGCTGATAAATAAAATGTGACATGCACGGTGTTGCCAACGCGCAAAAATCTTGGCAACCGCCGGTCACCCTTAAGTTTTTGGCGGGTGTCTCGACGCGATTCCCTTCTCTTTGATGTGCCAAAATTCTTATATCTGAACGTTTCGTTTCCATTCTGATTTTTTTTTTATTTTCCGTAATTATCTTTGCTCTCGATTTTCCATTGAGAATCTTACATTAGTTTTTATTGTTATTTTTATGGAAAAAATGTGTTTTCATTGAGATCGATTGGCACTGCCATCATGAAGATTGTTTATTTTATATTACGTATGATTTTAAACATTCTTTCCACATTTTTGTCAAAAAAAAAACGGTCACGTACAATTTACGTATATTGAAATAACAATTAAGTGAGATATTTAAATTCTACGCTTCTACCCGCTGAGCCGGAACCATTTTGTTGAGGTCACTCCAGTTGCAATATTTGTAGCTCATTGAGAGTCAGTGCGATACATCTGATTGACTGATCGGCCGATTGCCGTCTAATTAAAGTCCGGCACGCTTAAAGGTCCATTTACGATCTTAAAACGAGGAGAATAGGGTCGACATTGATTCGTATCGTTTACAAATGTTGTGGGTTTTTGAAGTTTGAGTATGCGATTGTATCGTGTGACTGAGAGTGCGCGGGCGCAGCTCGGTCCAGTATCGAATGATCTGACTGAGGGCCGATGACATCGCGCGGTTTTCGATAATATATCCAGTTGGTGTTCGTTTTGTTTCGGTATTAATTTACGTGTTGAGATGTGGTGATACGCAGGTACCTACCTACTCAAGCCGATTGCCCGGCTCCGATCAATGTAACGACAGGCATATTTGCCTCTTACGATGTTGTTTACCGTGTAAAATTTAGTATGTTATTTTATATATAAAGGTCGGCAGGCAGGCTAAGGTCCATTTGATGGTAGGTGGCTACCGTCACCTATATGCCAACCTATTGCCATCCATAGTAGGATAACGGATGGAAAAACACAAGTGCTATTACTTCACGGTGATCTTCTGTAAGGCGGTTAGAAAGAAAAAAAGAAAACACAAAAACAAATGACATTCCATATTCCTTTAAAAAAGGTAACACTCTATAGGTATGTGCTTATTTATTCCACTTGTCAACTCAGCATTTACTGTGTCTACTATAAGCCACACTGAGCTGATACTATGTTGGGGCCGTTGGGACCTCAAAACTACTCCACAGTTATTCTCTCACTCACATAATACATAGAATATAAAACTGTAATAATATAATACGACAAAAAATATTACATTGAACCTTCGCGCGGATGCCATTTTTTCTCTAAATTATATACACACAAACCTTCATAATTGACAGCTCTTTCTATTGGTGAAAACCGTATGAAATTCCGTTGGGTTGTGACGAAGTTAGCAGAGAAGCAGACAGACATTTCCAAACGGCAAACATTCCTTATAAGCAGTAGAAAAACTTTCAAAGATATGGCAAAAATGTAATTAGCTATTAGAAAAACTTTGAGTCAGGTAACTACGATATACCTATAGCTTGTTATTAATAAGATAAGAAATGCGTAAAGATGTTGGCTGCAATCGGTTACTGATGGCCGCGAGTATGGTGTTCATAAATACGCAATATGAACGGAATGGCCGCACACAACGCTCTGACACAAGACGCAAAATAGACGGTAGATGAACTGCAAATTTTGCAATATACTATGGAACCATATATCTATTTCTGTATCCCTGATTTCCCAATCGGTCGAGGGATAAGGCTTGAATGTGTAAAAAACAAACTTATTTTCGCATTTATAGTTAGGATAACAAGATAATTTTATGAGGAAGTAAAAAGCATAAAGAAAGGAAACGTCTGCCAAGTCCGCTATTTATTTCATAATATTAATATTGGATAAAAATATTTATTCCATTATAATATTACATTTATTGTTTTGCTTAAAACAGGAAAATCTACGTCAACAGTCAACTGTATAAGTACCAGATACACATGACATATGTTTGAGAAAATAATATCAAATTGATTTTAGTTGCTTACTGGTTATATACGATTAATGTGACCGGTCGGTGCGAGGGAAGCGTAGGCGACTCTCTAGATCTTTTAACGGACTTTTATTTCTGTAAAATTTGATGTCATTTGTCAGGGATAAAACAGAGAGTGTAGCGGTGTATACTTTGGCGTTGTCATTAAACACTGTTTAAGTAATGGTCAAGAAGAAGCTTTTTAAGAAACCAAATAAAAAGACTGGTAACATCACAGGGCATTAAAAAAAAATAAACAAATTAAAGTGGTCAAGACTTTCAATTTAAGGTTTTTTCTTAACCTCATTTAGGATATTTTTTTTTAGTTTTGACTCTCGGCTAGTCCGGAAATTAAAAGACAAAATAAAATAAAAATTGACAATGCAGTCAAATAATCGCAATTGTCCAAAAAATAATACAGAACAAAGTTGTTTTAAATGTTATGCAGATTTAAAATATAGTAAAATGCGAATGAGTTTTTAAATAAAGAATGACATATTTTCACTGGATTAGTTTATGGAGTCCTGTCACAAAGTATTTGCATTTTAATTATGTTGTAAATCAAAATCGAGACACGTACAGTCCATCATTGCTTCGTCATTGCCAACGCCTTCAACCCCTCTATGCAATATACATTTAACCCCATTTAAACTTACACCGCCACCATATTTAAAACCTTATGCATATATTTTTCACTTCATAATTATTCATATTAATTGGTTTGTGAGAGAAATTTTCGCAAATTACCATACGAATTTATCGAAATAATATTTTTATTTATTGCGTCTGGTTTGTATTTTTTTAAGCAATTGAAAACAGTGTAATAACATACTGGGATTACGATACAGCTTGAGAGATTTACTTAAATTTTATATAGAAATTCGTGTAAAGTAATTATGTATTCGGAGATTTGAAGACGCTTAAGAAACCGGCAGGCGAGGGTACGCTATAAAGTACGTCACCTATCTCGGCCATATCAGGTTTAATGAAAACCGCCGACTATCTCCGCACAAAATCCGGCCCTCTTAGTTAATATATGCGATTTTTATCAGTCCCACCCGGCCCAAAGCGGGCATAGGGTTAAAAATATGCAAAAATCAGCGCTCGGGGTGAATATTAAGCAATATAATTTTGTATAATATTCCGCAATTAAAATTCAAATTGAAATCAATGCGCGGATGAATGGCCATTCCGTGCCTCGTTGGGGCTCTGCGGTGGTTTTAGGGATTTTGACTTTTCACTGCGTGTGTTGCCACACTTAAATCTTCAAGTCGCATGGGACTGGGGAAAACTTGGGGTATTGCATATTTTATTTATATTATGTATAATTATTTCTTTATTAAGACATCTCTTTAAATTACTTTCTCTTTATCTCTTTAAATTATTTAAGATTACTTTGAATTTCTATTATACTCGGTGTAATGTAGCTTATGTACTTTTCTATAATATGCGAAAGAATTTTCAAAATCGGTTCAGTAGTTTTTGAGTTTATTCATTTCAAACATACAAATCTACTCTCCTTATAATATTTGCATAGAAGAGTTAAAGATTGGATAAATGTCATAAAATAATATGAAAAATGGGACGTGGACGAAATCGCGTGCAAAAGCTATAATAAAATAAAATCGTTTACTCGCTAAAGCGTTTCCTAATGTAATAACTATCATAAAAACATTAAACGTTTTAACATCTCGATCAGGAGTGCAACTAAACGTTAGATTGTAAATTCGAACGTTTAGTGTGTACACAAAATATTCGCGGATAGGACTCGGGAGTTACAGCACACTTAATGGTCTATAAAGTCACCCCATAACTCGGATATCTGGAGGATCGTTCCGAGTGTTATTCCCACTTAATTGGCCGTTCCGAGCGGAATCGTCAATTTGAGATATTAAACTAATTTTCAATGCCGTGTAATCGTCGAGACGTGATCCGCGCCATTGTAAGGGTTAACGTTTCCGTCGTAAAAGAATACAATTGTCTATTTGAATGTCTAATTTTCGGGGGTTTGTTTTAATGGTGATATTAAGAAATTTTATAGCACCGTTTCATATGGGATTCTAAAAAAAGAATTTCTCAACACTTTTTCACGATATTTTTAATCTTACTTAGTATAGTGAAAAATGATATTTTTCACAATATTAAATAATAAAATTTCGGACTTATTCTGTATTCGGATGCATCCATTTTTTTATTTAATACCGTTTCATATAGGATTTTTCATAACGAATTTCTCAACAATATTTTTTATCTTATATCGTGAAAAACGATATATTTTTCATGATATTAAAAAAAGTTTTATTAAATACCTGTATTCTGTATTCGCACCCATACTTTATTTAATATATTTAAATATGGAATAGGTGTATCTGAATAGGTTGAGAACTCACTAATTAAATTTAGCATAAATTTAGCATTAACAATTTATCTAGGCTTATCTATAGCTATATTCGTGCAGTGGACATTATATTTTCTAGCACTTTTTTATGCTATCTAATTAGCAATTTCTAGTTAGTGTTATGTGTGTAGGTACATATTGCGAACAACAAGCATAATTTAAAAAATATGCATATATTTTTTATTCTATTTTATTTTATTTTACTCAAGGCTTTTTTACGTTTTGCGTGAGGGTGATTATGCTGTATTTTAAATACAACCGTAATGGGTTTCGGTAAAAAATACTGTAGAAAGTGAAATGTAAGTACTGTAGAAGTGCATACATATAACAAGTTATTAATTATTTTTCGTAATTGTTAATGAACGACTATTTTTGACTACCAATTGCACGTGGATCCTATTGCGGGCTTTGTTAAAATTAAAATAGATTTGAAATATTATATTAGCAAACAATTACTGGAACATATATGATACTTTTTTTCTTGGAAAAGCTTTATATTTTCGAGAGATTTAAAAAAAAAAAAAAACTAAAGCGTATACGAAGTCGCGGGCAAAGCTAGTACTAAATTACTTTTAATTGATAATTAAATCAAATAATAAATAATAAATTCACAGCTAATATAAACACTAATGTAAAATGAATATGAATCTGTCAACTCATTAGAAGCGCTCGGATAACTGTTCGCGAGCGCTTTCTTGTAATTAAGCTCGCGTGGCGTTTCAGGAAGAAAAGCTTTTGCTGTGGCCGCGCGGTTGACTCGTAGTAGCTAGCTTAATGACGTCTCGTTATTTTATTAACTTTTAGCTTATTTTTCGTATTTTATAGTTAATTTACATGTCTTGTTTAATGTCAAATTTATAACTTAAGTTTGAATTTCTGCTAATAATTAGATAGGTACGGAGGTTATATGAAATGTATCAAAATTGCACTGTAACAGGTAACTTGCAGTGTAAATGCAGTCCTTCTGAAATTACTCTAAGGTGTAAATGATAATTTAAACTATAAATAACTAAATTTTGCCCGCGACTACGTCCGCGCCTCTTTCTCGATGTTAAAACATTTATTCAAACTTTATTGCTCATATATTTTTGTTAGACGTTGAATTTTTTTTATTTATTTTTAAATGAGCCTTTCGGCAACAATGTGTTTTTTGGATGATCAATGTTCTTTTTTGTATTTCTTTTAATTAATTAGTTCAGGTTAACGAGAATAACTCCATTATGAAAACTAAAATAATTGTAAGAAATGATGTAAGAATTTTATATATTATTTGTACTTTCAATTTTTTTTGTTTCGTAAGTGTATAATAGTATTCCCACGCAAATATCATTGCGTCACTAATATTCCCTCTAAGTAACGTAATATCCTAGCAATAACAATTCCATCTGCATTTGTTTAGTATCAAAATTAACCTTAAGAACTTCGTCATAGAGTTTAACGGGAACTTTGTCACGGAGCAATATAAATTGGTCGCCAATAGCTCCCGTTCTGAGTGCCAATTTTAATTAGCCCCTCTCGCACACCACCCCCTTGTCCCCAGCGTCCCCTCCGACGCCCAGATAAGGGTGTTTGCAAATAGGAGGGCCAGCAAAGAAGCCAATCCATCAAATCGGTTAGCGCATTACGACACCACCGTTGTCGCCTTTTAGTGATTGGAAACGCAATGTCGATACTTTTCACGATAAACTAATTTACTTTTATTTAATATTAGGTTTTGCCCGCTACTTTGTCTGCTTCTTAAATTTCTAGACATTTTACTTTCATTTTTAAATAGAAAAATATATAATTTTGTATAATATGGTGGAGAAAACTTAAAATAAACGAAAAACAATTACAAAAATCTTTTTATCCACTTTTTTTTATAAATCACAGATCACCCGCTGAGCTAATCTGGTGTTTGCCTGAAAATTTCATTAAAATCGGTTGATCGGTTTTTGAGTTCACAGAGTATCATAAACTTAACATATCTTTTTTATATATAAAGATTAAAATAAAGAAATTAAAACACAAAACGAAAAAAAAAACGTTTAGTGAACTGTTCCTTTTTTAGTTTAATTTACTATTACACGACTGCGTTTAATTCGAAAAATTTTTATTCGTGCCTCGAACGCCATAAAATTAACATCCGTGTTACAAGAATATTTAAATAAAATAATCGCTTAAAAATATCTTGTGTTTCTTTTATTGCAATACGTTTAACGAGAAATGAAGACGCAAAGATATTTAACAGGCATTTAGTACTCGCATGTTCGCGAACAGTTCCTTGTTTGTCATTAAAGTTATAATGTTTACATTAAATAAAAATTAAATACATACTTAAACATGTTCACCTGCACACAGCGAGCAGGTGTAAACACCAATTGGCGGGTTGATAATGCATTAGTTAAAATTAATAATTATACATAGATAACAATTATACACTACGATAAGATAAACTTACTATTTTGACAGTTTACAAACAACATAAAAAATATTAAATGTTATAAAACCGGTACGTAATTTAATTCATACGAGTTTAAAATATTCGCATTTGTAATTTAAATGAAATAGATAACTACATTTTTGTTACATTGTTTCTTATGTACATTTTCTTGTATTATATTGTCGGGCTCAGCAAACGTTTTTTTTTTAATCCAATCACAGCGCCATCTTGCAGGCTTAATTGTAAATCTTAACCATATGGCGACCCACATTTAAACGCTTAAAAAATATCATAGAGTTCAGTGACATACAAACTTACAGAAAGATTGATGAAGAAAAGATGATACTGAAATATATGAGACTTAATTATTAATTTTAAATTAAGTTATATAAGTCAAATCTAGTCTTGACATTAATATTTGTTATATATCTAGTATAAGCTATCCAAGTAATGCAGCAAGTACTTATGCTACTTCGATCATTTTTTTCTTGCAATCAAAATTTATATATTTTTAATTATAATAATGTAAGTCAGCGTTTACTGTCTTACAATATAATACAATACAATATAATTATAATTCTACTAAATTAACTTTTAAGATTTACTTATTTGATGATAACATGCATGACCATTGACCACTGTCTAGTGATCCATTAGTACCAAGGAAATAATATATTTTTTGTCATGGTTAGTGAAATAAAATTTAATGTCGATTTATAATCGTCTTATGGTGTTTGACATCACTAGTTGGCGCGTGCTTTCAGTTGATTGGCGTAACTCGATATGGCGTGCACTCATTTGCGCCCTGCACTAATGTTAGGGTACGACCATAAATCTCACGAGAGACCTCTGTGTAGATAGAGCGCGTTCTTTTAAACTTTTGCACAATAGAAATAACGAATGGAGTCAAATCAAATTAGCTTCATACTCCATTTTAAATTACTATAATTATTCTGTTTCTTCTAATTTACTCTATAATTACTTTTCCAATATCATCTTTTATATAGAAAAATGTTAAGTCAAAAAGTCGAGAGTGTTTCAAAAAGCTTATTTTAATTAGATTTTCATATGTGGAGAGAGAGTTAAACGGGGAAGATTTTTATATATAAAAATTGCTCCTAGTTCTTTATCTCAATTATTCAAACTTCTCAACGAACTTCTCACTGTCTTCTGAAAATTGCAAATGATTAAAATGAAGTTCATCTATGTCTATTTTTGGTCACGAGAGGTAAAATTTCTGTTTCCTTAACTCAATAGTAAAAATAAAATATTTTAAACCCTTAATAATTGCGAATCTCACATAGACCCCGTACGAAGTTGGGCGCGCGTGCCCTCACACGGGGGCTCACGGGTTCGGTTTCCGGTTACAGCCAATCGGCTTATGAGCACCACCATGCCATGGATTACGCTTAATGATCACTTTGTGTTGGGAAATATTTTCTCTTAGTTGCCATTGTTTTGACGCAATTTCAAATCAACAAACGCAGTGTTGTTGATGGATTTAAAGTGCTAGACTAAAACGTATATAGCAGATAAAGTCACAAAGCTTTGACTTAAGCTTATTTTTATTAGGTATATCGTATTGAAAATTTTAATGTTAGAACTAAAGTATTCTTTAAATTGCTGTTGGTCTAATCATTCCCAATTTCTGTTTAATTGATAGCAGATCGCTATCATCTTATCACTCCCAGCACCACTCACTTATGGGTGCTGCATAAATGCGCTGCCAACCTTATAGTAGTAACTAGCTGCTGCCCGCGACTTCGCCCGCGTAACTTTATAAATTATATACTAAAACTTTCCTCGAGAACCACTCTATCCATTGGCGAAACAGCATGAAAATCGGTGCATTAGTTTTTGAGTTTATCACGAACAGACAAACGCGGCGGAAGACTTTGTTTATAATATGTAAGAAAGGATAAAGGAGGAAATAGAGAAATGTTTTCTGGCATACTTAACGACAAACATGATGTTTATTCATGTTGATCTTATATTCAGGGAGTGGTACTTGCCACAATTAAACGTTAATTAGATTTTGCACAGAGATAACGTAGTAACTATTGTCTAATCTGTGACAAAGAACACGTCATACACTTTTTACACAGATAAAGCTTCCGTATGCGATAATTGTCCTGCAATTTCTCAATAGATCGATTTCAATAGATTTTAAAGCGGCAATTTTTAATAGGTAAACTTTTTATTTTAGGCCTTGGAAACCCAATCAAAAAAGCATTCAAATTCATTAAATTTCGTACTGGATTCCGTAATTTTCTCTTAAAAAACGTCTAGTTGCACTGGACTAAATCCTATAGTAAGAGTATCGACATAAACTTGGTTAATTTAAATACGTATCTCTTGACTTTTCACACGCACTACTGTTTATGTTTGCACACATCCATTTGGGGGTGTATTAGTGAGCATTAGGGGGCTGCGCATGTGTGCGCGGCTCTAAGATGAATTAGGGGATTACATCGACTGCATCATGCAACTGCACACTGATTTCGTACGCTTATACACAAACAGGGTGATAAATTTAAATTTGGAATAGAAAATTCCTAATTTGAATACTTAAATTAAATATTATTACAGGAAATTAAATATAATAACTACACTAAATAAAAAACAAAACTTACTATTAAACCTAAAACTAGAAACCTTAAAAAAATATAATATAATATAATACCTAAAATATATTATTAAAAGGAGACCCTTTGGGTAAGGTTCCGAAGATACTGGCAGCGTTCCCCCTTTGAATGGCTAGACTAATTCTTTGTCCGAGGTAACTGCCAGCTCTTCGGTCTCTTGTGATGTCGACTAACCTTTTTGCTATTTCTTTAAAAAGCCTTATAGCGCTAATTAAATAAATTTAGAACATTAGTTCGTCATTGGTTCATATTTTTCATTGACGTTTTAAAAACAAAAAAAAAGTATGAAGTTTGACATTAAGAACCTATATAAGATGTTTTATGAATTTGAAGTATTCGCGTCTATATTTTTCTCTAACAAACAATTATACATGCATAATTTGTTGTAGTTTTAATCAGTGATTATTAAATTGTTTGTAGAACAGTTGAACAAGATAATTTTAAAATATACGAAACATTTTTAAAATATATTTTATCATATTTATATCGATATACGCTATGCAGGATAAAGAAACTGGTAATAAAATCATAAGTAGGTACGACTAGAAATTTCTTAAAGATTAAATACTAAAAATAACTCTTAAGGCTAGAAACGAGGTATTTTTTTTTTCCGCCCTACTCAAAATCATTAAGGGTTTTTCAAAGTAGACTGATCTCAATAAAATAAAAATTCTGTGAAAATAATACATGACGCTCAAAAATCTTATAATTGAATTTACTTATATTATTTTTTTAATAGCCACAGTCGACTTAAAAAATTACATCCAAGTTACGAATTCTCAATTCAAAACTCATTTGTCACTCGAAAAAGTTCCGCAAAAGTTTCGATACAAAAGCGATTTCCTCGGACGTATAAATCTCTCTTGTGTTACAAAAAGAAATAAATTAATTAAACAGACAATAATCTTGTTGTTTTTGTCAAATTCCATTTGGGTTTCGTTTTGTGTCTTATACACCCTGTATAGGTGTAGGGGTAGGTTGGGCACATCGAGGGGCGACGGGTAATGGCCTACGAGTAATTTTATTACTTTGCCCTTATTACCATCACAATGTGCATGCCACTGGTATAAGATACGCAGATACTCGATACATCGCCTTTCGTTTCATCAACGTCACTAAATTTATTGATACAGTCTCATATTTTTTTAAACACATTCCACCCAGCACCTTAGGCTTATATTATGTACTAGCTTCGTCCGCGTTAAAAAGAAAAAGTAGCCTATCCTGTGTCTCGTACGTCTAAATGTATACCTACCAAGTTTCATGAAAATCAGTTGATTCGTTTAAGAGTTATGGAGGAAGATACATCATACAATACCTACACTTACAGATTTATTATTAGTATTGATACCAAACCGTTGATATACTACATAGATTACTTTTTTTTGTAAATACAAACATCCAATGACTCAGGACAAAGGTAAAATGTTAACACATAAACATTTGCCCCTAGCGGGATTCGAACCCGCGACCGTTTGGTTAACAGCTAGGGTTACTAGCCACTAGACCAAACGTGTCGTCATATAAGATATAAAAGTTACATACTTTTTGCAGTTTTGTTTTGTTGAAACACATTTGCAGTTTTGTTTGACATTTAGCTGCCTAATTAATCCCAATTAAATGTTTCTGGGAGTCATTAATAAAACGACGTCATTATCGGTTAACTGAAGTAACTATTATTTACTCGTACGTTAAAGAAAAACAAAGGTGATTATTGTTAATTAAAAATGGAGTTAAATACTTGACAAATATTAATTATGTTTGATTTTACACTTTTTTCAAATTGAACTTAAATATAACTTAAATTATTTTATACCACAACTTAATAAAAGACTTAAGTTATTCAGTAATTTAAAGTCTTACAAAAGCCTTAGTATTTTCAGTGTTTGCTACAATAATTTTTTCTGCGTGGAAAATAAAAAAAACAAGCAAACTGTGAACATATAGGTATTGTAGCCAAAATTGGCATTATTTATTTTCTAAACTGACTTTCTTAAACTATCTATTCCTGATTAACATTGTGTTAACTCCCGTAACTATATATTATATGTTTTTCCAAAAAAAAACTCACCATTTCAACTCAAATCACTAAACAATTAAAAATTACCGTAAAAACAAAAAATGTTTATCTGAGAAACTTTGAAGGATAAAACATTCGCAAAAAAAAAAATCATAAAAATAATAATTTATTTGTGAAATCTAAACAGACATAAATTACTTTTTTATTTGTGTTTAAAATCGCAATTTTATTATGCTCGAAAATTTTCTGACGAAGGTCGTTGGGGATAATTATTAAATCTGAAGATTTTTTTACCGAAAATATATTTTGAAAATAGTATGTTTCAAATGTGTACCGTCGTCGTTTATCGCTCTTTCCATTAGTGAAAACCTTATCAAAATCCATTGTGTACCTAGTAACAGACAGCAGTGGACATCGATTTTATATAGATAAATAGTTAATACTTACATATACTTACGTAAATCGATACATAGCTGAAGTTGAAAAATGTTAAATTGCTAATGAGTTTTACAATAAGAGCAGACGTCTGAGCTCACACCCTGTTCCTGGGACATACTGATTCGATTTGTTGCTGTACCGATGAATATTTGATGGCACTCACTGCACACCGACTAATTTGTTTATCGTGTTCCACCTTCTGCTTTCCTGGGAAGCGAATTTCAATTTAATTATTCAAGCGAGAACAAACGAAGCGATTGTAAGAACAATGAAGAAAATTCTCAAAACATTGCTTTTATAAAAAAAAGGACTGAACGAAAAGGCTGTATCATCGACGTCGTTTTAACCGTAATAATGGGTCTTAACTGGAAAATAATGGGGGGAAGTCTACGTCTAGAGGTTATTGTAGGATTCCCCCCATTATTTTCTAGTGGGATAGGTCAAAAGCTTACTGGTTCCAGCCCTCGCGGTTCTTATTGGGTTGTCAGTCCATCTTAAGTCAATCAGTCAGTCAGGTTATCTCAGTTTCGTCTACGAGGCACTGAGCTAAACCCCAAATTTTCATAGTCATTGTTATTGACTATAAAAATTTGAACACATGCACTTTTTTTTTCTGCAAGATCTATACAAAAACCTTCCTCGTTAATTATACTCTTTCCATTTGTGAAAGTATCGAAGTCAGTTTGTGAAGTCGAAAAGACAGAGGCTGACAGCGATTTTTATTTTATGTTCTGGTTGCAGTAACCATATTATTTAGCGTATTATAGAATGAATAAGACATATTAAACACACACGCCGCGGAAATTATTTGACAAAGATAATTATATTAATTAAGCATTTGTGAAATTAAGCAATGTTTAAGACATTACTCCCCAAATTAAGGGTATATGTAATAATGCAAGGCATTACACTGGGAATTAATTAAGCGTGTACCTTAAGATAGGAATCGGTGGCGTGGCAGGTGATTAAATAAATACAAGTTGGCGTTGTTAATTAATATGCCAGACGCACAGTTTGATAAGCTAACTCTAGGCGACGGAACATCTCTCGCGTCTCATCATTGCCTGGTACATAGCCGTTAACACATTATTCTAATTGCATCTAATTTGTCTTGTCTGTTTGTTCAACATTGCCTTTTTTTAAATTTTACTGTTTTATTTTGAATTTGACTTTAAATTAAAAACCAAATTCAATAAATATATATATATCCAATGATAAATTGTGTGCCTGTAAAGGCAGTAACTAAACCCATTTAAAAAGACCACCGGGAAATAAAAGCATGTGTGCTTTTATGTTTCTATGAGTGAGTGAAATGCCAGAACTCATTTCCCTGTCCTAGTCCTGGCCTTATATTATTAAAAATTACATTGCTTGGCGTAATAGCCTACGGCAGCAACCTATTATCAAGTGGACTCAGCCTGCTTGCCGACCTTTACATACAAAAGTACTACTAAAAATCTGTGAAAAATCTATATCAAATAAGACCCCCAATGCTACATAAAATGTTCTATCTCATAAGATTAATAATGAAAATGTTTGTTTGTCTACAGGCGATGCTAGTAACGCGAGTATCGGCTCCGGTGAGGGCACGGGGGAGGAGGACGATGAATCGAATGGTAAGAAAAACCAAAAGAAGAGAGGTATCTTCCCAAAGGTGGCGACGAATATATTGCGGGCGTGGTTGTTTCAACACTTAACGGTGAGTTCTACTCAGACTATTTTGTATCAAAAAACCAACTTAATTTTTAGCTAATTTCGTAGCTAACATTTTCATGAATAGATTTTTTTCATGAAATAATTCCATTGCATTTAAAAAAAAAAACCTAAAATGAAGTATTTTTTAATTTAAATAGACTTGTAATATTAATTAACTTTTTACAAAATAAGTACTTCTTTTGGTCAATGCCTCTGATATGTAACACAATAAGTAATAACCAAACATCGATGAACAAAACTAATCAAAAGAATATTGTGTACCCATTTGCTTAGAAAACTATCTTAAGTGTATTACAATGTATTAGATTTTTTTTCGAAAAGGCAACTATTTTTTCTTCTTTCTTTCTTTCTTGAGCTTTTTTTTTTTCGGAACAAACAATTTTCGGAATAAGAAACAAATTTCGGAACTGTTGTTAAATTAATTTATTTTAATTGTGTTTGTCTATAAAAATGATTAAAAAACATAGAAAAATTAAAATTAGTTCATTTTCTACGGTGCAAATGAAATTTATTTCTGAATTCGAATACAGCAGTAGGTAGTTAGAGTATACATAAGGTATGTAGGTGAAACAATTGTTAGGCGCGTGGAACAGCGGCTGTGACGCACTTTTCAATTAAATTTTCCCGCTACAGCAATAAATTTTTCATTGCGTTAGACAAAGCCTTTGAAACGTGCCGCCAACAAAGACGCCGCAAGCCGAATGAGAAATTCGTATTCATTTTCAATACTCGCTTCGCCTGGATCATAGTGATTGATGAATTAAAAGGAGCAAAAAATTAAACATTAGCATAAGACGTTAGCGGGGTATCAGCGCGCTGCGACTCGACTGACTGTACGAGTACGAGTCACTGTTGCGTAGTAATTTCTAGAATGGGTTTCCTCGCGCGGGGTGTACTGAGGGTGCAAGGGGGTGCAATTTCATTACCGGTCCGGATCCGCACCCATAAATCACCAGGGCCCGAAGAAGCTCTGTTCGTTCAACGTGCCGCGCAGTTCAGGTGACGCTCTTAAACTCTCGCTGCTCTTGTGAGCCTGGTATTTGTGTTTCATTCATTCCCACTGCCTCAACTTCTTTATGATAATTAAATTTAACCGGAAATTCCCATGAATTTTAACAATTTCAAAAATCTCCCATGATCATTTTATTAATTAACCTAGCTTGAGTTCCGGATTTGATTGATTTAGATTTGCGGTCGTCAGGCAGACGGTGTCCATTTGACGGTAAGAGGTCGGCGTCGCCTTAACTATACAATACAACAGATGCTGCAAGTGCGCTAGTACGCTAGTGCAAGTGCCGACCCTAGTAGGATAAGATAGGAGGGGATAGAGAAATAAGTTTTTCACTGAAACCTGTGCCTGAAAACCTGAAAACACAACACATATGTTGAAGTGGCAATTGGAAGAACAAATACTGCTTAGTCATTAGTAATAATCTAACAAAATGGCCTAGTTACTAGGCTGCTTTAGACCAGTTATGTATTAGAAAATTATGAAAGAGACTGTTTCATGACTGAAATATGGATGAGGTGATGATAATAGTTTTATGTAGAGATATATTTAAATATGAAAAATATGTCTACATCTAAGTTGATTTAAAAGAAAAATAATCCCAAAGCCACATCTGTCGTGTATAGTATTTTTAGAGATGAAAGTTTTTTTTAAAGTAGGTAGAGTTGACAATCGAATTAGAAGGCTTTTAACGCTTTTCGTTTGGCACGTTTTTGCGCATCGCCGTCCACGCCCATTACCGCGTTCCAAAATTATAATTGCTTCGCTTAACGCTAAGTGCTTTCATTACGAGCTTCGCTGTAAAACAGTTCCGGTATAGGCTGCGCGACATGTCAATGTTAACTTTACAAATAACGCGAGTAACATTTTTAAACATGTTGAGAATTGCTCTTCCAACTCGGCCTTAGTCGGTGAACTGTTTTGCGTTTCGCGTTATCTGATGCAGGCGTGAAATGCGGTCGCGTATTGACAATGCTTCAAATTGGCGTCAAAAAGAGCATCCGACCCACATACCGGGCATGAAACTGCATAGCTGTCAGCGTGACGTTTGTAATATTCATTCGATTACGTGCTGCGGGAAATGGAACGCGGTGACAGCGCGCCACCTGCGCTCGCCACCGTTTCAAATCAGAATCAACGCTGATTGTTTGAAAATGGTCAGAGTGTTTGAAATTGACGCTGAAACAAATGAATCAAGTGTTCGACGAAAATCGCTCACTGTATGACTACAATATTTTCATTCATTCAGGACATGCAATGCACAGAAATTGTTCAAGTAATTATGACAATTTTCATTTAGGTGTAGGTGTAGATTTTTTCTAATATGTCGCTGTCCACGTTCGTTTTTTTTTTTTTATTTCTATAATCGTGTATTATTGAAGCTCTTTTTTATTATGAGAGTCGTGAGTAGGTTGATTTCACCGGAAGAAGTCAAACTAGGTCTTAGGTTTCGTAAGATGTCTACTAACACTTTGGGTCCAAGTAACCCGAATAAAGAACTTTATTATTATTATTATTATATAACATAACGCAACATGGTACTCGAAAATGACGGAAGTACAAGCAATAATGATAAATTCACCGGGACGAGCCAAATCTCACTTAATACGTACCTGCGAGGCGTACACAAGCGCCCTCCGAAAATTTCCCAAGAAATAATATTGAATAACGTCGCAGACTTAGGACAAATCCCACCTTGCGACCTTAAGCCCTTCCCGGGGGCTAAAAATAATTATAAGTCCGTGTAATCTCGCGCCAGTTCCCGCAATACTAATTCACAATATTGTTTTTTGGATCTTAACTTCGCCTACAAAGTTCCTGTGTCTTCGCTTTTTCTAAACCTTAACTATCTGTAACTTTACCTAAAACTATATATTACACATTACAAATGTGTGATATGTAAAATATTATGATATTTTGAGCATGTTATATTGTTATATGCTAGCAAATCAAGCATTTCCTCTACCTTCTATATTTCTAAGTGTAATAAATTGAAGTCGCTCCCCGCGTATGTATGTCTGTTCCGCTAACTTCTTTCAAATCACCCAGCGGATTTTGATTTGGTTTTCACTAATGGAAATGGATAAGTGAGTAAGATTTTGTGTATATAATTTAGAAAAAAAAAATTGATCCATGCGAAGCCGGAAGTGGGTCACAAGTATAAAAAAAACGTTCCCTAGAATATAAAAAGTCGCTGTCCACATCTGTGGTTTTTCGCTGACCACATCTAAACTATCCAACGGGTTTCGATACGATTTTCACTTATGGAAAGAAAAATAAACCACCTCATGTTTGTCCATAAAATTTGCAAAAAAAATTTGGATCCGTGCAAAGACCAGGGTAGTTCGCTAGTAATATTTATAAAGATCTCAACGAAATACCAAAGGATCACACAGTGCAATAGATATTACGAAACGCGAAATTCCTAGGCGTACGGTATTCGGTTACGTTCGTATCGAGTTCGCTTTGTAGGGCACCGCGGCGGAATTGGAGCCTTATGCGAAAGAATACCTTATTTATGCTCTTCATGAAATACCATCTCTCTTTAGTAGTACTATAATGTATTGGTACTTTTCTTGATCTATGATGGTGCGGCTACGGAAGAGTATACCTATCTAACTGTAGCATAATAGCCACGGAAGAATGGTTGAGTATTTATAAACTAGGTAATTTTTAATTCTTAAAGAAGAACAAGATTGTACATATCATGTCATCTGAAGAAATCAACATTCTTACTTACCTTTTGCTTATCAGAGTTCTGATATAAGTATAAACTATAATTAGTAGCTATTCCTCTAACAGAACTCAGAAAATAAAACCATTTAATAGCGAAACACAGTCTGCCACTACTCTATGGCTTTCCTTTTGTGACGTTATTTCAAATCTAAAGGACTTAAAAACATCATTCCTTCTGAATAAACAACAAATTTTACACGGTGTCCTGTGGGCATTCAATGCTAATCCAATAACTAAGGTTCCGCAAAATTATGACTCAATTTTCGTTTGTTTTCCGCGGCGTAGCGTGGCGTAGCGCGGCGTTAAAAATCCCGCGCGGTAAAACTTGCTCACTTATTTAGGGAAAGGGCACGTCGTAAGTTTCACTTGGGCGCCGGCGCGGGCAAATTGCAGGCGAATCCGGGGAATGAGAATTTATTAATATTGGAACTCAGCGAGACTGAGGGCATTTCACGCGAATTAACGGTTTATTTTGCGCTCATGTACAAATTGAGGTGGTGACCGACTCAAGCAAGATATACGCGTATTGCTTCGTTTTGTTTCATTAGAAATGGTGTCAACGTCTTATGAGACACGTTATATGTGTGTGTGTGTGTCACTTTGTGTGAATGGCGTGTGTGTATTTAGCTAAGCTATATATATATAAAAGACCTTTTCTTGATGAACCTATTTTGATGAAATTTTCAGACAATCTTCAAATTTCTCTAGCAGGTAATCCTGTGAAGTTTGGTAGCGATCGGACGTGGACGAAGTCGCGGGCAAAACCTAAAATCGATAAAAAATTTGTATCAAGAAACTCAAGAGTATTGTTTTTTATATTTCATTTTCTTAAAATGTTTGTAGTGTATTATTAGTCAGCAGCTATTTAAAAAAATCTTAATACGACTAGTTAGAATTTTATTTTGTCGGTACGGTATTCACTAATGAAAAGAGTGATAAATGAGCAAGATTTTTTATTCCGGAGTAATTTTTCCTTTATCAACGCGGACGAAGTCGGTGGTACCAGCTAGTTATTAAATAAAATAACAAAGGTGTACATTCTGTTAATATGACAGCATTGTTTTCGCACAAATCTTTTCAAAGTGAATTGAAACCCATAAAATCAATTGAATATTTCTAACGTATACTTTTCGAAGAAACGCATGGCATTAAATCTTTGACATTCAGTGAAATCCATCTCTATGTAACCCCCTAAAGGACGACAGAAATCATTTCCTCCTATCCGGCGAGCAGATTTCCGAAAACTACCCACTTTTTAAGTCGGCGACGTTTAATGCTGTGCGAGGCTTCCGGACGGACAGGAAATCTGCAGGAAATAGAGTGTGTAGGTGAGACGACAGTATTCAGATGCACCGAACATAGGAAAGGGATAGATATATATTTACGTGTGCGTCTTCATAGACCGCGAAAACTGAAATTTGAATTCGGTATATTCGCTTAACTGTGCCTTACGTAGCACGATTAATGATTTTTACAATATCCACCACTGGAATTCAGTTTTTGACTATTTTATTATTATGATTTTTTAACTGTTAAACTCGTATTTTTTTATGATAAACATAGGTGGGCAGGCTGACAGTCCACTCAATATTATGCGTCCACTCAATAATATTATACAAGTACTTGGCTACGGGCCTAGGGAGACACAAGTGACAGTTTAAAGGATAGAGATGAAGAAAGTATAAACTCACCATCGATGTATAAATTCACCATGAGTTTATGACTTGAGAACGCAGTGTACTAAAATCATGTATGGGATGGGATACATTACAGTTATTTTGTGATGATAATAACTCTTAATTATCACAGCAAATATTCCCAATCTCATTTAGTAGATGCTGACACCTGAAGAAACTAGAGATTCTAAGGATCTACAGTACCAATATCAATTTTGTATTGCTGAGAAAATAGCAACTGAGTTCTGTTATCATAACTTTGATTTATAAAATGTTATCGATTCCCGACATTAATATTGTCAAGATGGCGTCCGTTATTTGTCGAGTTAATTAATACAGTGTGTCATTTGATACGCAAAGAGTTTGCCAAAAGGGTATTGTGTTTGCAGGGGAACCAGGTTTGAGTCTTCGTATAGATTACTCGAGTTATCGTATTCCTTCCGTTTATTTAGGATGCTTGACATAAAGGGTTGCATTATGACAATATTTGTTGGAACTCTTGTGAATAAATCTGTTTAAGCCGATTACGCAGCTCCCAGGTTTTATTTAAAGTACGCGAGCGTCCTCGGAAGCCCCGATTGAAATTTGAAAAATAAAAATGCGTACAAATATATACTTTAAAGAAGAAGCACTATCATCTATACTAATATTATAGAGAGAGAAGATTTTTGCTTATCAATCAATCAATCAATATTTCAATATACTAATAATAAATCTGTAAGGGTCGGTCATGGATTATTAACTTACTTTGTTTTCAGAGATATCGTGCTCTATACATGATACATGATCATGATACATCATGATACATGATACATATACATGATACTGAAAATCGTACTGATACCGATACTGAAATTCTAAAAATCGTCAATTTAGCATTGACGATTTTTAGAATTTTTTTCTGTATGTATGTATGTATGTATGTATGTGCCTCCATAACTCTCGAACGAATTAACTGATTTCCGTGAAACTTGGTATATAAACATTTAGACGTACAGGACACAGGACAGGCTACATTTTTCTTTTGCAACGCGGACGAAGTGGCGGGCACCAGCTAGTAATGAATAAACTCAAACACTACTGAAATTCTAAAAATCGTCAATTTAGCATTGACGATTTTTAGAATTTTTTTCTGTATGTATGTATGTATGTATGTATGTGCCTCCATAACTCTCGAACGAATTAACTGATTTCCGTGAAACTTGGTATATAAACATTTAGACGTACAGGACACAGGACAGGCTACATTTTTCTTTTGCAACGCGGACGAAGTGGCGGGCACCAGCTAGTAATGAATAAACTCAAACACTACTGGAGCGATTTAGAAAATTCTTACACCTTAGAAAGCTACGTTATCAGCAAGTAACATCGGATATATTTTATGAAGTTACGCGGGCGAAGTCACGTGCAACAGCTAGTTTATTCTAACACAAAACCTTTGTATTTTTTTTTTCAACTGAATCACCAAAACCCATGTACATATTCGTTTTATTTTAATTTTTATTAAGTACTAAATATCTTCCAGAATAGCTTCTTAAACTATAGAAAGACAATTATTTAGAACAATTAAACAACAGAATGTATTTAACATTAAACAATATTAAAACAAAATACATCAATACAACAAACAATTACGAACAACAACAGCAGTAAAAGCTAACGTGTAGTTAACAGAGTCGACCAAAATTGCCCATTTCATATCTGGCCGGTGTATCGGGGGACCTCTCCCAGCTTCCCCCTTTCTCGGTGGGGTTGGGAAAGCAGTTAAGATAAGATATCTTCGTGAGTGGACGCTGGACGTCTCAGGTTTCGGATACGGTGACCACTTTTAGGAGGGTGGTTTTGTTAAAAGTATATGTAACGGATCGATTCAATGTTAGATACCTTTTATATTCGAATGCAGTTCATTTCCTATTATTTCCAGTTTCAAAGTTATTTTGTAATTGAGCTTTTAAATTAGCTTATTCAAGCTCAAATATCTTCTTTTGATCATATAAACTTGCTCACAAAATAACCAAATTTAGCTAATAGATTATTATTATAAATAGTTTAACTTAATTCGACTCTATGTAACTTCGTGACGCCTTTTTGTTATAGGTAAAGTTGTTCCAAAAATTCATTATAACTACTTATCAGTTCATTATTTTTTTAAATTGCCACTTTTCCTATCCATAATTTAAGCCTATGGTACAAATCTAAGATGAAGTTATTAAACCTTCACCAGAGGACACCATAAGTTAGCGACGCGCAATATCCGAGCACCGAAAAATCCCCACGCGAACCCGTAGATTTCATTTGATTAATGTATTCTGATGTCACAGTTATATTGCGAGAAAACCCCTTATATTCTTTGCCCTAGAAAGCCCCTATATCAGAGAGGTGTTATTGCAAATCTAGGGTATATTAAAAAGGGCGGAGGAATTCCTATTTATGTGACGCGAGGTACACCTGTGTTGGCCCAGAATGGGACGCTCCATGGAGATATAGGCACGGCTTTTGTTAGATATATTATCATCTTACATTCCTATTGCATTTCTAATGCCTATTCGAGAACGTGTTTTATATATATGTACTGTATATTATGTGTTGAAAATATATCATTTTAAACTACAAGGATTAAAACTTTTATAACCAATTAAAGTTTAGAAGCATCTTAAAAACCTGCTAGCTTCTTCGCTTGGTTTCGCTAAACCTGTCTTTCTAAATTAATTAACGTATTTTAATGCAGATTTCTCAATTGTATAGATTGTTTTCTCAATCGTTTAGTAAGCTCATATAAATAGTAAAATTTACTTTTTATATTGGCGTAAATCTACTTGAAGGCAGGGTAACTGTACCATACTGGTACCCTTAGTTTTTATCACAAATAATCGCGTGTGATGTTTGTTGTTAACTTATTTTTCATGACTTACTACTTCCACTTATAACCTTTTATACGGCCGTAACTTAAATATTATAAAAAAATACCGTTTCACACCGTCCACTTGAAAATATTTCATATGTTTCCAACAAAAAGGTGTTTAGTGGTAATAAAAATTATTGGCATGTCTTTTTGCACGTTGCATGAGGTATTCCAGAGATTAGATGGTTGTTAACGTGTTGGTAAATGTGTTTTTATTGACCTTTGAGTATGTGAGATTAGTTTGATACCGTAATGGAATATGTCCAATTAAAATATGCGAGTGGCTTGTATGAACATTCTGTTAGATGTTATGACACCTGCCCTTAGTAAGGAAGAAATTTTTATAAAAATAAAATAGCGAGCGAATAAAAAAATATTTTTTATTTTGTATTACTTTTATTATTTGAATTTTAGAACCAAATAAAATTTAATGTGAGTCAATTCATTCTAAGTGACAATTGATACTTTAAAATTAGTACTACTTAAACAAATTCATACAGCTCTACAGCTCTACAGCAGAATATAGCTCAAAAGTTAGATAATAGTTATTTTTATAATTAACCAGATATACTATATAGAATAATTAGTCATTTTCAATTTCATTCAAAGATGAGAAATTAATCACTTGTTGATACAGCCAGCGAAATAGAAGAATTTTAGGATTCTGAAAATGTATCAAAATTAAAAATAAATTAAATATACTCTGAATTGAAACTTTGTAAGTTGTTCTTTTTCGAACCCTTTTTAAAAATGTACCCACCGATTCCATGGTGCACTCTATTGGGAGCGATGGGTCTCTAATAGACGGCCGGTCAAAGAGTTTTCCGCGATGAATTTTTAATGAGAAAATGAACCCTTCAGCTTACGTTTGCTTTGCGCAGGGGCGTTATAAATGTTCATTTATGTTCATAAAATATTGGTTGTAAGCATGTTTCTTAATAATTTTCATTAATGTAAAAATATCCAAAGCTATCTATCTGTATATTCATAAATCTCTATTAAATAATATAAAATCGCTGTCTGCCTCTGTCTGTTTCTCAGCTACTTTCATACCCAACGGACTCTTACTACCGTCGCTGACACAAGCAACGCCAGATGCTGCTACTAGTGGAATAAGAAGACTTAGTAGACTTTAATCAGGAATTAAGAAAGGATAGACAAGGCAATGCATGTTATTTCACGGTGATGGTCTTCTGTGAGGAAGTGGTTATACCCAATTTAAGACTTTAGGTACTTTGCCCTTACAACAAAAATAGTTATGAACATGAAGAATGTTTTATAAAACTAACTTTTTGCAAGAGTATTGCATCAAAGTTATGCAGTAAATTTTAATGCACAAGGCGGCGTCGTTTTACATATACGCGCGGGAATTTTTCCAAGGGAGAGAGGTCCAAACATTAGTCCGGGAAGTCGGTAAACTTGGTGCAAGTAATCTAAAGTTAGGTACCAAGGCGGCAGAGGCTATTTAGATGCACATCTTAACTCGCCCATATATCTAGATTGCGCGGGAACTTCGAAGAGCTCGGGCAACTCTTGAAAGTGTTTCTCCTTGGATGTTTGCCCCGCTTTTTTCCTTTTCGAAAAACAAAATTGCAAGTGTGGACGTCGGATCCTCCGAACGAGTAATCCAATAAGACTGGCAACTAAATAATTGCTTCCTGGAGAGACTTTCTTGTTCGAAAATTGAATGGGTGTTGAGCTTGTACGTATTTCAAAGCAGTTTAAAAAAATTCAATGTTAGCAACCAACGATTTAAATCTTTGTTAGCTACGCAAAATTCATAAATTGGGTAGCCTGTGTGGCAGCAGTAACCACAACCTTACAGATCAACATAATAGTGCTTCAAGAGTTGTTGAAATAGCCGACGTTAGCCACTTACCAGCAAGTTGATATTATAGTCAGTCTATATAAAGAGCTCTATGAAAATATATATATGTAAAAGCCTTCAAATAAGCTCACCATTCAATGACAGTCTACTTGATAGTTAGTTACCATCGCCTACTAACACAAGCAACGCCATTGGTGCTGCAAGTGGAAAAAAATTAAGGAATAAGATGACAGAGAAAAGTGACCTGGCATCCCCTACTCAGAAACAGATAAACGTATTATTCTGCAAGTTGCTGCCAAGTTAATGACTGAAAAGCAGTGGCTCTATTAATTAAAAGCAATGCGAGAACGCATCACATCGGGGACAGGGCCGTATTTATTTAATTTTAATAAACAACACATTTGCATACACAAACGGTGGTCGGGTGTGGTATACTGATAATGTGCGAATTTGCATCCCGCTTTGTGCCGATGAATTATCGGTCAGGTGGTCGCTTGACAGCTCCGCCGGTGTTTGCCGTCCCGACGTATAATTTTTCAAGGAAAAATTAAACAAATTCTTACCCATATCCATTCCACATTAATCGATGACGACGATAAACCAACTTTATTTTGTCTTTAAACCATTTTGAAAATACAAATTATTTTTTAATTAAGTTAAAATATTCTCTTTTGAATATAACTAGTACCTTCATTTCCGACTTTTAAAACCTATTTATTTACCACAAGTTCGGAATGCATATTTTGGAAGTGAAAAAATCTCATAGTTTCATCTGGAAATGTGCAAAACATAATTTTGCAATACAAGAATATTCAGACATCATTCAAATATTGATTATGGGAGTAATAGCCTTTTCGACATAAATTTTCTTTTACTTCTGTTTTAAATTATTATAACTGTTAAATTAGTATTGAGTAAGAGTTGGGGATCTTACTATAGACTATCGACCCTCACCCGGCTTCGCACGGTTGCAATTTTTTCTGCAAATTATGTATACAAACCGTCAGGCGTTGAAGTTTTTAATTTAGTTTTTAGAAGTTCCCTCGTCAGCAGAATACTTTTTCTGGTTGAAAGGTACCAACCCTGTCCTTTTCTGCATCCCTGATAACGTGCATACAATTTCATTATGATATCTTGAGTTAAGGCGTAAAAGCGTAACAAACAAACTCACTTTCGCATTTACATAATATTAGTTAGGATTATTATTTTCAAAAGCAAAGTGATTGACAGAAAAAACAAAAGATAAAAAAAGAAAGACAGAATTGGTAATAATAATGTAAGTAAATTGTGTCAGTCAATCTCTTTGAAGATAAAGATACCCCTGTACGTAGTTGTAGGTATATGTGGATGAATGAATAACATACTTACCTAGTTAAGAAAATTATTTCTGGATTGTTTCGGGACAATTTAATGGTGTATTATAATCGATTGACCCGCACTTTTGTATCATTATCTAATTTCCGTGCGCAAGGGTCAAAGTATAAACAAGTCGTGCCTGCATAATTCCCTGTTGCCAGGGGCTCAAAGGCCGGGAGCTTAGCTAATCAGAGACCGCCGGGCGATTAATTCAGGACTGGCCGCGCGATAATGCCTCTCGCGCGATTAGACATGCTGACCGCCCCGAGACTTCTGCCCGCCTGGTATCTGTTTGCCCACCCTCGAGGAGCTTTTCCCAACTTTAATCCCCCCAGCGTTTTGTTTGCCCATTTCCCAGTCAAAAATAATATGTAAATTATGTGCAAATATTGTCCATAGTATGCTAATTTAGGCTATTCATATTTCCTGTTAAATGTTCTTCTACATTATAGAATTTTAAAAATACTAAGCTTTAATAAGTAAGTACCAAAAAATAGATCGTTAAATATCTTCAGTAAATGGCAAAAGATATCGGATCTGGATGCATACAATAAAGTCTTGCTTGAAACTGTAAGCTAGGAACACTATTTCAATTATCTATGCTATTGAAAGTAACAAATAATGTTAGTAACTACATCAAAATTAACCAACAAGATGCTGTGTTTGTTTTCTTTCTGTTTTCTCAATTTCTGCTGTGTTGCTTTATTTAAGAACGGCTGA
This sequence comes from Synanthedon formicaeformis, assembly GCA_945859745.1. Classification (NCBI taxonomy): domain Eukaryota; kingdom Metazoa; phylum Arthropoda; class Insecta; order Lepidoptera; family Sesiidae; genus Synanthedon; species Synanthedon formicaeformis. Next base: position 9,709,942 of record OX243970.1, read on the forward strand.
CGGTGATATAACTTACTTATAACCTTTGTTTTGTTACAGGTACGTAAAAATAAAATAATCATATCCAATGATTAAAATTTGTGGTAAGGCTTTAATAGTTTAAAAATATTTCTTTGTTTTGACAGTGCTCATCGTAGCTAGAGGGATTTGGATACCATAGACATTGCTGCAGATTTTTAAATATCGAATAATTAACACTGTCTTATTGCCGTTTAAATTATATAAAAACTTTCAACATCAATACGTATCACAAATTTACAAAAAATTTGCGAAAACTGTAGTCAGAAATTTATATAAACTCGTATTTACCTCCAATACAAGAACATTATAAAACGTACAGTACCTATAATAAGAATTTAAAGAACTTAAAAATTGAACCACAAAATTTAAAAGCCTTGTCTCGGAATGAGCGAATTTCAGAAAATTCAGCTAGACGTCTATGAAACAATTACTTAGTCAGAAAGTGGGGGGTGTCTTCCGGTCTCAGAAGGGGTTGGGGGTAGCTGTGTTGTGGGAGTGTAGAGGGAAGGGGTTTTGGGGGGGTTAGAAACCATTTTCATAATGCACCGCGAGTTCACTTCTTCTTGCTAAACTTCACACTTTAAATAATTGCCTTTAACATGGTGCTCGCTGAACGCTCAGGTGTTTGTTTTACAGACTATTTATTGTAAAAAAATTATGTTGAGGATTGATTAATAGTCACAGAAGAGAAAATACTCTTTGCCGCCAAACCAAATTACGTAGAAGAAAATAGGTATCTACTGCTATCCCTAACAAAGCATTCTATATGATTAAAGGCCAAATCTTGCAGTCAAAAATCACATCATTGCGAATTGAATGAGAGATATGTAAGAAATAATTAAAATATGTTAAAATATTACGTGTACTAGACAGGCTGATTGTCCAATTGATGTTTTGTGTTATTGTTTATGGCTATCGTTTTACCTATAACACAAGCAACGCCACAGATGCTAAATGGACGTTGCCGCCTATATAGGATTAGGGAAAAGGAATTAGGTAGGGTTAGGGAAATATGCTCCGGCATCTCTCACTGAAACACAACTTTTGTTGTTATTTCAGGGTGATCTTCTGTAGGTAAATGACAAATGCTGTTATTTCACCGTGGTATTCTGTAAGGACGTGCGGTTAGTGTGGTTACTGCCCAAATGATTGCGAAACGCTGTGTCTTTTCACGACTTGCCAAATCCAGATCATAGCCAACTTTGAAAATTTTATTTCTAAAGTTAGCCCTGCCGAACAATTGAATAATATCTTAAAATTTGTCTTAAAATTTATTACCAAAAACAATGGTAAAATATTGAGACTAAGCGCCTATTTCACAAACGTCAATTAGGCCAAACTGTCATTTAAAGTCACCGGTAAACGGGAATAATTTAGCTTATATCAGCTAAATTATTCCCTTTGTACGGTAAGCGTCCCAAATATTAAATAGAAAATAATAAAAAAAAATCGCCTATCGAATGACGCAGTAAACCGAGTGCATAATTCAATAAAACAGAAAATGATTTCTATAAGTAACTAATCAACACTTTAATTTTAGTTTGTGAAATTAAATAAAGAATATACTATCAATTAATTTTCTTACATATACGTTATCAAGGCTTCCTTATACGTAGTCAAATGTAAAACATTCATAAGAAAATGCATTACCATTTGAATTACTGTAATGCCTGCACACTCCCTGGAGTATTTCACACGACCACATAACTCCGTCTGAAATTCAGGAACGCTGCAGTCTAGTCTAGACTCTAGCTAGAATGCACTAAATTTCGTCCCGGTCGTCTCTAAGGAGCTTACTTAGTTGCATTAAAAATGCAGTTTTTTCGAGTTACATTCTTTTGTTTTGAAGGCTTATTTTGGTAAAGTGCTTTTTCTGTAGAAAACAATCTCATGTTACTACATATGTATGTATATGTGAGCTATATATTAAATATATATAACTTCATATACCATTTATGAAATATGTAGATATGGCCTAGAAGAAATGACAAATTTAATAAATAATTAGTCCCATAAACCTCATTTATTTAAATCAATATTCAAGTCTAATGTCCAACTAATTTAATGCGCACAGTCTGACTTTCTCGTTCCCAAAATGTCCAGAAATAATTTAAAATGTCTCTTTGATAATGTGAAAGCCTATTGGCAATTTGCAATGCGTCGACAATATGATTTATAACAGCGAAGTCAGCTGCTTCTAGCGGAGCTGCCGACGGCTGATGAATGGAATGTTGACTCATTCGTTTCTAGTCAAACGAGATTCATGCACTACACAAATTGATTTTAATCATAGACAGAAATTACTTCGCGAATTTACTTCGTCTTTACTTCGGAGACTCAACATGAGAATCTATCCCGGTTCTTTAACGTTGCCTAAAATTGAAAGTCATACAAATGTTAAATACGGTTATAGTAACTAATTTATGGAAATTTAATTTACTTATTCATTTATTACTATTTTATAATCGCCATTCATAAAATAACAATATCTGATAATATATGGGCAACTGACTCACTGAAAATTAAAATTATCTGATTTTATCATTAAATATAATCAAAAAGAAATATTTTGTCTCACGTTCGTTATCTTCTACTAACATCGCTAAACTTGTAGGGAAACCTACACAAAATGAGAATATAGCGTTGGATAGTTTTAGATAGCTTATAACCTATTGTTCAGTCGTCTTAACAAACTTTCAAATAAGTACATCATATTTATACCTACCCATTCCTAAACACATTAAGTACCTACACCTAATAGTCTTGGATCATTTTATAGATCCAAGACTATTTTTAACATTAAAACTTCTTTTGCAAAAGTTAACACAATTAGAGTTTCTGTATACATTTAAAGTGTAGATGTAGTTAAGTATAAATAAATTCCATAGTGGTGCGCGAAAATTGAAAAACTGACGTGTAGTGTTTTGCCGTACTGTCGTGCATTGTATACTTTCTACACGTGCAAGTATATACAGTATGCTTAAAACATTTAGAGTTATATGAAATATTGTTGCTTAAATTTTTTTTATTAATTTTATTTTTGAAATCTGACCTTTTGAAAGTAAAGGAATATTAATAACTCCGGGAAGGTTCTTGGGGAGCAGACACGGACCGGCAAGCGCAGCGTTAGGCGCGTGGACAGATGATCTTATAAGGGCTACAGGTTGACGGTGGATCAAACAGAATACCATTTTTTTATATATTAAATATGTCTTATTAGACCTGTTTTTATGTGTGTTTATTTCATACCAAATGAAATTCACAGTTTTTATTCCAAAAACTCAAATTGAATACCTACTGCGTTTAAAAGTACTTTGCTAAGACAAAAGCTGAGTAAAGTAAACTTAAGAAGAGTTTACTACCGGATATCGAACCCGAGAGCGCTTAACATGCCCGACGTGATTTTCCAATTGTTAGGTTTCCCACGGTCAAGAAAGAAAGTTTAGAATATTTTTATTGCTTAGAATACCTAACAGAAACAAAAAATAGCTTGTTGGCAATATATAGTGAATATCTGCAATAAGTCAAAAATAATGCTTTACTTTGACGATTTGTTTTTTTTTTTGTGTAAAAAAAACAAACAGCCGTACGCAAAATAAACTAGAAACACATAAATGTCATTTTATTTTGAATTATTTGGTGACTGATAATTTTAATATGAATTTACTATACCAAAAATTACGTACAAAAACATCATCATACTGTATAGGACGTAGATATTCACAATTCGCATTCGCATGCCATAGCTCACGAGTTGCGATAGCATCTCGATTGAGTCGTCATGATATCAAAACAACCGCTTTTGGTTTTTCGCTTTTCCGTCTGCATAACAGCTTTTATACAAATTAAGCTGTTTCCGAGAGGATTTTTTTAAATAAAATCATTCAGAATTTTGCAGAATTATTTTATACAATCCACTATATGATACAGTAGAAATTATTCTATATTGGTGCCTACCCATATTGAAATGTGCACGGCACCTCCCATGCCGCCCTTCTTAAGGATTCCAATGCAATCTGTGACAGCTGCCGCCCGCTTCCACCAATCACGATCGAGCTAAATTTATAATATACTGTAGCTGATAAGTACTATATCTAAGGCGCATTAGCGCCTGTTTTTCTGGAAGTTGCCCTTGATTACTGTTTCAATTACTAATTTTCTAAAACCTCATAGAAAATCTCCTCCCAACTTACACCATAAAACAAACCGATAAGGGCTCGGCAACCGCGGCGGCAACCAGAGCCGCATGAAGACGTCGAAGCTCGTTCAACAATGGGCGCGGACAATGCCGGCCGAGATAACCGCACCACTCCGTCACTCGGCTGACAGGGTTATCGGACCGCCGCCGCTTACAATGAGACTGGGGTGTACTTGTGTGGTGCAAGTGATTGCATTTAGCGTTTTATGCTTAGCGCCTCTCACCCTCTGTCAAGTAGGCTAACCGTCACTTAAAGTCACCTGTCACCGGGAATAATTTAGCTGATATACCTTTGTTTGTACGGTAAACGTCCCAAACATTAAATAGAAAATAATAATAAAAAAATTGCCTATCAAAGGATGCACTAAACCGAGTGCATAATTTAATAAAACATAAAATTATTTATAAAAGAAACTAATGAACACTTGTAGTTGGTGAAAGAGGCCCTTACTCTTTATCTACCGTCTAAAATTTGTCACAATCTAGAAGAAAATTTATGAATTAAGTAGACTCAACACTTTGTTGAATATACTCGTGATAAATATTTAAAAAAAAATTGAAATAAGTAATTGGAAATTGAATTGTATTTTAAATTCAAATTTATGCATTGGATGTTGAAGCCAAAAAGAAGTTTGTGTAAGCATTGCAAATTTCACTCGATAAAATCGAAACGCTATCGCTTTCGCTCGTCACTTAGTCTATAGAAATACACGGAGTATTGTTAATGTGATCGTGAATTTCGGACTATGAACACGCCTCTTTATGCTTTGTCTCGCATCGAGTTCATTGTTACCATGTCTCGCCTTTGCTTCCAATACACCGTATTGGTTTTGTAGTATTGCGTTACAACAATCTAATTGTTGCCTTGCGATAATAATCACGTCGATGGACCTACGAGTAAATGCTTCTAGAACCATATTCTCGCATATGACATTAATATTATCAATAAAAGTAATTATTAATATCAAAACAATAACTTCTTTTTTCATATAAGTTACTAGCTGTTGTACCTACGCACTTGCGTAACTTTATAAAAAATACCTAGCCTATGTTATTCACTGATAATGTAGCTTCCTACAGGTGAAAGAATTTTCAAAATCGGTCCAGTAGCTTGATTTACTTCTTATTCTTAAAACTTGTCCCTGTCCTGAGCCTAAATATGTTCTTCACTGTAGATGCAGGTCCATTCCCTTATGTTATGTAGCTGCATCTATCTAGACCTACAGCATCAATGTAGTAGATGTCCTACAGCATTAGACTTCAGATCTTGCTAACCACCCACCAGGCAAAGCTTATGGGGAGCAGAAAATGAGTTTATAAAGTATAAGTGATAATACACATACATAAATACAAGATAGATCTATTATATGTAGAAAGGAGTCTATTCCTTCTGAGGTATCACTGCCTACAAATATAACAATTACCTTAGCTTTATTTTCAGTCAAAGCATCTCTTAAACTAGTATTAGGTAGTAGACCATAATACCAAGGTAGTAACTTCAAAGAAACTACAAACAGAAGTTTGTTCCATTTGATTAGGCGGTTCATGACGTGCCCCCGCCTCGGGGGCTCGTTGTACGCTTTGTTCCCTGCCCCTTTGTAATGTTATCGTCCAATATCAAGAGCCTTGATAGCATTTAGTAACATGTTCTTGTCGATTTACTCCTGCAGGTAGGTCTTTTGTTTGACAATGACGTTAAAGAAAATGACAAGACAAGCGCTTTGAATAAATAAGCTGAAAAGCGAAGATGACTTTCGACCTCAAAACATCCAGTAATTTTCAAGAAAACCACAGGGCATTTTGTTTTTATTAAAAAATATTCCATTGTAATATAAAAACTAGCTGGCGCCCGCGACTTCCTCTGCGTTGAAAAAGAAAAAAGTGGGTACGTCTAAATTTTTATCTACCAAGTTTCATGAAAATCAGGTAATTCGTTTAAGAGTTATGGAGGAACATACATACATACTCGTAAATGCAATACCTACACTTAGAGATTTATTATTAGTATTGATAAATAAATAAATCGTCTGACCAAGCACACCATTACCAGTATACAGTACTCTAGGCTTGTGTTATGAGATAATTTTACAACGAAACCCTGCACACCAAGGCCAATGTCATCTTTGGAAAGTTCCCACCGGGAATCGAACCCGGAATGTATATATTTTTAAAGTCATTTTATTTCATTGAAATGAAAAAAATTGCAGTAAAAAATAGAAGACTGTTGAAATTTATTTACAACTTCAGGATGAGAATCAAAAGGAAACAAAATTTAGAAATTCATCCATGTATATTTTTCGAATAGACACAGTCTTTCTGGAGTAGTTCGCATTTTAGCTAGGTTACAGGAAGCGGCGTTGGTTGATTGACGTGCTATTTTAAGCTTTAAATACACTTTTTAGTAAGAGTTTTATTTTATTTTTCAACAGCGAGCGAGCGTCGCGCAGCGTATACGCGATTGACAGCGCTGTCACGTCGCTTTTTGTCTGTTGAGGCTTTTATTTTCAGGTCTAGACTAGACAGTGATTAGTCAGCACGTGTTCACTGTCGTCGTATTACATTTTTGCCTCGTTTTCGCCTTTTCTCTATTCGATTAGAAATTGGCGGAGTTTCACTTAAATTTACACGAATTTCTATTTAGAATGATTCAATTGGATTGATTGACACCTGTTTGAAGAATTCTTCCACTATTTGAAAGGTACATTATTCCGGATGGACATGGGGTGGATATAAATATATTGTGTATACTAATCCCCCCAATTGCACCCGGACGAAGCCGGGGCTCGTTACTCTAGTAATACTATAAATTTAAATAGTTTCACAATCGACAATGAAACCCTTACCTAATAATAATTTCAAAGTGAAGCTTGTATCACATGACACGCCGATTACCACACATCGAACCTCTTACACTAAAAGCAACCTCTATTATGAACAAAATGGACTATCAAAACTATAATATCAATTACCGATGCATTAACAATTCATATCAGAAGTCAGACGTAGCAGAAACAGGAATCTCATATACGTAATGTTATTATTGTGCGAGCGGGACGCAAGATGCCACCCACCCACCGGGGCGAGGGAGACAAGGCAGCCCGACGTCGGAGAGCTGTCAAAATGTCAAATTTCAGAACGTAGCTCGGCGCAGCAACTTCAAACGTGCCCCTGCCTCTACCGTTGCCATGCAGTGTACGTTCACTAGTAACTAATATAGTTATGGCGCCCTGGTACCCGTGCTGTATTAATATTCATGCAACTCATCCCGACTCTTCCTAGGAACTGGGAGCCATTTTCGTGAAAGCCTCACCGCGTTGCGCCACTATGAATATGAATGAATGATTTTCTGTTCGTTTCCTTGGATTAAACTTTTTATATGCATTCGCGATTACAAATACACGTTTGCATAATCTTTGTTAAATTTATAACATGAAGAGTAGGGTTATAAATCTTATTTGTGAATTCAAAACGAACAATGTGTAGGTGTGTGTGTTAGGTACTTTACACATTTGAAAATGATAACCGAAGGAATTTCAATTTCAAAAATAGAATGTATCGCCTATTTGCAGCACAAAGCAATCAACTAAAATGAAATTGGAATTTCCAATTTCGCGTCCATTTCCTGGTAAAACAGGCGGTTTTCTATTTCATCTTTCAAAACGGACCAGCGATACGTTCGGCTACCGAACGCTGTCTGTCTCACTCTTGACATGAAGGATATTGAAACAGACCGAAAATGAGAGTTAAAAGAAAATAAAGATTTTGACATTTCAATATACACTCATCTGTGCACGAAACTGGGGTTTTAATTAACATTATAGGATACCCGAAGAGTGAGTGACTTTTAAAACGACTTTCGTGCAAATCGAAATGCCAACGTTTAAAATTTAGATAAATATTCCCAATAACTGTTTTACAAATATCTCGGCGACACAAAAAGCTCTTCGTCTTAATAAAAAAAATATTTCATGTTTTTTCCGAACGAAATATAACAAGCTCGCACTTGACTCGTGGTATTTATAAACGTCAATCACAACTGTCAAAAGTGACAGTAGTCAAATCCCCGCCCCGTAATAACGGTAAAGGAGCGTTCTCAATTTGAAAAACACACGTTCAGAGTTCCCGCGCGTGCTCGATTTGCCGATTAGTGTTATTTTTGAGAATGGTATCAGAGATCGTGTCGCCTTCGGGTGTCCACGCCCCAAAGATGGCCGCCCTAATCACCCGACGCGTTCGCGGGAAAAACGTAACGAATGATATACAATTTTATTGAAGTGATATGTTATTACCAGAGCGAGCCTATAATTACACTCGAGCTTTGCGCGTGGGAAGAGCTTAGAAAAAAACATTTTGAGTTTCCGAACGCGTTTTAGCTCGTGCTTCGTAATTGGTACTTTTAGCAGACCCATTCATGAGCAATCTTGTGATTTACAAATTAGCCGAGTTAAGTTTATTGTTATCAAACCAAATTCCCCACAATTAATTAAAGTTACAATGAGGTCATTGAATTTGAAGGCAAAGCCAAGAAAAGGATCAACCCTTCAGAGAAATAATGAAGAATGAGAAAATAAGTATACCCACACCCACACAATTGAAATTATACAAGACGGTTGTGTCACCTGTGATTATTTTGTGGATGTCAAACATGAATCCGAGCAAAAGTTGGAAAGTTGTGAGAGATCTATTGAAACGGAAACAAAGATTTAGAAGATTAACCAAATGGTTTACATGTCCTGTATAAAATAAAAAATAAACAAGTACAGATGGGTGTGACGCGGACCTAAAAAAACGAAATAAAACCACAAGAAACGTCCCACCAGAAAAATGAGAAGGCGAAGACAATTTGAAAGATGGAAAGGTAAAAATAGGCACTATGGTGGTTGCAGCAGCCAAAGTCAGTGAAGAGAAATTGGAACTTGGATTTACTTAGATTGTTTAATTTAGATTGTTACATGAATAAATTCTGTTTATTAGTATTAAACCATATAGTCTTATAGTGAGTACAAAAATACAATCTGGCCTACATCTGATGACCTGTATTTAGTGTAAGCGGTACTATTCCCCAAGATCATCGCTTTTTCCATTCTAATTACCTCAAATTATTTTATTCCTGTTTAAGAAGAGTTTTAACTAACATTTATTGCACAAAAAAGCAGCTATCGCTAAATTCTATGATCACTAATGATAGTACAGATAAGACTAAACATCACTTGACATGGCGAGCGGCGTTGGTACTTGGTACATCCACTAGAGGCGGACACGAAGCATCGATCTGTCGGTCTGATTTATCCGGTGTCAAACCGTAACTCAGTTTGTAGGTTGCATGTTCCGGATCAGAGGTTTTGGCTATAGATTGACAATGTCTTGAAACCGGGATTACATCGGCTGATTTAGATTAGGGTTCACCTCCACTGCACTTACGCCTTGAGACATAGAGTTTGGACTTTGGCCGGCATTGGTGGAAGTAAGGCGACGCGTGTCTATTTAGTCATTGATTAGGAATAAATTATTAACTATATTCGATACCCAATACGGCTTGATTCACAATGTTATGTTATATTTCTGAAATCTTGAGCAGTGTATTTGAATGTAAAGACTTGGATTAATTTGGGCATATCTTTGGCGAAAAGTATAATCTGCTAGTTGCTTGTGTCCTTCGGCGACTGTAGCCACATACCTTCAAGTGGACCGATGACAATTTTATTGCAACATCAAATACAAATTTCTTTCATAAGCATCCATCAGTGAATTATTTTTTTATAAATGTTCATGTCTGTTACAAGCAGGGGGTAATAGAAGCAAGTCATCATTGAAGTGTGTCCCTAAATTGGCGACAGGTCGTCGAAGCGCCGGCGGCGGGGGCGGGCGCTCCGCCCCTGTCCTCGGGCTCTGCTGACACAGCTTTGGCGTGGCCATCGATTTGTCGAAGTGTTTTGATGCTTGTACTATCCGACACCACGACATATATTTAACACCTGAGCCAATTTTGGGGCGTTTGTTTGTCTATGTAGCTCCAATTAATGCTTATATTTAGAAATATCCTACTAGAAAAAATAGAATATTGTTATGTAGTGATTATCCCATTCGTGGGGGCACAAAATGGGGCATATTCGAAGAGGTATTTTGGACTCGCGATTTGCTCCTCAAGGAATAGTTTCAACTTATTTGTCAAAATGCCCAACTTTTTTTAATTGTAAAGAGTTGCAATCACTTTGTGGTTACCGTTCCGAGCAAATCCATTCTCTTTTTCATTCGTCGCAAAACTTTAACATTTATTATTGTCTGCACCCATAGTGGCCCGTGATAAAATATCTTACAGTATTTATAATAGTTTATTTAAAACATATTTATTTTAATGGATATTATAAATATAGAGAGTATAATGGAAACGCATCGAAACGCACAATTCTCTGAGCAGGAACATCGTTCACGCGTGATGCGCGAGTCAGCCATAAAATAAAGCAACGTTCACACCAATAATTCACGGCGCGACATAAAGGCGGACGCGCACCGACTCGATGATTTACGCCGCATCGATATCAGTTAGATATGAAATTTGTCAAGCGTGCCCGCGATACCGACTGTTTATGCGAGCTCGTGTTTCGAACGCACGCCGAATCTCAGATGCCACTTACGCATAAACAATATGCGGTTTCAATTTCTTCTGTTTATTTTACTTAATACTTCAAAATTGTGGGTTTTTTATGAGAAAGAGAAGGCTGACGAACTACTTGAACATGGCTACTTGAACCTTCGCTTACACGTGGATAAAACATTAAGAAGATTCAATATCACAAAAGGATATTATTTGTTTTAATTTTTTATGTTAAAACGACAGACAGGCTGACAGTCCACTTGATGGTAAGTGGCTACCGTCACCTATAAAAGTAAGCAATGCCACAGGTGGCGCAAGTGCGTTCACCGAAACACAACGGCACATGTGCTGTTATTTAATTCAACATTGAAAACCGTATCTTATTTTATCAACCGAAGCAACTTTATTTTATGATGATAATAATAATATGTACAAAATAGAATAATATTGGGTTTGACATTCTCAATATTATTTTAGAGTATTACTATTTTAGAATGTTTGACAATTCCATATTTGAATTCTGAACTAGTAACGAATAGCAGAGCATCATCGAAATAAATATATCTTTGCAACAGTTCGCTGCAGAGCATCGATTAAAAATGCAGTAAGTTAGAGCCATTATCACTTCCGTATAGTGTAATGTACAAACTATAATGACAACATATACATTCATGGTTTATCTCACATAACGCTCTGTCAACCATGTAAATGCTATGACCGTGCGTGGTTTATTTTTGATTCAATCATTCGATTCAATACGATCCAACTCGATTCCGAGCGAGTTATTATTTATTCGCCCGCGGCGCTAATCAATGCTCGATGTAATTTATTTAGTTTCGATATGAGCGTGCAGTTTCTGTTTTAATTATTTGTGCCTTTCGATAATTAAACTAATAAAGCTAACAGAGAATGGTCTAAAATACCATAATTTATTGTTTACGTCCACAAATAGTAAGTACCTACTGGCCGACGTGACCCTATTTTGCTCGGGTACAATTGAGGAAGTTAATATACAACCTATGTCCACCTGGAATAATGCACTTTTTAAATAGTGTATAAATAAATTTATAAAATAAATGTAGTGGTTCCGAAAATCGATATAATCATAAACAGACTTACCCTTCTTTCTTTCCGAAACGGTAGTAGTTTTTATTTTTGACTTCAAAAAAGTGACAGTGTTCTCCTAATTTGAGAAATAAATGTTTTGATTTGATTATTCGATGGTTGATATTTTTCATGATAAATATTGGTTGTATTTACAAAATTATTTGCTATTTTTTCTCAAATGACACAATATTTAAAAAAAACGTATTTTTTGGCAAAAACATACAACAGATTTGAATAGAGTCTTTTACAATGTCTCGTCAAATTATGCTCATTTTAATAACTGTTTATGTTAAGTAGAAATTAATAATACAGAAAAAGTAGGTACATTAAAAAAAACGAATAATATGTTTCATCACACCCGTAGAATGCGATTTACAACCACCCACTCATAAGGGTTATAGCGATGGAAAAGCTCTATGTTAATAAAGCCCTCCGTCCGCGTACGTAACTAAGTTTTATAACTAGCTACGAATGCTAGTGCCCTATTGACAGACAATGTCTTCAGTACTTAAACTTTGAGAGTCCCTGGTTTTGTGTTCATATGTGACAATTGTTACCTACAACTAAATGGACCGTAACCAACCTTTTTCATAAAAAAAAATTACTAGACCAAAACGAAATCACCATCAACACGTTACCTTTTTTGGGGCCGCTAGTGAATGACAATTTTTTACTTATTTTGAGTCGTCTTGTATGGCCAGTTGATGGAGGCACAATGGCCCGGTTGTGCCAAACATTCGAAAGGCCTAATCTAAAAATAATCCGGACCTTTATTTATTGCCCAGAGTTGTATGCAAACGGGCTCTAAATTGACGTGAGAGAGTATAGGGTTATCAATAATAAATTATTATTTCTTTCATCAATTCGAATAGTTTTTTAAAAAATCGTGTAATAAATTTTGATACATTCGATTAGAAAGTAGCCTTATAAATTATTATCTACAAATTTTAGTTTTATTGTAAAAAATAATATATATTTTATTTTAAGTCGCTGCCAACCATAGTTTCCATTGAGCTAAAGCTGGGAGACAGAGTTACTCCTCATGAATATTGTCATTTTTTTTTTCATTATTTGCATCTGTTTGTGCTCGCCGCTTGCGATACATTGCCGATTCACTATTCCATGAAACCTCTCTAATGACATTACAATATTTTGATCCCAAACAATTGACGATGTACAATTTAAAAAATGCAATATAATTTTAAATGGGTTTTATGTATTTATTATTTTTTATAAACTACTAGTTTTACCCGAGACTTTGTCCGCGTCCATTTTTCTTGTGTGTAATTCAGTCTCACCTATGTATATCACTAATTTGTCACTAAACTAATAATTCTAAAGGTCTTTTCCCCTTTTTAATCCTGTAAATTTTCAATACGTAAATAATTAATTTTAAAAAATTTACTCACAGATGTAGTCTGGCGTAAGTACTGGTCAAATGTAAACTATTTGGCTTGCTTTGGTGGCGTTGTGCTTTCGAACTAAAGTTAGCTTCTGTCCTGTCAAGTGACAGTCTTCTAAACAATTAATTCATCACGCATTGTCCTAATTCCATCAAAGCATCACATTTGCACGCAGGTACGGAGTATAGAGTACCGAGTTGTGAGCGCACCTATCTCATTTCCTAGCCCAGTTGTGGTTTCCGAACGGCCGTCAGCGCGGCCTCTTCCGGCTCCACAGATTAGTATCGACGCCATTTACCTTCTCATCGCCACCATTGTTTTCTATTGATCGATTCATAAACACTAGCAATGGAGTTGTCCTTGGAGAGAGGATCCCAAAGTTATTCCAAATTTCGTTTCATTCTCAAATGTTATATTACACTTTAATGATTTTGGCATTTTGTAAAACCATTGTCTTTTTGGATAATTATATTTATTTTAGTGGGAATGCATGAAGGTTGAGGACATAAGGAGTATGAGCTCTGAAATTCCAGATCTGATGAAGACGTTGTAATGTTACCGGTGATATCCTAAAGGGGGTTGTGCGGACGCAATAATTACTATTCATTCATTCTTCAAAACCAAAAACCTTTTTTTTAATTCATCTGTGTTTATTAATACGAGCACATCAAGCGCTCGATTGTTCTGGCATTTGCTATATCTGTATTTTCCGATGGCTTTTCACAGCGCGATATGTATTTTAATAACGCTTATAAAAACAAATCCATATTGAAAAATCTGGCTTTATTTAAAACGTCGGACATGTTGCTGGCGTACAAAAACTATTTTCGCCCGCCATAAATGCAGGACCGTTCGCTGTCCATTACAGATCTGCATAATTTAAAAGCGATCCTGTCGCGGTAACTTCCGAATTGGACCTTTGAATTCTTTATCCGCCGTTGAATCGTGCGCTTCTGGTAAAAATGTAGTATAGAGAGGACATAAATTGGCAGGTGTCGTTCAATTAACCTAGCCCGTGCCCGTTTTACAGCTGCCTAGAAATATTTTTATTTCACCGCTCCAGAGCGAAGTTTATGTATTGAAAAGGTTTTTAAGATAAATGGCAGAAATGTCACATGAAATACTAACAAGATCCAGTTTGCATATAAAAAGGATATAGTCGTGCCGGTTCGCACATAAACAAAGCATGAAATAAATAAACAAGGAGAGGCGGCGGCGGGCAGAGAACAGAAGGATACACTCACGAAGGGTTGTGATAGCGTCATCCATCAGGCGGTCACATCTCTTCGATAGGGTTAGGGCCACCTCCGCACCTTTATGTGTCCCCGGTGTGAGATAAAGCCCTACATTTTGATACCCTAGTTTTTTGACGTCTATTTGTGGTCGGTGTCGGTTCCTTAACAGTTGTTCCCTAAGTTTGTGTTAAATAATTCCTTATTTATTAAAAAAAATACACACACACACACTCACACGAGAAATTGCGTGGAAGAGAAATATCACAAAGGAAAGAAAATTGTTTATTCACGCGCGTTTTCAAACATGAAACGGGCAAAGGAGGCATGCATTATTTACGGCTCAATCCGAAACATCACGTCGCACTAGCGAAAAATTTAATCCATCACATACAAACACTTCTTTTACCGCGAAACGTATGCGAGTATATTCGTTCAGCAACTAAGTCTCTTGCCCTCTCTGCTTAGATAACGCGGTTCCTCGTCCTCGGAGACGCGCGCTATGATTTTTACGACACGTCCGGAAATCACCGGGGCTCTTGAATATATTATTATTGTTATAGCAACACCGAACGCTGCTGGGAAAATTGTAAAATACGCCACACTTTTCTTCACGCGAGAGAATTCCGCTAGTAGACGCATACCATTAGGGAATTTTGCTTTCGGATCGCGATATTGTATGAATTTCCAAACCGTAAATTTGAGCAAAAGCTATCCGCATGTTTCAGTTATTTTTTAGCGCTGCGAACTCTTTGTATTTACATTTTCTTAAATTATTTTTTAACATTATCTTTTTTATTTACTTAACAAATTTTATTTAATAAATTACTTCTTTATTTTTGGTATTAAAGATCTATTTAAGAAGCTCTTTGTACAAAATATTTTCTTAAAAATTTTTTTTTATTTAAATTAACGGTTTGAACATTTAAATATTGTTAGTTACTGTGCTCATTCACAGACGTGTTCTGACTTTGGTTTTTAAACGGAGTAGCGCATATTTACATATCCTCATTCCACCACCCCACAGATTTAGGTGCCAACAAATGGATTGTTTCTCCTCCACATAGCGAAACAAAATTTATAGTCTGAAACGCGAATTTTTCGCTCGAGGCCTCTTTTCATAGGGGCGCATTGCGTTCGTGCGTTTTTTCTCTCTCGATTTTCGATTTATTGCTAACTTATGCCCGGTATAATCGTGATTTTAATGCTCACTTGATTTATAACGGTCGAGCGAACGGATGAGAGCGGAACGGGATTGCTTTTCGAAATTTGATATCTCAATAGTGTTTATGACGCCCTGGTGCATAAGGCACTAAAATACCGATTATTTGTTTCGCAGATTCCCAGCGTCGTCGCCGAAAATGTAGATTTTTTAAAAATTATAATTCGGTCCTGGTAAAAAAGGCAGGCTCGGTAAATTTGACAAATCCCGTTATCGAGCTGGCTGGCGGGAGTTTATCATTTTTCGGTTTTTGTGTGCACCGTAATAGGCGACCATAAATTTTTGATATCATTTTGCGTTTTTCGATGAGGTGAATGTTGGCGGACGACGAAAAACGGCTGCGTCGACACAAAAACCGTTCCACAATCGACTAATATGTTTTTGCTTCGGTCTTATTAATAAACGTGGAATATAAACATGGCATCCTGTTATCAACAAACATGATGCATTAGTGCAATTCAACAATAGCCAAATACTCGCATACGTGCATATGGAATAATAAACAAAGCGGTTCTGCTTGTCGGGCGTTTCAGACCTCCCGTGCATCTCTATTCTTAGTTTGTAAGGATCACTTTACAACACATAAGGAATGTGGTTTTTAAATTAATCTTAGACGACGGACAAAATAAATAAATAAATAAAAATAACTATGTGTAAATAAAAATAAAAAATGGTCGCAATAATTAAAGTCTTCTTAACTGCAATCTTCTCAACCACTTATTGGTAAAAATAAATCGTTAATTCTACAAATCATGTGGTGGGGCTGTTCTGTCACAATGTGCTGTGTATAAAAAACTATTGTAGTCCAAAAGAATTTAATACCATATTTTAATAAAAGCGTAATCATATACCCAATATATTTTTGTGTTTAATTTGCTGCTTTTTGCATAACCATAGGAAAAGTTGGCTAGGTGATGATTTTACTTTGTTGATTAACGTCACCTCTCTTAACAAGCAACGCCATTGGAGGGTTGCAAGTGTTCTGCGAACTCTAATAGGATAACGAATGACGGAAACAAATATAGGTGTTTGGGCTTTGACATACATTTTAGGTACTCAACTATCAAAACTCACGGTGACCGCCTAGTATCTGACTGCGAAATGGAAGTTCCCTGTAGTCCTGACACTACCAGGAATTTCCAAATTAAATTGATAACATTTTTTTCACATATTTAAAGAGCTTATCTTGGTTTTGCGTGTGATCTTGGTGTAATCG
This sequence comes from Synanthedon formicaeformis, assembly GCA_945859745.1. Classification (NCBI taxonomy): domain Eukaryota; kingdom Metazoa; phylum Arthropoda; class Insecta; order Lepidoptera; family Sesiidae; genus Synanthedon; species Synanthedon formicaeformis. Next base: position 9,726,936 of record OX243970.1, read on the forward strand.
CTCACCTCATAAAGAGGCATGCGTCATATTCGACTGTTTAGTTCGTGTGCAATTCTGCATTAGTAACGTATGGTACATCAACAAAGACTATTGTTTATTTTACCTATTCAATCTTTGATGTATCAGTTATTGTTGACTGACAAGCGTTTTAGTCTTGTTTAGATGTTGTAGAAAGAAGAAGACCTGTCAATACTGTGATTATATGAAAAAGCGTTATACCCGATTCTTTTTCATTTACGAATGTAGTATAAAATGTAGTCTGTAATGTTATGACGTATCAGTTTCGCTGGTGCCCGGCTCGTAATCACTCATCGTTCCATTTTTTTTTTTTTTTTTTAAAAAAGCATATTCACTTACACACCGCAACTGGATATCGAGAATGAGACGTGATATGACTACAGGATCGCTCTCTCGTTTGTTGTTTATTTTATTTTTTTCAACTTTGTGTATAAGTTTTAATAAATCACTTATACAAAGGAGGTTAACTGTATTTATTATATCTAAATTCATGGATCAGATTAAACTATGATTGTGCACTAATGCTATACATGCTTAAAAAATTTAAGCTATTTTCAATGAATTAAATTATCAAACTATTTCAATATATTTTTGAATTAAGTTCTAATTTATATTTTAAAATTAGAATGGAAGTGTGGCTCGCATTTCTTGCCTAGCATTGACCCACCATTTCTCCTATAATTCAGTTCCTATAATTTAAAGGGTTGTCTGAAGCTCTAGGACCAGTGTATTCAAATAAACTACCCCCCGGAATCGAACTAGCAAGTTAATAATTTACCCCCACGTAGAGGCTACCTGCGGCCGCGAGACCAGAGTAACATAAAGTACAGGAGGTCTCCAGGGGGCGTGCGGTACCCTCCATTGCACGGCAAAAACCAATAACATTAGGTAGGACGTACGTGCCCTGTGGTTCTGTCGCCTTGCCTCCGCCCGCGTTGTGCTCAAGCCGCTCGCACTTCACTTAATAAATTGTTTCACAAATAGCACAAGGATAAATTAATCAACTCTCTGTTTATCCCACTCTTTCAATTCTGTAACTACTGATTTACAAATAAATAGAGCGATTAATGGCGATACTGGCTTCAACAACTCTGTATACAATTTAAGAATAATATTGCAGTATTTAAGATAAATAATGACTCCACAAAAGGATAAAGTCGTTGGTTTTTGTTGCAGGGTTCATAATATAATAATAATAATAATAATAATAATAATTTATTTTCTCAACAATTTACAAACAGATTTGATTTGATTTTGACCCCTACACTAAGCTCAGCTTGTACCGTAGGGGTCAATTAGTAAATGACAAGTACCAAACAAACAAACTCTTCAGTTTTATATAATAAAGATTAGGAAAATAATGACCCACGTGCAAAAAAATCTTCTTGACAATATAATTATTTTTAAGCTACCATGATCATTTAAATATTAGACATTAGTATACCTACATTTTGTCATTCAGAAATCTAAGCTCGTTAAGTAAATTTACTTCTATAAAATTGTTACCTTAAATTAATTCAAAATCCGGTTTACTTAAACTTGTTCGCTATTCTAAACCATTTGAGTATTGTGTTATTCGTATTTCCGCCACTGTGCGGCAACGTCTAATCTAATTGTCTGCCTTGGATTGAATGTAATTCAATCTATTTACGAATTCCATTTGGATTGTGTTTTTAAATCACTTTTTTATCTCTTTGTTACAGCATCCGTACCCCTCGGAAGACCAAAAGAAACAATTAGCACAGGATACAGGGTTAACGATACTACAAGTAAATAATTGGTGAGTTCACTTCTTTTTTTTTTTTTCAACTTTAAACATTTGTACCTACGTGTTATACGAATTTTCTCTTTTCAGAAAAAGTAGTTTTTTAGTAGTATGTTTTAAACTGTGACATTTGACGACTCATCTAATTTTTTTATCTGGGATAGTGAAAAGGCGATCAAACTCAAAAGCTTCAACTTTATATAAACGCTGTCTTCTGTAATGGGTGATTCTAGCCCATATTAATCATCTCAGCCGTACGATGTTCTCTGCTGGACATAGGCTTCCCACACTCAGAAGCAGCCTGGTTCCAGCCAGGTACTTACTATGTGGAATTACTTTATTGTTCCACCGCCATCAGAGTTGAGACAGATTCCACTGAATATTTATGAGACGTACAAAAACGAAATTAATTCCATCACATACATATAAAATTACATAACGAACGCATAAAGGATATTATTAACAGATGCAAGAGCCCAAGCACACATACAACCAATATAAACGGACATCTTTAATGCTTATTTTTAAACGATATCGCCTCGCGTTTCGTCATTCACAGGTGTCTATTCAAATCGGACGGTTAATAACATGATTATCCTTTGAACCGATGACATAAAATCCGTAGTTTACGGTGCCTCCGCTATAGCCCTAGGTTTAAATGCATCTAGTAATGAGCTTGGGATGTTCGCAATGCGAACCGCAATACTAGTATATTCGGACGGCTTTGCTGACTGTCTTTGGCGATTTAATACTGCAATAACAATTTTTTCTTATGAAACGGAATATAAAATAAAGTTTCTTTATACATATTATAAAATAAAGTTTCTATAAAATAATTTTCAGAAAAATTTTCATTCGAGTACAGCTTTGGGCTAGTTAAAAATACTAAGCTTTTTTATGAGCCTAGCCTAGCCCTAGGTTTAAATGCATCTAGTAATGAGCTTGGGATGTTCGCAATGCGAACCGCAATACTAGCATATTCGGACGGCCTTGCTAGTGTCTTTGGCGATTTAATACTGCAATAACAATTTTTTCTTATGAAACGGAATATAAAATAAAGTTTCTTTATACATATTATAAAATAAAGTTTCTTTATACATATTATAAAATAAAGTTCATAATATAATATATTATAAAATAAGACACGCATCGCTCCTTCGGTAAGACAAGGGCATAACTTACAAAAAAAATTAAAATTAGTTAAACTTAAAATACACACAGAAATGTATTACAAACATTATTAAATTTAAAAGTATTTCCAAGACTATGGGGTTTAGTATGGGGCAAAAAGTATAAACGCAATATAAGCAGAAGAATACGATATTGAATGCAAAAAAATTAACTTTAAATGGCTCTCCTGTGAAAATTACAAAAAATGCAGTTATGCCCTTGTTTTCCCGAAGGAAAACAAGGGCCCCAGTCCAGTTCCCAGGCATATCTATTTGGAAGTTTCCCAAAGGTACTTTCCCTAAAAAGTTTTTGCGCAACATACGAGTACAAACAAACAAACAAATCGATTCGAACATGCTAAATAACAGTTGTTAATATAATGTGGGTGTCCGACATTTCATGTACGGAGCAAGAACGCGTGTCGCAATAAAACGTAATATAAATTGACCATCTCCAACTCTCTGACACTTAAAACCGAAAACAGCGAGTTGGACACAATTCTCAGAGAACTCCCCTTTTTACTCGACTTTTGTTGTATGTGAAGTTGTATAAGGCGCGATTATGATTCTAAAATACTGTAGCTGGGTTGAATACACTTGACACGGAGTCAAGTGAAATAGGTAAACTATTTTGTCTAATTTACCTATTATATTACGTTTAAATATTGTTAATTTTGTAAAACTATTATTTTAAAAGTATAACAGAGAAATTATTTTTAAAATTATTTGACAAAGATAAATTAATTAATTCTAATAAAAACACAAATATTTTATTTAAAAAAATATCGATATGTACATGCGAATTAAACACAAAATCACTATGAAATTTTTTTGTTACAATTTTGTATGAAGGTACGTTTTACGTTACGATAATGTTATGTGACGATCTACGACAAAAATTTTGTCAATCTGAGTTCACGCATATTAAAATTTTACACTAAAACCTTACAGTCTTTTTAATGAGTCACAATTAAAGTAAAATTAAAACGTCCAATCATAATTCTATCCGTCTGTAATAGTTTCCACATAAAATTTACCATAATAACGCCATACGTGCCTGTCACGTGTCCACATTCCTAGACACACCGTGAAAACAAACGAATCTCTTGACAGACGAGGTCAGAGGTCGGCTGTGAATGATGCCTTTGTCTATGCTTTGAGGTACTCCGCCTCTTCAACTCGATACCGTTATAACATGTAATTATCTTTGGAAAATCATTATACTCGTACTTTCATAGATAAAAACCGATTTGATAGTGAGAAGCTGTTAAAAAAAGGAAATTAGGTTACTAAAGTATACTAAAGTGTGTTTTGTGTATGACACAAATCAAGACGTGAGTGGACGAAGGTGTTATGTCGCATTTTCAGGTTTTTTCGTTTTTTGCGTTGATGAAGGTAATATGTCCATTTGAATGATTACAGACCTTAAGATCGTCGATTTAAAACATTTTTGGAAAATAAAAAGTTGAAAAAAAAAAAATGTTATGTACAGTTAAGTTTAAAAAGCAAACAGTGCAGAAAAGTTTACTTTTGTTGATGGAAGAGCAAATGGAAGAGGGAGCTATGTTCACTTTTTTTTAAATTAAATAATAAAAGTGTTTAATTGCTATACCATACCATTAATATTTTAGGTTGTTTAAACAACTTTGCATCATAATTTAGTACAAAATTTAAATTAAAACTTTAACCTCGATTTATTCAAAATTGGAATTATGCGACATACCACATACCACCTTCATCCACTCACGTCTTCAAATAATTAATATTAAGTAAAATGTCTCAAAAACTACTGGACCGATTTTAGAAATTCTTTCCCATATAGAAATCTAAGTTTTACTAAGTTTGTTTAGGTACTATGAATAAAGAAAAGGTCTATTTTAACGGCATTATAATTACTTCAAATAAGAGAAGCATATTACTCGTATATTGATAATCACACGTCATGCATGTTTACTAAACCTCAATAAACTATGAATACACAATGAAATAATACCTATTAAATGTATTATTATTCTCAAGAGAGTGATGGGTAGTCAGCAATCAGGGACGCGGCACCTGTACAAACAATAGGGGCTTACATTAACCCTTCTAATGGTTTTACTGTACCTAAAAATGGTTTAGCTCTAAACGTACGAATGTTTGAATTGAACAACTTCGTATGAATTTTTAATTTAACGCGATGTTTTAATGGGGATTTGCCAGTTTTAATTGTTCCATTCGTTTTACTGTCGGACTTTTATTAATTGATATCTATATATTTTTTGATAATACATTTTGACTTCAAAAATATATTAATCTTCACTCTGCTCTTTAAAATTTTAATTCTAACTTTATTCTACTACATATTATATTTCTCATATTATTTTTCCATTAAATTTAAAATTTGTAAATAATTTTTATTTCTTTATAAATATAGCTGAACCGACATTTGTTGCCCTGTAAATTTTATATAAAAATTAAATCCATGTTTCTTACTTTAACGGTAAATTTTCTAAAAAAAAAACTTTCATACAAACCTTGTCTTGACAATAAAATTATACACAACAAATTGACAACAAAAGAAAAACTGGTCGTACCGTTTTCATGTGATGCTTCAACATTTATTTTATAAGAGCTACCCCCTTATAAAATAAGTTAACCTATGAAAACCTCCCATCACTAAACCCAGACCAGAGCCATCCTTGGAAAATGCGTTTTTAAAGTTGGGCCTGCCGGGAATCGAATTTGGGACTCCTGAGTCAGGGCACTTATAACTCAAGTCACAAGTAATGAATTTAGAATATTTTATAATTCATGTTTGAAACATTAATAGAGAAATAAGTATGTGACCTAAGGAGATAGCAATAAACTAACTGACGTACAAGATATTGGCAATTCTAATCATATATTGAATGTAACGGTTACTTAGCCATCGGGCGCACATAACATTGATGCAAATGTCCCGTAATTACATTGGCTCGCACCGACAGGGTTGTATATCCGGGTTCTATCAAATTGAAACGACTGCGGAGGCGTCTCGCCTCTGGGACCTTGTCGAATTAATGAGCACGTCCCCTAATTGCGTCTGTATGGACATGCAAATTTGGTAAAGAATAGGAATAAGGAAGTGTCATAGCCTCTCATTGTTGTACTCCTTGTAACATGTAATTGATAAGGCGAGGAGATTTGCATTTTTATTTTATTTTTTTCCTTAAACTGTGCTAGTGTTTTTGACGATCTCATAAAGTATTCGTTCGACCTTAATGGATCAAATATACCTATTGTTGATAATAAGAAGCCATTTTTTTTTTTTATAAAATTGACTAACATAAATTTTTAATATTATGCGATTGTTTAAAGAACATTTTTTAGAGACCCTACATTCTGAGAGGGATCGACAAAAATTGACTGTATACATTTCTTTTGTTTGTGATAAAATGTTGATAACCCATTTGTGAAAGAAGTTATTGCAAATCTGTTTAGTTACTCGTACACAACATTGGTTGGAACCTAGGTTTAGGTAATGTCAGCCTTGGTCCAGCTTAGGGCCCTAGCTCGTATAGCACGGACCCGACAGTTTAGATTACCAGGATCACATGAGCTTATGGCTGATTAGTAGTCAATGGATTGGTAGTGCAACCTATAATGAAAGCTACATCGTATCAGGGATTTAATTAAATTTTAGTCTAACCAAAAAGGCATTTCCCTGGACGTAGATCTCGAACCTGCATTTTTGATTACTATAATGCCTTTTTTCATTGCCTATTTTCATTGCCTTTTTTCATTATACTTTAATATTTTTTGATGAAAAATGGACATAGAATACCCACATTTTATTCAGTAAAAAGGTAGGTAACTGTTTGTTAAGGGATCAACTAAAAATAAATTAAAAAAAATCAACGCCTTACCATATGCTATTATTAAAGATTGAATAAATGTTATAAAATCTAAGAAAAAGGACTGCAGACGTAGTCGCCGGTAAAAGCTAGTATATTATCATACCTAAACAACTTTATTATACATTTGATAAATTGTACAAGATAAAAAAACATATAATAGCAAAGTGTTTCGTAACTGTTTACAAAGTTTCTATTCAGAAAAACCTGTAAAAAGTAAAACAACATTAAAACCCAATAACATTCCCGGAGGGTTCGCAACCCCTGGCTACACTGAAAACTCTCAAATTGTCCATCAAGAATCACTGTCAGTCCGACGGTTTACGATCCATGCCGCCAGTAAAACAACTTGCGAACGACACTTAGGTTTAGTACCTTTGAATTTTTGTTCAGGAAAAGATCGCACTGCGAAAACCTATGCGCGGTTTTTCCACGCTTATTGATTGCAAACGCTCAAGAGACTAACGCATAAAAGTTATATAACATTTCTAGGAAGTTATTTATATTCATAAATTAATTGTATGCTGATATAATTGCAAATTGCAAACATACTTCTGAAACTTCAAATTAAAGAATGAGCGTTTGTTTTTCAAAAGTTGTAAATCAATTGGCAAATATTTTTTGTTCACTATCCCCACTTTTTGTAAGATACATTCGAGGAATAACCTAAATATTAATGCACAATGTAACTAATGCCATACTTACACTATCAATTACAAAATAAACTATGATATTTCAATAAATTCATATAAAAACAATTTTCATATAAATAGGAAAACAGATTTAAATAGTTTTAAAAATGGCAATAAAGAAAGCGTTTCACCATACGAAAGCCATTACGACCGATAAGTATTCATCGCCGCATTGAAATCCATTCAATGCGCGGAAACAACAATCAAATCACTGCATCGCCCCAACAGAGCAACAAAATCTCCATAACATAAAGGAAAACGCACTATTTCGCATTTTACTTTCCAGTTTACAGCACCTTTGGCGAGCGTTCAGTAGCGGGCCATGAGTGGAATACACTCCCCTACGGAGAAATGTATGCGTTATATTTAAAAACATACGGTCACTTATTGTGTTTGAAAAAGTTGAGTCAAGTGAGCTTGTATCTTAAAATTAAAACGTCTTTAATTAAAAGTAACTAGGCTTGCGATCTATTTGATGGTACTTAAGTGGCTACTACCGTTTACTGAGCGGTAAATGCAATATCATAGAAATTGCAAATGCTTTAATAAGATAAAGGATCGGTTTCGGTTTTCCAACTTTAGGTGGAATACAAAAATCGTCTCTGACACTAGTTATACTCAATAATAAAAATACACGTGCTATTGTTTCATAGAAATTAATAAAGAAAGAACGAGACAAGAAAGAGAACTTTTCATAACTACAATTTTCTGGCTCCCAGACTAGGATTTATCTACTTCTTTAAGGAGTGGTTACTGGCCAAGCGAACTGCCCACTCTATCATTTTCTGAATATGCTGTCACTATGAAAGTCTAATAATTACCTCATTTTAATGTAATAAAACGGTAAAAATATTATTAAAGTATTATTAAATAATGTGAGAATGTAATTTAATTTATTGATAAGCAAATAACATTAATTTTCTTTCACAAATAAATCACTTACTTTCTTTTTAAGCTTTGAAACTTAATAAATAGGATTTTTTTTTATAATAACTATCTACACGCCTTTTTTGTATTACAAATATTTGTAAAAAAATTAAAAATATATATTTGTTAAGTATTTTTGCTTAGCGTTCTTATGCGAGCAACTCCTGTCCGTGTGTTTCCACATTATGGCTCGTTCGGTATAGGTGTCCGTGATAAAACAACCATTTCCTGGATGTAATCGGTGGCTGAATTTTTAGCTGAGATGCGTATCGCTGGGGTTGGAAACGACCCGATCGGTGCCACCTCTGTCTCCGTACCTTTCTTTCACACTTTGCATGCAAATCATTTATTTTATTAGGTTCAGAGGTATTTCAATTAAAGTGATTTTTTAATACGTTCCCATTGTTCAGGTGGTTAAGAAGCTTGCCTTAACGCTCTGTTTCAGAAGTTTCCGGTTCAATTCCCAGCAAGGTCAACTTTGATAAGAACTTTTCAAAACTTCATTTGGGCAGCCAGTCTTGGGGCATTAAACCACCCCCGTACATTTAACAGCATATCTGCTGTTAATGTTTCAGTGAGTGAGTAAGGGATGCCAGATGCCCTTTCTAATCCCTTATCCTACCAATCCTACTATGGTCAGTTAGTGCACTTGCAGCACCTGTGGCGTTGCTTGTGTTAAAGGCGACGGTGGATTTTTACTAATTCCCAAAGTTACCAAAGTTGGCTCTACCGGGAATCGTTCCCGGTATCCTTAAAGCAGAGCTATAAACTAACCGACCCAGATCTCTGACCTGTGTCAGAGGAATCCTAGCCGGTAGGAAAAAAGCCTAATCGACCAATGCTACCCAAATTAATAAGTAAATTAATAATACTTAAAGCAATAAAATAATAAATAGAACCCAAATTATCTTTGTAAACAAATAATTAAGGTTATATACATGGGTGCTCTATTACTTGTTTCGTCCGTAACATTCAATATTCAACTAAAACCATGAAAACTAATCCAATCGTTAGACAGATTTGCGCGTATCTACAGCGGCGTTTATTAACGCGTTATGAGCCCGTAAATTGCATTAACAACGCCCGCCCGTCCAATAACACGTTCAAACGTAATAATTACAACAAAAACAAGCTTTGAATTAAACAAGAAAAACAATTACCCCTTATAGCACCATAACAATTCACCTTTGCAGCCATAAAGAGGGGGCTAAGCCTCAAAAAACCCCTTACACTCGTCAAAATAATTCATTTTAATTTTCTTTACGCGCTAGTAAACCTTTATTTTACGATGCTAGTACCCGAGATAACTCGGGGACTCCCTTAAAGGCTCTTATTTTTACTCCCTTTTACTGCCTCCTACCCACAAAACTCGAGCGACGATCGTCTCTATCTCTCATCTTTATCTCGCATTAAGAATTAGACAAGGAGGGGAGATTTTTCGTGAATGGAACTCGGAAAACCCGAGTTTCTCAGTAGACGATTCTCACCTATACAGATCTCAAATATTCTTACGGTGGTCTTGGTAATTTCTCCAGACTCGTGGGTAAATTGTAATTATAATTAAACGCGCCTTTTTTGTTTGAATAAATTATGATTAGATTGTGATGTTAATTTTTTTTCTCTCTCTCAGTAAGTGTATTTCGCTGTATATTTCTTATTTTTACGTTTAACGGTTGAATTCCGTTAAACGTAAAAATAAAAATTCCGAATTAAGTTACCTAGTTGTTTGTAAATTAATGTACCAAATAGTGAAAGCTTGTATGTTTTTTGTAAGCACATTAACTTATGTATCAACAATAGTTTTTGCAGAGCACGCCAATTTGACCTTTTAGTTATATGTAAATTTTAGATACCTTGAGTTACATTATTATAATTTTCATAAGGATCTCTAATTATTTTTATACTAAAATACTGATAATGTAGCTTTCTATCGGTGAAAGAATTTTTAAAATCAGTTAATTCGTTTTTATCAATTTGAAACTGATACAAAAATGAAAACATTCATCTTTGTAATATTAGTTTAGATAGTATATATAGACATATGGATAATTTATAAATGAAATCTCTATAAATATCAATCAAATAGTTAATTTTAAAAACTAATATAATTTCAGTAAGGGCCTCTTTCATCAACTACAAGTACAAGTGTTGATTAGTCACTTTTCAAGTAAAGCTAATTGGCGAGTAAATGTTACAAGTATCATGTGTCAATTTCTCGAAAATGGTGAAACTAGTACGTTTTCTTACCGGTGACTTTAAATGACGGTTAGCCTTTATTCAGAGATGGTGAAAGAGGCCCTAAGAATAATTCCTTGAAATTATTACAAAATCCGTGTAAAATAATCGTGGAGTTGTGATCCGGGCCACTTAACGCCATATTAACCGACCTTCGTGCGGCGTTTACGAGCCTAGTAATGTCGGCCCTAACGCCCCATGAGAAAAGAAAACTCTCAAACTTGCTGAAATTTTTAACTTTAGCAAAATGTTAAAAATATATTTCCGCTGCCTAAATTCGCTATCGCCTATTTTTTTAGGAGATTTTACATGTTTTTATAAGGTTTCATGTCTTTTAAACCAAAGGCCTTGTTCAGATGAGGCGAATTACGCGCGTCAGAGTATCTCGACTCGCGCGTACTACGCGCGAGCAACGATTCCGGCGAATGACATGCGTATCACGCGCGAAGAATTTCCCTCGCGCGTATCATGTGAACGCGATAATTGTTCGCCGTGTATCTCGCTTACGCGCGAGTTAATACGCGCGTATGTCCTCGCGCGTGATTCGTCTCATCTGAACAAGCTCTTATTTGCTACTAGCTGGTTCCCGCGACTTCGTCCGCGTTGCAAAGTAAAATATATAACGCCTGACATACGTTACCGCCTTACATTATTACTTTTGCCAAGCGTTGGATTTTTATTTTTAAGAACGCTTTAGAAGATGCAAGATAACACTAACGATAAGAAGGAAACAATGCTGTTATTTCACCCGTGTCTTCTGTGAGAGTTTAGTTGCTGCTGTCAGAGTAGTACCCAGTTCATGATTGCAAATCGTAATGTTCCCTTTTACTACTAATATATTCATGAATATTATTACTAACATCAAATTTAAGATGAAAAATGTATTCCTGAAAACCATAGAATTAAGTAGTAAAAATAGTTCTTTGGTATTGTTGAAATCCTGGTAATCTTCACATTCTTCACTACCCGGAGCTGTAAGTTCAAACCGCGCTGTGTTGCGTTCAAAATTCATTGAACAAAAGTGTATTCAAAAATACAAAAAGCATTTGACCCAGTGGAAAACCCGACCCCTTTCAGAGAGCGATGTCTTTCCGCACCGCCGGCGCGTCATCATTTTTCACCGTTTCTCCATTTATTTTATCTGAGCACCACACGCTCTGTCCGACGGGAGACGATAGCGGCACATAGCGGCACCGCTGTTTCGAATTTCGAACGAACATCAGCTGCTGAGAAGCCGAGATTTATGGCCGGACCCATTCAGCTAGAATCCCGACTGTTTGAACTTGGAAACCGTTCGGTTTTTAAACTTTTATATACCTACATTCATATATCATACAATTTTTCATCAAACTTCGTTTAAAATCTTTTACTGCTCCGAAGTATTATATTTTTTGTTTGTTTGTTTGTTTGTTTGTTACTCCTTCAATCCTTAACTACACGATCGAGTTTCCAATATAAGAACAACAAAACAGAGTTGCCATTTGTAAACAGTGGAATATTAATTATTAGTGTTGCAATAAATAAATACCTAGGCTTGCTTATCCACGAGATAATCATACTAATTATAAGTTCCTTCATCAAACATTAGGGTGGTCCCATTAAAGATGCAAAAAAATATTGTAAGTTTTATCTTAACGGTAAAATAGTACGAATCATATTAATAAAATGTAAATGTCAAAACAGTATCAGAAAGGGCAGTGCCGGTAAGACTTAATTAATACCAATGTGGCCACTTCAACTTACTGAAGGTTTAATTCAACATAATCGATAACATTTATTAAATTCACGCCAAACTACTTTATAAATAATTTAAACTGTTTATTTTTCAATAAATTATACCAATTCTATAAATTACTTATACTATTTTTAATCATAATTATTTTTATTTTCAAATTCAGATTGTCTTGAATCTAGACTTTCTTCTTGAATCTTAATTGAGACTTGGTGTCAAATATTTTAAGCAAATTATTTTTGTACGTATAAAATATAAGAGTTATATAATTATTGTTAAAAAGTATTTCCTATTAATATCATTCAAACCATAAGCTTTTTTAACTAAATTATTAAGTATTATGTGTATGTATAATAAATATACTTATGCAATAAACTTTTTGATTCAGTTAGACATTTAAAAAATAAAAGCAAGTCTATTGTACAATTTAAATGTACACGAACTGCGGGGAGCCATAAGTCGACATCAGCAGAAAGGTCGCAAATTCAGCTCGTTCTCTACATTTCCCTATCTCATTTTCCATTTGACAAACATCATTACATCTTCCTGTGTCGCCCCTCGCAATTTCGGAAGACTTCGGAGTGCGTTCGGGCGCATTCGGTTACTTCCGATCTTACCCCTACCACTATAGTTCTTCACGAATATCGCATTTTTTAATACTTTACATATTGTTAGAATACTCTGTTTAAAATGTAAGAAATTAACACTTGCCAAATTAATTAGGCTTTATTTTTCACGCAGCTTAAGATTTTATAAACAGATTAAAATATATATTATGCTGGATAAAAAGTGTAAAATATATCAGAACTACTTAGCCTCCAACTTATCCAAGATTATGAATGATTGTAGTACATTCTATGATATTATTTATACCTACGCTTATCATATATTTTTTATTTGTTAAAATGAGTTTTGGCTAAATATTAAAATTACTTTCCAAGTAAAGTAATTTTAATAAGAAACCACGAGTCCTCATTACTTTGTACTTTAATTACTGGCAGATACACAGACAACATGAAATTACAGACAGTGGATTTGTTGTTCTCATCGTAAACAATACTACGACAACTTCAAATAGGAACCTGCTCAGTGCAAAGGCGACACAAAAGTTTAAGCGCTCGACGTAAAAATCTATTTCTTCAACTATATTACACTAGCGCCATGCATTTTTTTTTTTGCAAATTATATACACAAACTTTTTCGTTTATCGCTCTTTCGATTAGAGAAAACCGTATCAAAATTCGTTAGGTGGTTCAGAAGTTACTATAAAATACTAGCGATTCGATATAGAATAGACTTGGAAAATATTTTCTCCTAAAACTGGATTGGAATAATGTACCTACTAAAGCTTGATTTCATATGAATAATAATGATTTCTATTAAATGCGTTTGACAAGAAGTCAATATTGAAACCCAAAATTACAGACACTTTCAATTAGTCGCATTATATCAACTAATGAAACAGTAGCTCTGAATTTTGACCGCCTTTTCTGTGACAATGCAGCAGGGGCTCGGGTGTAGGCGGGCGACGGGGAGGGGAATGATTAATTGTCTAGTTGTAGGGGGGGAGGTCAAAGAGGGGAGTTTATGTACCACGAGTGAAACCGTTTGATACTGGCCATCATCTATTTTTAAAGTCTGAAATACTATTTTAATGTCACATTAAAAGTTCTTATTTAATAGCATGATGAATGGTTAGCAGCTGAAACTGGTTTTTTTTGCCATACTTTGTAAGATGCAGATCTTCAATTGTCCTGCAATGTGTCCCCTCAGCTAATTTCAATTTATGCATTTGAGCTATTAAAAGTATTGAAATTGAATATAACAGCAAAGTATTAAAATTGCAATGGTAAAAACTGTGATGGTTACTTTAGTACTTACTATCATGACAGTGATAAGTCAGTTCATTTCTAAAGTTGACCCTGCCGGGAATCGAACCTGAGACCCCGCAGGCAGAACGCTAAAGGCCTCGTCAAAATCTCGTTAATTGTACAAAGACCCTTAATAAATTATTTTGGCTCATTTAATTAAAAAGAACATGAATGTTTAGATGAACAAGAAAATCGAGGGTAATTATTTAATTAGATATTACTTAATTTAAATATTATTTCGAAACTTAAAGCACATTTTAAGTTGCATTGTAAAATAAGACGTACTTATAACAAGCTGTCAAACGAGATGTCCTCTTAGAAAAAGATTCACCCTAACAATTTCAGTTTATGATGTATTAGTGAGATGTCAGACGACAGACGTTTATAGCGTCGTAAACCAACCTCTGTTCACTTGTTGAGTTTATGGCCATGACAAATTTATATAGCAGCCATAGCGGCCGCCTTATTGCCCCTTAACATAGATACCACAATTGCTAAGACAAATTGAAAACGATAATGTCATTGTGAACCTAAGTTCATTTGCTGAGTAAAAATCGACTTGTTAAATTCGCAACTCATTTGTGCGAATCTCCTCTTTTAGTAACTGCATGGAAATGTCGATTTTTTTTTGTTGTTTCTACGAGACCACAATCATAACAATTGGTACTATTTCAAAAGTGGAATTATTTACAGTAATCGCCGGCGTCTTTCCCAAAGACAAATGGCGGACACAGACAGCATTGTAGGTAGTGTGGAAACACCTCTATGTAACTTATGCTCGCCGGGGCGCCGGTTAATAGCTAATATCGCTGCCTAATGACCATACTCGTCTTGAGCGTAATGCCCCACATGGGATCCGAAACTACGGTAAAACACGTCGCATTTATGTTCGCTTGGTTGCCCCACTAATTTACGCGTGATCTTTCACTATTCCAAACTTAAAAGTTTAATTAAACCCTCTTTTGATTTATCATCGTTGATATTGATAAATTTTCGAAAAAAAATCGATCTGCAAAAAAGTCAAAAACACTTTTTTCGAGTCTTAACTTTTGGTCTGATTGCCTCAAAGGTGACCACAACGTACTGTTAAGTATGTTATAAAATTTTGTTGTGCTGTTGTGCTTCTAAAGTTAAGCTGTAAAAAAATTCCTGCTGGAACGGCAGCGCACCTGCCGTTGCTTCTATCCTCAGGCGACGGTAGCCACCTACCATCATTTTGATCGTACTGCCTTATTATTATGTAACAAGGCAATCGGGGAAGATTCAATCGCTCAAAATCCTCGTCAATAAAAAGCGTGTTTATCATTCTAAACGCATCAACAAATTAGAGAGATAGCTATAAATCATTCGAAAATAATTTGAGACGGCGCCTAGTCGCCTGTTGCCCGCCAAAAATGGACATCCCAATAAAAGACGTCACATGTCGAAACTGAACGCGTCCACCAGACGTTTTTATATCCTAAAATTTAATAGCCTATACTATTACAAAGGAATCATTGTTTTCTTAACCCGTCTGATTTATGGGGACTGTTAAAAAGTGCGTTAAATTCAAATTAAAAAATAATACATTGACGCGTCCTTACGATTTGACAGATACAGTTGTGAAAATATTTGTTCACTACCGGGCTACTTGATTTAGTGCTTCGAACTCTTTGATATTACATTTTTATTTTATTTTTCACTCAGATTGTTAAATATATTCTTATCTTAATTCTATTGTGGTATCAAATATTATATCCATTATTTTATAAACAAAAATAATACGTATATACTCTATGCAACTGTTAAAAGCAAGCATAGTACTCTGGCCAGCGGACCGATACGTTAAACCATTTTTAATTGGATATTTTAAAAAAATTGTTGACTAGTGTTGAGTCAGTATTGAGTACATTAAACAAATAAGTTCTTAGCGGCTCGCTAGTTATTATTATAGTATTATTAGCCTTTATAAATAGAACAACCGTTTAATTAGACCTAAATGAAGAGGTCAAAAGGCGAATTAACGTCAGAGTAGCAAATCGCTATAAATAAAATAGTTGAATAATTTCTAATTTGAACGATCTTGATATTAACTAGTATTTGATACTTATCGTTGTTACATTCAACATTGCTTCTGGTAATACTAAAGTAGGGTTGCCATGCTCACTAGCTTGAGAATTAGCAAAAGTATACTTTTTATTCTACATTTTATCATTGAATCATTTTTGTATTATAATATATGTATTATATTATATTTATGGACAATCGCTAGGGAATATGGTGTCGTTTCAAATCAACACAATTAAATTATAGTCTTTTTGACAGAGATTGGTGGTCATCTTTAAGGGTGTCGATTGTTTTTCCTTTTAAAAACGAGGCTGGTGGTCTTGTGGCTGGTCACATACCATCAAATTGACTGAGAACACACAAGAATCACAACGAATCGTATAATGGTCTATTAGTGAGTTTTCATTCTACTTCTTCTTGACAATGTGTTTTAGCAGTCGGTATGTATTTGGCAAACAATGAGTTGTTGCAATTTGCAAACGCGGCAGGCACTTACCATTTACGGCAGCCAGACAGGATACCAGCTCGTACCTTGTATGCCGCCCATATGCCTACACGGAGCACACGTTTTACATATTATTTACATTCGCTTATTTCTATCGAATAGGAAATCTTATTCTCTCACTTAAAAATAATAATACTAATTACATATTCCCGCAAGGACGTCGCATAGATGCATCTGGCGAACGCAGTGTACAGCTGATCAGGCAGTATCACTCGCGTGAATTTCGATCATTAAAATTACAGTCTTGCAATTTTAATATATATATAACTTGATTGAATGAGTGACTTGATGGTAGGTGGCTACGATAGACTATTTTCACAAGCATGTCGTAGGTACTGAGAGGAAGAGGATAGGGAAATGGGCTCTGGCATTCCTTACTCACAACTGCAGCAAACTATAAAAATATGGAAAATATTCTTGTTTTTTTTTTTGCGTTGATGAAGGTAATATAATGTCCATATGAATGATAACAGACCTTAAGATCGTCGATTTAAGATATTTTTGGAAAATAAAAAGTTGAAGAAGTGTTAAGTATGTAATTTTAAAAAGCAAGTGCAGAAAAGTTTACTTTTGTTAATGTTCATTTTTTTTAAATTAAATAATAAAAGTGTTTAATTGCTATAATACAATTAATATTTTAGGTTGTTTACACAACTTTGCATGATAATTTAGTACAAAAATCAGTTCCGTGGCGACTTATCTCAAAAATTAAAAGTAAAACTTTAACCTCGATTCAAAATTGAAATTATGCGACATACATAATATGTGTATCACCTTCATCCACTCACGTCTTCAATTGGTACCTAATTAAAAAAAAAAAAATTTTCAGCTGCTAATTACGAAACACAATTACCCAGCACTTATATAGTGTCTTAAATATACTATATTGCATATAGTAAAAAGTTTATAAAGTAATTTAAGATTTCCCTAAGAGAGACTGCAACATAATGTCAGGTTTGAACACAGCCATTACCTCGTCATTGGTCGACGGATTGCACTCTGATTGGTCCGATTACAAGAATTGCTTCGAAATGCGTACAATTACCAGTTTATAGTGATTGCGGACTGAGATTGCGTTAAAACATATACCAAATGTTTACCTATACTTATTTAACCGACAATTAGAAGTTCTCTTTTCGTCATGTGTTTTTTATTACTGGAAACCGTTAAAAATTTAAAATGTAAGTATAGCAATCTTTCGTACAATTAAAGTAATTTAATTTATTAAGTACAATAAATAATTTGTGAGAGACATAATTCGTATTAAATCATATTATATCAAATGTAAATAATTCACTAACACAGTGGCAGCAAACTTTTTTGCTGATAAAAATGCGATATTACTTATTATTTTATAATTTTTGGGAATGGATGATTTATTTAGAACTAGCAACAGCACGCTCCTTACATAAGCGAATAACATAATTAATTTTAATTTTATTGTTAGATTGATGTTAAATCTATACCAATATAATATATAGCTGAAGAGTTTGTTTGTTTGTTTGGTTGTACGCGCTAATCTCAGGAACTACTGGTTCGAATTGAAAAATTCTTTTTGTGTTGGATAGTCCATTTATTGAGGAAGGCTATAGCCTATAGAGTACGCGGACGAAGTCGTGGGCCCAGCTAGTCTCTATACATATAAAAATTACGTATCACGTTGTTTGACGTCAATGAACTCCTAAAAATTCGTAACTAGGTATGTGTAATTTGGTCCAACTTAAAAGATAGGATAGTTTTTATTTTGAACCCGGGCGAAGCCAGGAGCGTGTAGCTAGTAAATAAATAAAGAATAAGTATTGTACGAGCATAACTCTTGACCGCAAAGCAGGCAGTGAACAATTTGAGCAGATTGTCAAAACGGAGAAATGGTATTTGTAATGGCTCCGAGTCGAATCATTACCGCGACCGCAACAATAGGGACAGTTTTGTCGCGCGCGTCATGGGACACAAAAATTCACAACGACTTGACATTTGGCTACCGTACGCGAGACAATAATCGTTGCGGTACGTATCCGGGTCAAAATAGGGCCAATTTGCGGTCGTGTTGAATGAGTCCAAACATCGTGACATTAACACAGGATCTGCGCTGTCCGCCCGCCTATCGGACAAATTGTTTTTGATTGCGCACACGTTTTGTGCACTCCGTTTCGTTGTACGCACGCAATTACACATAATTACGCGTGCGTATAAGCAACCGATACGTTTACTTTACTTGTTGAGTTATCTCTCTGTATTAATTGGCAAGGGATCTTTGAAGAATCTACAAATACTAAGAAAATATTTGCTTCTGAAGTGAAGGTACTTTACATTTCACTATCAACCTAAGCTCTCGGATTTCCTTGAGCATTTTCTATAATATTTCTTATAGAAATGCCATGCTTGGACGTAAGTTTCGTATGTGTCCGAGTATGTCAAAACTAGCAATTTTGTTAACTATTATTTTTTAGGTATTTATAGATTAGGTTAAATATGAAGGATATTCGATTCGACCGGATAGACTATTGAATATTTATAAATGTAACATCCCATTATAGTGTCGACATTCTGAATAATTAACAAGTCTTTCCATTAACGTGTCGGCGGCGCCCTGCCTGAAATTGCTCATATACTTCAGTAAATAACCCTGTCGCTTTATGAATATTTAGAATTTCAATCGATAGACCACAACAATGGAGAGCTGCCGGTATACTCTTTTTTCACCAATACGCTCGCCATCCACAAAAAATAGACCACGTACTAGGTTCGTATAAGCAAGAGGCAGGTGTGTTACGCCATATGAGCCAGAATGTGCGGTAAATTTTCCGGATGCCTTCCCAATGATTTCCTCGGAGACCGCCGGCCCAGATACGGTGGATTTCGATACGATAACGCCTCTCAATTTCTGTTGCCTTGGTACTTGGAGATATTGTGGCCACGCCCCGCTACATTAAATATGTATAGGTGCGGGTAGTTCTCCGGTTGATACTTTTTTCTTTACAAGATCCCACGGGAGCCCATCACACGGTATCAATCGGCGATATTCGGTTCTTACGCGCTCTGTATCTTCACAATAATCTCGTGGCTTTTTCTGTTTTATTTGTTACCGGCCGGCATATTTGCTTCATTTGGGGGAAGGTGAGGCGTACAAAATGTTGCCATATTTATGTGTTTAGATATTGTAGGAATGCGGATTACCTACAGGATTTCAAATCTCTTCGAAGATTACCTGTTTTCTGGAGAACCTAAATGTTCTCATAATATAAAAAAATGTAATTAGTATACCTAATAGAAAACTATTAATCAAAATTACATCCAATTTCATGTGCCACTTTATCAAGAAAAACTTTTTTAGTAATTTCATCATGTTAGGTTTTTAAAACTGCCATCTCAAAATTGTTAGTATTTTATTTTGCTATTAGTTAATTATTTTTATCTACAAATTGTTAGCTGTTAGTATTAAGAACATCTTTACCAAAATCATCTAACTGCGTCTTCTCTTGTAATCTTCAACTACAAATTAAGAATTAATTAGGAGATATCATGCATCAAAATAAGTGTCGCAGAGTCTTCTCTGCTATTATGATTTAATCGCTCAGAACTATTTCAGAAGTTCAGTCACTAATGTGAACTTCTAGGTATTTGAACCCGGATCTAAGCAGTGCGTAGCGACAGCGACATTGCTTCTTTGACTCGGACTCTTTATTCCGTTTGCGTATATTTCACGCAGTTAAGTATCTACACTCCGGAATAACTAGTAAGTTCTAATTGTGCGGTGGAGTTAAATTATTCACGAATAGCAGTCGGTCCAAAGTCCACACGCGATGCGGTCGCTCGCAAGACTTCCGACCACCGCCGTCGTGACATGCACCCCTGGTACGACCAACTACAACTCATCACTAATAAATTCTGTTTTCCCAATCTGTTTTTGTGGTGATTGGCTAAAATTGGCTGACAAGTGCTGAATGCGTTAAGGCTCATTTGGCAACGGGAGCCGCTTACCGATTCTATACTTCATAATTGATTAGTAACTGATACAATTTATATTGGTCGTAGCCGTACATATAAAAACATCCCATTATATTTAATAGTATTACTGATAAATAACTTGACATCTCATATGAAAGTTTTGGAAGCATTAAAAACTGAAATTGATTTCTATCTAGTAAGCCATGATTTATCTAACTGAGTATGTGTGATTTTTTTCTGTTGTTTTAGGTTTAAGTACTGCCTACCAAGCCAATAAAGTTTTTACATGAGAACTACAAATTTAAGGGTTGACTGACGATATGCTACCATCTATAAAAAAAAATCTTATTTTCGCGAGTGCATTAAATTAATTCTCTCAATTAAAGTACCTATTAGACCGATGTATACTAACTTCACTCGCTCGTACAGTCAAGTTATTATTATTTTCGAAAATAGAACGAACACGTGTGCGAACACTGTAGTTTAAAAGGAAAGATACGTAGTAGATAAATAGTAGAGCAGCCTTGCCATTTGAAAAAATATTAAAAAACGCTTACAAAGGTATAACGAATATGTGTTCATGTATTCTTCGTCATGTTTGACCGATAAACGTATGAAATTATTCCCATTTTAAGTAGGTATTTACAGTTGTGTTGCACTGGTGGTCTACTTAATAATGTTTGAAAAGGTCAGATAAGCCGCAGATATAACACGTTGCTAATAGTTTTTTAAACTCTTAACAAACACGAAACTCTTCGGACCACACAAAGGCTTAATATGAATGTATCCAAGTCACAAATACATTAAAAATATCGACTTATTAAAACTTTAATTAATTGCCAAATCGCTCGATTGCACGAAGATCCCGCATAGAAATGTTTGTCTATAAATACCTAATATTTTTTATCAGACTCACACATTTAGTACAATTTAGTAGTTAAGTCATTGCAGAAATAAAGTACTTTGAGTAAGTAAGTAAAAGATGACAGAGCCCATTCTTCTATCTCCCTGTTTATTTTATGACACATATTATATATCAATTATATTTTTTACTAGATGGTGCCCGCGACTTCGTCCGCGTTGAAAAAGAAAAAAGTAGCCTATCCTGTGTCCTGTACGTCTAAATGTTTATTTACCAAATTTCATGAAAATCAGTTAATTCGTTTAAGAGTTATGGAGGAACATAAAAAAAACAATCAGAAAAAAAATCTAAAAATCGTCAATTTAGTTTCATTATAATGTGTAGAGCCTATAAACACGATATCTCTGAAAACAAAGTAACTTACTCCATGACCAACCCTTACAGATTTATTATTTGTATTGATGATGACTATCTAGCGACTCGTCCCCTGCTTCGCACGGTTGCAATTTTTTTCTGTAAATTATATGCACAAGTCTTTCTCGTTTATCGTCTTTCCATTAGTGAAAACAGTATCAACACCCATTGGATGTTTTGGAAAAAGTTAGCGGAGAAACAGACAATAGAGGCGGGCAGCGACTATTTTATTATATGTAAAGATAGATAATTTAGTTCCAGAGATATTAGATATGAAAATTTATGAATACGTACCTACAGTAATTTCTTTAGTCGATTGTAAAATATTTAGGCCAACCAAGATATAAAACTATATTACCTTGTCTGTAAAGATTTCGCCACCTTATAAAAAAAATATTATTTATTAAAATTAATGATTGATGATGCGATGAATGACGATTCAAACAAAAAATACGTATACAGAAAAGATTGCCAAAATAAAAAAAATGTATGCCAATGTTACCGTGCCAATAATAATTAATTAAAAATGTCTTATAACTGTGCCACAGAGTACTTACGTTTGCAAGCCAAAGGTGCTATGGCATGGGCGTCCGTCGCGACTTAGCAGCCAGAGGTGTAAAATATGATATTTATGTGGTAAAGAAAGAGTTGGTATCCTTGTTAGTGGATAATGAGGTGTGCGTTCAACGATAAATTTGTACGGCCGCCTGGAGGCGCGGTTCATTTGCATCTTTATGTATTCCCAGACGATATTTTTCTCCTTTTAATAATCACTCAATAGATTGTCGGAACAAAGGAGGGGCGATTCGTCTGGTGTCTGCGCCCATCGTAAAACTGCAGCCGAGCGTATGTCGTTGGGTTCTAAATTTAAATTTGTTCGCCCATTCAATTATACTCATTCACATAAATGCCCAGGGTTTAGGTTTTAGTTTTTAGGTTGTTTTATTTTCATATTGCAGTTCATCTTTGAATATATTGTATCATACAAGATAATAATTACAAATTATAAACTTTACCTCGACTTTCTATTGAGCCCAAACATGCTATATTTTCTGTAAGTTCCTGAGGAGTTTGGTATCCCGCAGACTCCTTGCCGTTGCAGAATGAAGTCAAGGTTACCATGTAATGGAAATACCACAGAAGTAACAGTATATACCCAATTTCAAATCTATCGAACCTGTGGAAATTAGTGAGATGCTTTTGTCACCAAAAAAAAATTTTTTAATTATAATGGTGACGGTCAACTTGATTGTAGGTGGTTACCGTCGTCCAAGGACAAAAATAATACCAGTGAATACAGGCGCGTTGACGACCCTGCATTATATGTTTACGACTTCCTTGAAAAAGCCCTTTATAAAGTTTAACGCATAACCTACTCTATGCACATCTAACTTTCATCTAGATTTAAATACTCTTTCGGAATGAAAAATCATTGAACGATTGCATACCTACTTTTAGTGTTGGTCTCCTAAAACTGGTAGTCTTTGTACTTATAGAGTACTCTGTCCATCAAGATTAGAGGTTATATAGAAGAAGGCTGGTGTATAGTAAAATATACGGTCGTGTCATGCGTTACTGTGAATATTTAACATATATGCCCTACCTTGTGGCCAACACTCACCAATTGTTCCAATGTCGGGGCTCTCTTCCTCTCGTATGGATTTTCCCTGAATGCCGCTGTCACTTGTTTTTCTTTGTTTGTTCACAATATATTGGCGCCGATCATAAAATAATCAAAAAGTTCCAAAAAATTAAGTCCGCCGTTCGAGTTCAACTTTTTGCACCGGTCTCCATTTTTTTCAATGGTATGTGACGTTGACAAACACGCGTCACCCATGCCCGAGCCAAACGTCAACCAGACTTTGACGTTGGCGGTGTTGCCACACAGACCCTCCCGATAGATACATAAAATGTAAGTGTAAAATGGTAAGTGTGGACTGTAGGATATATACTAAACAGCTGGTATGTTTAGTTCACCTACCAGACAACAGATGGGGGTACAAGTGCGCCACTCGACGCTCGAATTGCGTCGTCATCGTGACGCGGCGAACCCGCACGGCTCGTTAGGCTGACGCGGCGCCTGTCACGATTTTGACAGTTTTTGACAGAGACATCGATAGTGCGCCCCATCGTTACCGGCGAGGCGGGCCGCCGAACACCTCTTATCGCGTACCACCTCTAGTACTATATTTGATTTAGTCTTGTAAGTTCATTGTTAGAATTTCTTACCCTTTTTGTAATACACGAACAGGTAACGGTTTAAAAAAGAATAAGTGCCTACGCATAATTGGTTCAAATAGACGTTTATCACTTTTTTAAACATATAGAGGTCATATATTAGATATACTCACTCAACATAAAAATACACAAGTAGACACATGCGCCTATACATGTAAAGTTAATAATATAAATGTGTGTAAATATAATGTAAATAATTATAATGTATTAATTTAATATTTTACTGTGTAGGTAAAATACTCTTTAGTGTATACTATTTTAACTTATGTTTTGACTTAGGTGTCAATCTAAAATTGCTATGACAATAATATGTAAAATAGAAAAATCAAAATGAAAATTTGGTAAATATTAAACTTATATTGTCGTTTTATAATGTGATAAATTAAACAATTGTGTTGCTTTGATTAAAAGTACAAAGCAACACAATTGTTTAATTTATCACATTATATACATATACACACAAACATACATCTTTGTAAACCTTTCTTTTTATCTTCCTCTTTATCGTCCCTTCCATTAGTGAAATTCATATCAAAATCAGTTGATTTTTATTTGGTTTAGAAAAAGTTAGGAACAGACAGACAGACGAATACGCAATAGAAAACATTTTAATAAATCATGTCCAAATTAATATAAAGTACCTACGCTATTGTGGGTTTTTGCTTCATAAAAATAAAAAATATAAAATATGCCTATAATAGAAATCCATTCCAATTTCTTGTCCAATTTAATGCATAAGAAAGCCGGCAGGAGATAATGACGTCATGAAGTCGCCATTTCGAATTCATAAGGAAGCAAGGCAGGTGTCGCGATACATACCGTATTCATGGGCCGATATATCATAGCTATCCGGGGAGTTAAAAAAAAGGAAAAGCGTCGGAAAACCCGCCAAATGCCCCCACTTTTCCCGCCTTGACGTGCAATTATAAAGATAATAACGTTTTCACCTCGCAGAGCGTTTTTATTTGTTCCCTTTTGATTTATAACAGTTTGTCGAGTCGCGCGCGCCATATCCGATTTTATTTGCTAGTTTTGGATTTCGTTAGTATACGCTGCCAAATCACATATTTTGTAAGGCTAGAGGAAAAAATTGCTATCATCGACAAAAACATATTTGTTATGATAAAAAGTGGCAGACAGGATGACGTCTTTCGAATTGGTAGATGGTTTTTTTAGCACAAGCAATGTCAGTTGTCTGCTTAGTTTCTTTAGTTTCAAAAAGTAGTAAGAGTCTACGAATAATATTAAGGTTTTCGTACGTAGACTGTACCTAGATGAGTAAGTTTAGCATAATTATTATAATGTATGCATTTATACATTCAGTAAGGAACTGAATCAAGAATCAATCAAATCGCTTCGGTCGTAATCGTAAAGGTCGCGTCCAGCTGTGGGACTTTGGGACGTATTGTATGAGTACAATATAACAATATATACGTGGTGCCTAATGTTGAAAAACGGACAAACACACACACATGTCATTGGGAAAAAATAAAGTTTCCCACGAGCGAACAGCCGCCGATACGAAGCCACGAATAAAACAAACTTAATCCAGTTCTCGAGCGACGCGTAAACTATTTTGATTAGAACGGAGGAGTTCCCGCCAAAACGTTGCGTCAAAAAAACCGCCGCCACATTTCTCGAGCTGTCAAGTGGTCCTGCGTTTTTGCCGGCCGAATTCCGCGCCTTAAAATCTTAATTCCGCGCGGTTCCTTTTTTAAAAAACCATAGACAAACCTCGATTTATAGACAAGGACCATTGACAATATGATTTGCACGATCGAAGACAGATGGCGGGACGCGGTAAATGGCTTCATTATGTCGCGTGTCCTGACGCGATTGCATTGAGAGTTATGATATATGCTATACGCAACGCAGCCTTTTTAGAATTGATTTTTTTTATGTGTTAATATCGTGGCCCTCTCGTCCGAGGCGATCATTAATCAGCGGGATCGTTCCCGCCGCGGCGTTGGTACGTAATGTAATACGGCCTCGTGAGATAACATTATCGTAAATATAGTTTTACAAAACGTCGTACCTACCGCGCAAAAGAAAATAAGCGTAGAAGTTTCCCACAGCGCGACACCCGAGCCTCAGGAATTCGCGGTGCAATCTCAACGCATTATCTGAATTTACACCCGGTAATAACGTATCACCTAATCCTCGGGTCAGTGCACGGGATTCTTTTTTTAAAATACAAATCGGTCTGACAATCGAGACGGACGAAACAAAGCGTCCATCAAGCTCGCTCACTCCCACATAAATCAGACGGACGCGAAAGAGACAGGTGCAAGGACGGAATGGCCAGTCGATTTTACAAATGGGCGGGGCTCCGAGCGAGATGTCGACATGGTCGAAACAAAAGAGCGAAAAGGAAATAATAACCCGGTGCAAGGTGCAACCGGTGCGAGGGGGACGGAGTTAATTCCTTTTTTTTTTTAGCAAGGAAACGTTAAGGCGGTCGGGAAAATCTGAAGAAAAAGTGGAAGTGCGAATAGTCGGGTCCCGTTTATAGTTAATTAGCGGGGGTCGTTACACTTTTATGTTAGCACATTGTTTTATTTATGTAATGCAACGGCTGCACTAACACTGCACCCGCCATCTGGTTGCAACTCAACTTATTAAAGGAGTAATTAAGTAATAGTTATTGCAATACACGTTTCACTACAATTTCTTATTGAGTAACAACATTTTATTACATTGGTGAGGTACTAGTAGGTATTTGTTCAAATCGTTATGTCTACCTATTCATTCAGCATGAAGTCCTGATTCTCAGGATGCAATTATACAAATTATGTGAATTTGGCAAAAAATAAATTTTTCAAAATTAACAGGGATAATTTAAACACATAATACACACGTTACTTAATATAACTTATTTCATATTTGTTACGCCTCAAATTGCCCATCCAAAAATGACCTTTACTTTGACAAGTTTGTATTTGGATCATAACTTATTTACCAAAATCAGTTCCACCGCACGAACAATTGCCTGCGTAACAATAAGAAAATTACATTAATAACTAACTAGCATGACGTTCACATAAAAAAAAATTCAATTGAATTGCTCGTTGGAAACGGAATTACAGCAAATTGGCCGATTACACCGCTCCAAACAATTTACATTTCACAGGCGGGACGTGTTGACTGATCGGGAACCCCGAACCTGTAATGGGTGCGTTTTCTTTTGTCTGCCTTCACCGTAAACATAATATTATACTTACTTAAAGTTTTAAGAGATAAATAAATATGTACAAACACATATCGCTGCTTAAAAACTAAAGGGCCATAAAACAAAAAAATCCAAAAATGTTTTTATTGCAAAAATACAATCACAATCCTCCATATTGTATGCTGCAAAAAGATTTATGGTTGTTTTATTCCATATTTAGTATATTTTGATCATTTTTTATATAATTAAAAGTAACTTATATGACTATTTCTCTTTTAGTATTCAGTTTATTATAAAAGTACTTAAAACATTTAATGCTACTTAAAAATACGCTTCTAACTATGTATAATATGCATATATTTGATATATAATAAGAAAAAAATAGACAAAGAATAATTTAATTTTTTTCGATTAGCTCTCCTGCAAAAAGGGTAATTTTGATTTGTGGCCCTTTAGTTTTTAAGCAGCGATATGTCTACGGGATTTTAATTCATTTAGTTATACAGCAGTTAAAGTACAAAGTAGAGTTAAGTTCATTGATGTAGCATGACAAGGGTATGCAATTATTTGTATTTACTTATTTGTTTGTCATTATTATCGGTTGTGTAGTTAAGTTAAGGCGTAAAAGCTTAAGAAACAATACAAGTCATGAAATCGTTTTGACAACTACATGCCTCTCTAACTATCAACATTGGTATATCTCATGGCTGCTCAATCTCAGCTCGGGGTTTGAATTTTTTTCATGTTCTATAATACGCCAGTACTTGTCTACAAAGTAACTGGCCATTACGAGTGTAATTTTAAAATAATCAAGTCATTAGAAACATTTTCGAATTCTCACAATTTCTTCGTGCGGTTTCTACAAGAAACTGTAATTTTAAAAGGTGAAAATGGTGTAATGACCGACTCTGGGCACTACTTCGGCCAAAACAGTAATTTGATATCGAACCTAACCAGCAATTTGAACACGATTTGCCGACAATCAAACGGTAATTGATTGGGCATTATAAAAATCGCGAACTACCCGCACATGGTCACTTCTCAGGCTAATTACAAAATTATATTCATCGGGGGCGATTTCAACAGATTGTATAATGAAAATAAGCCACAGACAAACCGCATACTTAGGTCGTTAGAACAAGTGATATAAATATATTTTTAAAATATTAAGTGTATTTTAAAATTTATAGTAGTGGCAAGACATGAAGCATAAGTAGGCAAATAAACATAAAGGTTGCTCCTGTTCTACATCTGGTCCATCAAAATGTAAATGGACTCTCAAAGAGGACACCATCAGAGGACGCCCATGGGCATTCGAAATGTAATTTAGGTATCTACTAGACACATAAGGTCAGAAACGAAACCGTTCGTGTCAATATGCAAACCATCAAGAAAAGCAAGATTGAATATCTTGCCATGTGCTTAGACACGACAGATATATGCTGCTTCAACTAATCATGATAGTAAGGTGGAAGGGAAGAGACGTTGTTGTGAAACTTGCCCGTTTCCACTAACAGACACCTAGAGTAAGGGAACACCTAACTACTCAGTCCGCCTTGCAGACCGGCGGTGTCTGCCATGAATGACCAGCGTATGTGTTCCCCAACTCTAGGTGACTCTTAGTGAAAACTAGCATAAATCTCCTTTTTTAGTTAACTGCAAAGATTTAAATCGAGAGATGCGGCATTACTAGCGAAAGTGTGTTACAAAATACAACATACATTATACTAAAGACAAAAGTATAAAATACATATACATTTGTCTAAACACACTTTTAAACACACTTCAAACGTGACTGTGACGATAGCGACGCTCTCAACAAGCGACCGTCATTCACTGTAGCTGGCGTGCAACTGTAGTTGGGTTGAGCGCCTGCGCCCAACCCATTGTTAAGAATTTTCGGTGTGTTTTTAGTATGGCGCGAGGAGATTACGCAGCATCTTTCGATTTAAATCTTTGGTTAACTGATTGGTTTGGCTATGTCGTCCACTTAGCGTGACTCTGTATTTCTTTCTATAGCTCGCTTATTAACATACCTATTACCTACGTTGTATTATTTCTTTAAAATATTTAATTATGATTATTTCTTTGTTACAGGTAAGTGTAGAATCAGTGAAACAAAAACGACGTTATTCGACACTCGAATGAATCGTGATTGAAAGAGACAATCGAGTCTTAACTCGATCCCAACAGGTATCGATAACATCTCGATATATGAGGGATAGAAAGAGAGAGCGTTTATTCGATCTTTGATTAATAGATTAAAAAGAACAACAGGTGACTATGAATAACTTTGACAAGTAAATATATGTGGGAAATCATAGAGATTTATCTTTCTCAGTATCTACTTAATTTATGAATAAAAACTCAATGGGTAAGATCAGATCTAAAATAAACATGAAATTTTTGGTAGTCCAAAGATTAAAATTTCACACACGCGAAATATTGTTACTATTTCAAGGAAATAGTGTAATGAATTCAGACAGAATATTTAAGTCAATCTATTTTTAATTGAAAATAATGGAAAAATATAAGATAAGATGAGATAGGAAAGGACGTGCATGCATCATCGCTACTTGCAGAAAAAAAAAAAACAAATATAATTCCACACGATACGTAAACTTGATTAAAAAGACCACACGCTGTTAATGCTTGTTAAACATTTTTTTATTAAACACAAATTCAAAAATATTAATTGCCTTGTACGACCATTTTAATGATGGCAGACAAAGAGTCCGTAAATTATATCTGACTAAATTTTTACATGCAAAAAAGCCTCGTCCTCGTGTTGGACATATTTCTCTGCGAGAGTTTATATTTTTTTAAATCAATCTTTTACAGTTATACAAATTGTTTATTCGTTCTTTTTCGTTACAAAGTAAAATCTTACTAAAAATGCATTTATTTCCCTCGAGTTGTTTTCTGTATCCCCTAACAACGTGTAACCAAAATTCCCACAAAGATCGTTTGAGTTAAGTAGTTGTGGCGTGAGAGCGTAACAAACAAACAAACAAAACGTAATTTATATACTTAATAATGTTAAGATACATTGCAGTTATGTATTATAAAATAACCAACTAATTTCCACCTATTAGGTACTTCTTATGTAACCCTGGTATTTTTTCCATTTTTTTTTAACTAATAAAAAGTAACTACGTCTGGAAAAAGTAACTAAAGTTTCATTTCAAGTTTTAAAGTTTTTTTTTTAATATTAGCGAGGAAATAAAAAAATTAAACCCTTAATTTAAACTTAGTTATAACATCCAGCAACACTCGATTTAAAAGTTTTTTAACGATATTCATAAAATGACATCTGATTCCTCCTGATACAAATTTACGCGTCCGACTCGAAGGGTCGACGGTTTTTTTTTTTACTTTTTTTAAATCTGGTTCTTTACAGCTTAAGTTTCTGATGCCGATCTGTTCGGGACGCATACCGGACATTTTTGATTTTATTCTTTTAAAACATTTTTTTATTCGAGCCACGTTATAAATTTGATTGCGCTACATGCAGGGTTACGCTCGTACGGGTTTAAGAGATCTTTTATTGGCCGTCTACAAGACAGCCACAGTGAGAATTACAGCCACCGTCCATAAAAAACAAATGTCTCCTCTACACTCTCGTTTCCGTATTTAGCAAATTCCTCATTAACCAGGTTTATGTTCAGTCTAAATTATACTCTAATTCAGTGACAGTTAAGATTAAATTTTAAACATTTACACACCTCTTATTATTTTTCATCTAAAAGTATTTTTTATGTACCTACTTCAGGAGTATGTGACATTTGTGAGTCACCATATTTTTAGAATTGTTTTTTTACATAAATTTTGATAGTTTTTTTAATATTAGGTATACGTTATAAAAAAGTCGTTTTCTATATATTAAAAAAATACATGTTCTTGTTACACTAAATATTGGAAACAATTGCGGTTAGTGACGTCATGGGTCAATATTATGACTATTTTTAATACATTAATTTGGAAAGAAATCATAATTATATGAAGCCCATAAAATTTAGAGTAAGGCAAGTGTTAAAGTAAGTAATATTGCAATTATGCAATTTGAAATGTTTCCTCAATAGTAAACCTTTTGCTCAAAATTAAAAATTAAATTAAAATTAAAATATGCTAAGAGAAAGTACCTACTGCTAGCAGTGGGGATCAATGTAAAGTTTGCAATTGCAATCAAGAGTAGCGACTGTAACTGCAGTGACAGTAGGTAATGTTATTAGGCTGCAGTAATTTCCAAAATTTGTGGTATATGTCATGTGTGTGACATATAGTGGTGGTGTAGATCGTAGCGGTCAGCATAACGCGTCACGTCATGACGTCACTGGTCCTCCCCCGCCCCGTCCGGCCCGCTGGCCGCGCACAATACTCGGCCGGCGTGCGTTATTGTCCAACAATGCGTGAAATGCTCTGACAAACGATGACAGCCGCCCGGGCGCGCTGGTACAGCCGACCTCCTGCAATTTATGATATCCTATTACGAGATTTAATGACACTAAACGTCGGCCCACTCTGTTTACGTCGTACGTCACGGGACTCGTCCGGAAACACTTCCGATTCGCTCCGCATCGCTCCGCACTGCTCCACATAAGACGCCGATTGTGCTTATGCAAAGAGAACAGAACGGATTCGTGAACGGAATACGCTTAAAGCCGACAAGGAGGCTACTGAAAAATTACCATATCCCGTTGAGCAAACACTTGCCGACAATCTTCCCGTTGTCAGCCCGACAGCGAACGTCCGAGCAGAGAACGCCAAATATTTGCCGGCTGACATAAATTCAGCGTCGGCGGCGCCCCGCGCGTCCCACCAGGATAACATACATAATGCGCCTCTCCACGGATCGGTAAACATATTGTAATGGAAAACGCCGGCATTGTTTGCACTTTATGATGTCCTCGTGCTGTAAACCGATGCGGAGGATTCCGCCCGCCCCGCCGCACAAACAATCATTTTCGAGAAAATGAACAAGGAAAACTTATAATGATTTCGCGGTGTAAGGCGACGCAGCGCCACATCTGCCGACGCCGTCTTATATTAAATTGGCAAGTTTGTAATAAGCGCCGCAGCTGCTCAGCGAGCCCGAGACT
Organism: Synanthedon formicaeformis; assembly: GCA_945859745.1. Lineage (NCBI taxonomy): Eukaryota > Metazoa > Arthropoda > Insecta > Lepidoptera > Sesiidae > Synanthedon > Synanthedon formicaeformis. Next base: position 9,759,501 of record OX243970.1, read on the forward strand.
AGTTCGAGTGGGTACATTAAGTTGAGCGGGCGTTATTAAAAGCTGAGCCTCCCTAAGACGATGTACGAGGGCCACGTAGCGCGTAACTTGGGCCTAATCCGCGCCGTTAAAATATTCGAAATCCGTCAAAACCGTAAATTGCGCCCTCCTTTTGTATGCGGGTTGGGGGTAGGTATTTACGAGCCGGCGGGCGAGCTGCAGATAGCCCCGAATTAAACTTGAATTTAAAACCATTTTATGTAAGCTAAGCTAGCTTAGATCGCGGTGGTGCGCAGCGCGGCAGATAAGAGAATTGGCCTGTCAGGCCCCAGATGATATATATGACCAACATTTCCATACCGCTCCACCCTCGCTCCCTTACCCCTATTTTCATTTTGTACGTGTCTGCTCCGTCGCGTATCTATAATGTATCCTCTCTGTTTAGCGAGTTCCATTGAATAAAAAGTGTGAAGGTGAGGACCGTTGCAAATTTAACAAACAACCAATTATATTCGCGTATTTCATTACAGCATTTTGCTCATGTCAATGGTCCACCACGTAGGCAACTTATACGTAGGTTTACATGTGTGTATTCACAATACAATATTAAATTAGTAAAAATAAGTAATAAAACATTAAAGTGTTTGAAGGAACTGGGAGTAAGAAACACTTTAGATCGCGAAAATTATACAATAGACATACAGAAAAAGATAGATAAAACTCACTCACTCGTAAAAAACAGATGCTAACACACGCACACACACATTATTTTTCCTTAAAAATTGTAATCTTTCTTTTTAATTTTGTTATGTATATTGTTTTATAGTTTAATCATATGTAATCTTCAATACGCTGCATTGTATTAACCGTCTAGTATCAATACTCGTAGTTCGGTTGTTTGTCCTACCTATTATTTTTTAAATTTTCTTCTTTTGTATGTAAAGGTCCTTAGAAAAGCTGACTGTCACTTGATGGTAGGCAACTAGTGTCGTCTAAATAACACAAGCAATGCCACAGGTGCCGCACTGCCGAAATGTGCTCTGGCATAGGCATGGCATCGTAAGGATACACGCCGAAACACATACTGTCACTTCACGTTGGTTGCTGAAGTTCTGCCATATGGATGACTGTGAAACGCAGTGTACCCTATTTGTTTTTTGTTAATATTAAAACAGAGAAAAATAAAATGTAAGTTACATAAGGCATCACAGTCTGACTCGGTTATTATTCATGGATTTTTCGGTGTTTTAATTTGAATAATTAAAAATTTGGCAAGAGAGCGCGGTGCATGTGGAAATGTCTGCGCTATAGCGGCGCGGGTAATCAACCGTTTTTACTGCACTGCGACTACACCAATATCCATTATAATAATTGTATGTTCTCTTACGTAGTTACAAATTATTTTTGCATTTTGTTATTATCTGGACACATTTAAAAAGTAAATTGAAAACTACTTGGCTCCTAGGTATGCAAACTCAATCTCTCTGCAACTCAAATCTTAATACTTCGATATTAGATAAAAACAGAGCAAATATGATTACTAACGTTGATTTTTCGTGATATCTAAGAAAATAATAAAAAATAATTATTAAGATAAATAAATTGCATATAATAATATAGTGAAATAAAAATAAAGACACTTGAAATGTCTAAGAAAGTATTTTAACACAAAAATAAAATTCAGCATTTCAACACAGAATTAAGTTATTAGTTAAATTGAAATGCCAGGCCATGTGAAAAACGAATGACTGTTGAATTGTTTAATAAAATTGAATTTTGAAATAATCCTTTACTTATATGTAGAGCATTGCAAAGTATTTTCATTGAGCTTTTCCCGAGCGAAACGAAATCCTCTCCCGGCTGGTGACGCCTTATCCTGGTCTGTGATAAATCAGGCCACTCCATTGTGGGCCGGTGCCGATGCCGAGCTAATGTACATGGACCATTATATCGGGCCATTGTCGAGTTGAGCTGAATATATCGACAACCTGGACGGACCGACCGATATGCTTTCAAATTATTGTCGATACATGTTCTGCAGTAGCGTGTTTGGTGTAGCTAGCTTATAGCTTTATTCGCTCCAGCTTCAATTATATAGAAATCACACTTTACGAAGTGTGAAAATACTTTTAGCTTTTGTAATTTAGAAAGAAAAACCTTCACACCTTGTATGAACATAGTTATTAACACCAACACCAAAATACAAGAATGATCACGATGAAAAATCTTTTCAAATTTACAACGTTTTAATTGAGAATACATATTCTTTTAAGAAATAAACTTTTAGTGAGGCTGCATATCATTTGTTCTTGCTTAATTTTTTTAATGTAAAAAATCGGCAAGTAGGCTCACGATCCACTTGATGGCAGGTGCCCACCGTCCCCTATTAAAATGCGGTGTAGGTGTCAAGTACACTGCAAACCTTTAGTAGAATACCTAAAGGACTAGGGCTTAGAAGAGGGAGAGATGGGCTAGCATTTCCTACTCAATCACCGAAACAGAAAAACACAAATATAATAATTCATGTCTTCCGTAAGATGTATTTTATTTTATATTATTTTTGTATCTATTTAATAAGTGAATTATTTATTTTTCTGTCCATTTCTTATTATTAATGAATCAATCAAAACAATGAAGTCACCAAGTCTTTATAGAAGCTTAAGTGTATATCTAAGTATTTCTCTTATTTTAAAAAGTTCGCTACTTTCAATGTATCCCGTCCGGAGCTCACAATTTATTCCAATGTTTTTTTTTCGAACGACGATCAGATTACTGAAGTCTATTAAAACTTCTTACCGACTTGACGTACCTTTAAATTCGAAGCGTAAGCCATCTGATAAAATTAAAAAAAAAAAAACTGAAAAAAGTTAGAGCCGAAGCGACATTATCTATGGTCCGTTAATACTCCAATTAAATTCGAAATATAAAAGTGACGTTTGCTTTAGTTGACTTTTGACGCTATCTACTTGGCATTTTCGTGCACGTGTACCAACATAAACATGTTGATAATATAGCAACGTATGTATAGTTTTTTGACATGAATATGTCTTTTTTGCTACAACTAGGCAGGCAATTCAGAAAACTTATCAATATCATCAATCATCATCATCAATACTAATAATAAATTTGTAAGTGTAGGTATTGTATGTATGTATGTATGTTCCTCTATAACTCTTAAACGAATTAACTAATTTTCATGAAACTTGGTAGATAAACGTACAGGACACAGAATAGGCTACTTTTTTCTTTTTCAACGCGGACGAAGTCGCGGGCGCCAGCTAGGTATTATATAAAATCGGGGGATACAGGTTTAAAGCTGTACTTATCTATCATCTACATCCAAAATTTACCACTCGATAGCTAAGGAATATTTTGTATGTATGGTATATTCAAATTCGTTAATCTCAGATAAAATATTACTCGTTACACGTAAAACACGGTCACGGCCACACCACACCCCATTTTTTATTTCTTTTGTCACCTCTCGGTTATAGCATATAGAATTTTCCACCAAGGAAACATGAGTAAATAAGTTAATCAGTCCCATCCATCAATCTCACCTTGCCTCTTATCTTCTCATAGCACCGTAGCCAAAGTCTTTGACCTCATCGCCTACGCATTCCTTTAATTTATGCAAGCCTTGCTATTCTAAAGGTTTGCGTAATACTCGTAATACATGATAAATTTTTCTCATGTCAAAAATCTGGTAATCGGTCTATGTTCCTGCTAAAAATGGCCATGCGGACGAATTTGCTGGAAAAAGTTTTGGTATTATAAATGCAAGTTTTTGAGGATATTTGCTACTGAACAGATTCCGATCAAATGTTACAGTAGTATAGTTTACTAGCAACCTACTCCTGGCTTCGCACGGATGCAATTATTTTCTGCAAATTATATACAGAAACCTTCCTCGTTTATTGCTCTTTCCATTAATGAAAACCGTATAAAATTTTGTTGGGTAGTTTAGAAGAAATTAGCGAAGAAACAGACAGAAGTGGACTGCGAGAAAAGTTATACCCAATTCTCTATTTATTCAAAAGGTTTCTTTGAAATGAAAAATGACACCTCTAACGAATTAAAAAATGATCCACTAATAATTACATGAAAAGGTTAATGCCCATTATAACTGTCTGACATGGTTTTGTGAACAGTTTAGTTCGGCCGTGCGTGCGAGTCCGTCAAAATTTGACAGCATCCCAAATAACCTTTAATAAACATCTCAAAAACTCATTGTCTACGCCGTGACATAGATAATTGTTGTCTGTGGTACCTTTCAAGAGAGCAATACGACTGATGATTGATGGTTTATAAAAAGATGATAACACGTCGGGAGGTTCAACGTAGGGTCATTTGCTTCATTTCTTCTTCTCAGTCGAGATGACGAACTATACATGATTTACTTTGAGTTGTTTTAAAATTAAAATATGTGGAAGTTGCCAGGCAGCCTGACGCTCTACTTGATGGCTGAAAATGCGCTGCTTGTCTTAGTAGGAAATTAGTTCTGTCACTGAAATGCAACTTGTAAGAGGTTGGACAAACTTGAATTACTTACTTCAAATTAGACTACATATCAAGATGGGGCTGTAATATTTTTGTGTTATGACTTCTGAATGATTTGTGAATGTAAAAAATGTATAATATCTGTGATGTTAAAAGGTTTTTTTTTATTCACTTTACAGAAATTTTTGAATGTATATCAACTTTTGAAACTTAGGTAAGTCTCTTTGAGGCTGAAGTTAATATTTTATATAATAAATTATAATAAGTTAATATTTAATAATAATAAAAAGTTAATAATTTATAGTATAATTTTATTATAATCTTTAAGATTCCTGCATATAAATTAAAAAAATTACGCAAACATAAATACAAATACCTAACTCTTCAAGTTGCGTACCAGAGATCGCCGCAAGGCTAGCTCGCCCATATTGGTTCTATACACACACACAGCAATTGTATTAGTTTAATTATATTATGGCCATATAATGATAGCGGCCATAATCACAGCCATAATAATACGTATTACCGTTATTACGAGAGCTAAGCTCGCCCGTGACTAAATCGTGACTGTGAGTTGTCGATTTAGGCTTTTTCAGTAAATAAAAAAAGAAACAATAATTAAATTATGTAGATTACCTATCGATAAGGGTTTCTGATTCATATTTGTCCGTATTTGAGTGTAGAGTATAGTTATTCTAATTTTATTCTATGCAAATGTAGCCTATTTTATTTTGTTTATATTTTTTTGAAATATATAAATCAAAAGAACTTCACTGTTCTTTGGTTCACTGAACTATGTTATTGTACATATAAGGCTAAATTTCAGGCACTTATAATAGTCAATTTTGACAAGCCCATTGGTCGATTGGTTAAATTGCTTGTCAGACTTATGTCTCTGGTTCGATTCCTGGCTGGGCCAACTTTGCAAATGAAGCTTTCAAAGTTGACTCAGGTCTTGATGTGCAGGGTTGCACCCTATAAGTCAATACACAAGCCTATAAGTCAAACAAAAATCACATTTTACATTTTTTAATAATTCAGTTTTACTTAATGTAAGCAAATCAAAGTGTTTTTTGAAAATCTTTATGGATTAAATTATTATTCATTGAATATTATTAAAATTAAATAAATTAAATTATTAAAAAATCACTTTATTGGACTCGATAAAATTACCATCAAATTACTGCGGTGTTGCGTTGAGAAGAGTTAAATTTATTCAAAACACAAATGTTAAAAGTAATCATATAAAATAATTTATAGTCCATTAACGCGAGAGTAACCACTAACCTGCCTGTTTAAGAACCTATACTATCTAAACGACGACTTCGAAACCTGAATAATAAAAGATAAAAGAGTTGTTTAATACACTCTAATGACACAAAAATCCTATTTGTTCCCATTGCGAGATAAAAAATTTAAATAGGCTTAAGTCTGCGCAATTATACCCCACTTTGAATAAGGGAAAAATAAACAGAGGGGTCCCATCGACCGCACCCTTATCAACTAATGACTCGAGTTAAGAATTCACAACGTTTCACACCTGAGCTCGCGCAATAATTTAAAAAAAATACACATTATGAAAACCTTTGAACAGTTAAATATAGGAAATTATTGAGGTACTTCTTCCTTTGATACGGTCGGATAGTTCAATAATTGATTAGAGCTGTATTTAGTCGATCAGTAGTTGCAATTTTCACTTTTATGGTATCATCAGTTTTGTTTCTTCTGAAAATACTTGAAGAGCCTCTTGTTCGATTAATTAAGATGTCAGTACTTAAGTAATTAAGTAAATACATGAGTAATTATAAGGTTTTGTAAGTTAAGAATCTTGTGTTCTATTTTATATAATGTACAAATTTTTTCTTACATGTAAGAGGTCGATTAATTAAAAGTCATCTGTATCTATTCAATGTGTAGAATACACAATACACATGAAATTGAAAATTTCAAATGCGAAGGCCCTTACAGGATTCGAACTTACGTCTACCTTATCGGCATGCGACTTCCCACTTGGTATGTCATACCTCAGATTAAATAAGAGTTGCTCATGCCTCTTGTTATATTCTCTTATAAAATATTGTTGTTAATCTAAATTTTATTCATTTATTTATTAATTTATTTCCTTTAAAAAAAAAAAAAACTAAAATGGTGTTTATTTCTGCTGTCGAAATGAACCTTTCTTGGTGTCAAATTGATATCATACACGTAGATATGAATTTAATACAACATAATAACCAAAAGTAAACCACTCGATGTGATGTGTAATTTATAAATTATAACCCAATCTAATTGGTTCTGTTTAATGAATTACATTTAAATTTTATATTTATTACTCAGCATTTCACTGAAATTACTGAAAACAAAGAAGTATTATAAGACAGAGCGGAACAAAGATCCGAATTAAGAGTTTAAACAATAGAATACACGGAATGGACAACAAAAGGCGGGATTCCTGAGGAAAATTTACGTTTAAAAACAACGTAAATACCTAAAGCGGGATCCGTATCTATCCTATTTAGATATTAATCTAAACGAAAAAGCAAAAGCAATTCAAAATAGGCAACAAGCTAACAGAAGGGACGGGGCGGGCCGCGCTGTAATTGGCCATTTATCAAACGGCGAAGGGGTTAGGTTAGGGAACGCTTCTACAGTCACCGCCGCCTCCTTGCATCCAGCTCCCGAAAAACTGCTCGCTAAACCAACAATCAAACCTATCACGCTAACAATAATTGCCAAACAACTCCATATTGTAAAATTGGCGGATGTCTAAATTATCTCAACGGTAGATTGGTGGAATGGCACGCATACTTTTTTGTGTCCATTGACAGAGACAAAGAGAGAAATATAATTATTTATTTATTCAGGTTAATAACAACTTATAAAACCTACTAGCTTTTGCTCGCTACTTCGTCCGCTCCTGTTTTTCTTAATTGAATAAAATTCAATTTTTATTTTCAGATGACACGTTGTCCCCTTTTTAAGGGGACAACGTGTCTTTGTCCCCTTTAACGTGTCTGTAAAATTTCATGATGAGTTAAGGCGTGAAAGCATAACAAAAAACAAACTCACTTTCGCGTTTATAATATTAGTTAGGAAGAAATAGAGCCTAGCAAGAATATGAAAGAACAAGAACAAAATTTGATGCTAGGTGGTTAGGTACTACGAGGTTAGGTACCGCCTGTAAAAAAAGCAACGCTATAGTTGTTAGCAAGTGCGCTATCGAACTTGTTAGCACAAAGGATAAGAAATAGATAAGGGAAGATAGGGTAATCGGACACCTTTAACTTTATTACCGAAACTATAATTTACAATTATTTATAAGCAATTAGCTTATGTATAGATTTGTCTGAGTTTGTTGATCTCTAATTTTTATTGTTGCTTATTTAGTTTGGATAATTTAAAATAAGGCCTTAATTTTTTTATTTTAATGCCACCGCAGCGTGACTAGGTAAATTTGCATTAAAAAATCGCGTAGGAATCTATCATTTTGCATTACAGTCAAGGTAATGTTAAGGGTTGGTTCAAATTAGCAGTCAGGTAAAATCTGAAATTCAGCAATAACTCTCTTGTCCACTTGACATTGACGAAACGTGACACGAATATAAAAGTGGAAAAAAATGGATTTCCTAAATTTCGCTTTGAATAATCACGGTCTAATAAAAAGAACGCCAGAGAATGAAGCATGTGTAAGTTTCGTAGAAAGAAAAAAAATTCTTTGTACGTAACTGGTTTCGTAGCAAGAAAAACAATTCTTGTCACGTAACTGGTTACGTAGCATTGGTTTCGTATGCGGCCGAAGCGAAAATATCTAATTAAAAATGGCTGCACATAGTTGAAATGAATATAATTTGCCAATACAAACGAAATTTTCGCAAAGTAATGCCTACCCTAAATACACAGGTGCCCCATAGTCGCGGGCGGCATGATTTCGGATAAGCCTCCATAAACTTGATTAAGCCCGGTTTTAAATTCAACATTTTCGGTAATGAAACTTTCTTATCAGCAACACGCCTTGTTTTGAAATATGACCCTGGCTTGTTTACGTAGGGTAATATATACCTACCTTTACTTCATTCATAGCAATCGCCTCTAAACACCTTTTTTTCTCACTTGTACTTATTTTAAGTATTATTTACATGTATTGAGATCTAATGTTGATTGTTTTTTTTTAAAGACAAATTTATATTTTAATTCCAATATTAAAACAAATTCAGATTTGTTTGCGCACCCGAAATAAATTAAATAAATTAAAAATCAATTGTTGCAAATCTTTAGGAATAATATAATATATTATTCAAATTATGCTAAAAACTATAATCAACTAAAACTCAATATAAAACTCAGCTGAGTTTATTAGTCAACTCGTTAATTAACTCGCGAGCGGGATCGATTTCGCCTATTTGTATTTTACCTATTTTTTCGTATTTCAACTCGCACACAATTGGTGATTTTGATTTTGTTTTTTGGAAAACCTGTAGTAACTGGCTGTAAATATTACAGATACTTTAATTGTTTGCTAATAAATTCTGCTTAAAATAATTTATAGTTTGTTTTTTAATCTCAGACAAAAATGACATTACATTTGACATGCATTACATAAATTTCATGTCATTTCATGGTATCACTATATGCAAAGTTGACATTTGCATGTGTCATTTTTGTCTGAGATTAAAAAACAGACCGTAGTTCTTTTATAATAGCTTCGGATTTCTAACTAACGATTGGAGTTTGACTTTAAACGTGATGTGTGTGTGTGTGTGTGTGTGTGTGTGTGTGTGTGTGTGTGTGTGTGTGTGTGTGTGAACGTACACATTTCATATTTTAAATTAAGAATATTCATTGGAATATGTTTTGAAATCTCTTTTAAACCGAGCGTATTAAATGAACAAAAGGGACCGGTATCTACATGTAAACGAAAACAGAATAACAGACAACAATTTGTCACCCTAATTCACCCTGTGCTTGTCAAAGGGTAAATCCGTCTCCGCCAATCCACCCGTGTATAATTTAAGCCTTTGTCTATGGTGTTGTGATCGGAAAAGTTCACTCTTGTAATCTCTATGGTTACGCCGCTTTGTTCTTAACTGACTATGAATTAAATATGAAGTGTTGTAAAATATTTATTGCACCTTTTAAATTCACACTCCGTTGCGTGATTTTTTTTTTTTTGAATCCGTAACATTCATAATCTTTATTAAAATTAATAAATAACGCCATAAAAATGGTAATGCAACAATTAAAATTGACTTTTACTGCCCAACCGCATTGAAACATAATGTGGGTACAAGCAATAAAGTAAAAAGTAAACTACATTATAAAAATGATAATTAAAAATGTTTTGAGAACTCAAACGCATAGTTAAACTCTTGTGTTTTAATAATGTTCGCATCGCGTAAAACCGGAATCGTCAATAAAGGCCTAGACAAACATAAGCCATTTTTTGTATATTTTTTTAAAAATTGATTATTTTATTAAATAGAATTGTATAAAACAATAGCTTCTGCCAGCGACTTCGTATGCGTTCCTCGGAAATATTACTTTTTCTGCATGAAGGTACGCCGTGTCCATTTCAGTACCCCTGACAATGTGTGTACAATTCTTGAAGATTTCCTATAATAATATATTCACGTTCCGTTAATTGCCAGATTGAACCATTCATCATTCTCTATAGCAACACCTTTAAAACTATCTCGCAGATCACGTAACTTTTGATATAACCTGTTCTGAATAGATCTGCTCTGTCTTGATCAAATTTCTTGTATTATGTTGATACTGCCTATTAAGTATATTGTTTCATCTGAACTGGCCTTTAACATATAAAAAAACACCGCTATTTTACAACTATGCGTATACTCTATATCTTTATTAGTTCTAAGAAAATGAAGAGGCTACCGACGAGATAAAAAAATAAGAGACAAAACACGAAATGTCACCCCGGCTCGCGGTCGTTTCACTATGCAAATATGATGTTTAATTACATCAAATATCTTTACTACCATCTCTACTATTACTTTTCTTCTGAAACAATTAAGTTAATAGCTTAGGTCGGTTTAAACGAGCATCGCTTGCGCAATAATTTACAATTAAACCAGCGTTCCATAATAGCTCCCGTTTGAGTTGCGACTAACGGAATGTCGCGTTCCCGATTGTCACGGGGCTTCATAATCTGCCGCATTCGGATTTACTTGGAGCCAGCCGTGCTGCGTTGTCACGTGAGTACCTACATACGCAGAGTAAGAACTGCTCTGAGTCGGCATACGTTACTAGGGCTGCACCTGCTACGTGAAAACATCTATAATCGTTATTTTACAAATTAAGGCATACAAATCTTACTAAAAATATATATGTCTCAATTATGGCGGAAACCACATAAAAATCGGCAGTATATACTTACAAGTTTTCTAATAATAACCCAACTTTGCTAGAGCTGCTATGATGGATGCTGTTTTCAAAATCCATCTAACTCCGATATTTTCAAAAATGACATAATTATCCTAAAAAAGACTTGGAGACAGGCATATTATTATCAGAAGAAGTAAATCGCAAAAATGAAACACCTGCAACTTGTTTCGTTGGTATATTAGAATGGAACATTTTTGTTGTTCTATCTAAGTAAGTGAAAAGAATTATTAATGTTGCCAATTACAAATTAGTCTTAATAAATATTTATTTTGTGTACATGTTAATTACTAATTCATTATGTAATTACATTGAATAATTATACAAATATGTTATCAGTATACGGACGTACCTGCCCTAATATATTGTAACTACACACGACGCGATTTGAGTTTTATGCGAGAGTTTGACTTCTGCATGTGTGTGGTTACTGTGCCCAGGCTCCGCAGAGACGCGCTCAACTTTACTTATAAATAAATAGTACATCTGCGCGTCTGTTTGTAACGCAATCATACGTAGGTATTAGACGGGACGGTCGAATTAATACAACGGAGCGTCGGAACACCTGCGCCCCCGCCTCTGTTTCTTTCATACAAAATTAACCCGCCGTAGTTCGCAACAATGGAGACGAAGCGAGCGCGGCCCCGGTAAACTTTTGCGCTGTTTTTTTTTCACCAGTGTGCGGTGTGGCTATATTTCAAACTGTCATATTTAATCTTTTTATCAAAGTTTGTTAAATACTGTAAGAAGTGCACGTCTGCGTTAGTGAAGTTCTCATCTGCCAAATTACATTTGCAACTTTTCGTTTGAGACGTTTTATTATTGCGGGAGATTTTTGTTGTATGGGAGGGTCAAGATTTTTTTACGGTGTACTGGATGGTATAGATTGAGAGTGGGCTACCCTTGTGAGGATAAAAGGATATCGAATATCTGAGGAGGAAATAGAAGAAAGGGCTCAAGCATTGCTTACTCTAACTTAAAAAGTACCTCCAGACTGGCTGCTCAATTTACGACTAGTATGATTTGCAGGGTCGGCAGCTCACCTGCAATATATCCAATTGGACTGTCGTCCTGTCTGCCCTTTAAATTTTCTTGCTATTGTTTTTAATAAAATTATTTTGGCAGTATTAAACAAAGCTGTTCTTTATTTGAACAGCAGTTGTATAATTAAAATATTACTTTCTCCCGCTTGCTCTCAGGTATTCCCTCTCTGTGTGGAACTACCAAAAGAGCTTACTAATTAAAATCCAACGCTTGTTTATTCAACGTTTTGCAATTCGTACAATAATACCAGGCGAGCAGCAACGGCAGCGGGGCCTAGGAGCGAATAATTTATATTTAATTTAAACAAGACGACATTGGTATTCGGAATACGAGTGCGTAATTAAAATTCCCGCCGCGATGGCGCTGCCCCGCTAAACCCCCCCTACGCCCCTGACCCACCATCGCGACAGTTTTCGCGCCAATTTCAACGCGCCCGGAAATTAATTGTGACAGAAAGACGCGGCGGTCACATCCGGCTACGTTCCGTTACACGGTCCGCATTATGGACAGCACTGCACACGCCGCTCACCATAGGTACCTACACGCCAATAAATAAAACGGAACGCAACCGAAGACATAAAAAACCACTTAATGTTGCCAATAAAAATATTTATATCTATTAAGAAATTTATTTCAAACCAAAGTCTCGAGTAATTTATAGGGTACGATTAGTTAAATACCATCACTTGTCAAGTTGTCACAGAACTGGTCGGTCATCAAAACGCTGAATATTTTCCTCGTTAAAAACCTTATAAAATGGTACAAACAATTAATAAGTGTCAAGTTTAACATTTAATTAAATATTCGTCGATAAAATCGTCATAATCCATTGAGACGCCATTACATTTACATATAATCGGCGGCGACTGATTTGAAAATTTAAATTTAGAATTTGAAAACGTTCCGACATTCGCTCTCCCACGGCTCCATTCAAAATGGACGCGCCATTATATTGAACACGCTGCAAATAATTTGCATTAACGTCATTTTTTGTTTTTATCCTAATCTTTATCATTTATACTTAAAAAAAAGTATTCGCGTTACCGAAAAAATGTGAAAACTAACTTTTTTAATGAAAGATATAAATTATATCTAAGTCAATATATTAAATGAAATATAATATTCAAATAAATATCAAAGAGTCTAATAAAGTAATTATATTACTACTGTTGTTATGAGATATGAAAAATTAAAAAAATACACAGCAAAAAAAGGATATAAGTACAAAACAAAAAATAACATTACCACAAAATGTATAAACTTATGACAGACTAGCTGGTGACCGCGACTTCGTCCGCGTTCTCTATAGCCTATCTTAGCCTTCCTCGATAAATTGACTAACACAAAAAGATTTTTTTAATTCGAATCTATAGTTCCTGAAATTAGCGCGTACAACCAAACAAACAAACTCTTCAGCTTTATATAATAGTATAGATTAATAAGAATACCTTCAGTGCGTACAAGGCATATGGTACAATAATCCTAATAAAATGGAACATAACAAAGGAACACCATGTAAACAGAAACACAGAATTTCACTAGTGTTTTCCGGTCGTTATGGGCGATTTCACGCCGGCCAACTCCACAATTGTTCGATCTCTGGTGGCATCTCGACCGCGGGTCCGGAGACACATTCGTTACACTCGCTAAGGGCCTCTAATGGCCGCGCCTGGACCCAAGCGGCCCTTAAAATTTTAACCATCCTTTTATTTATGGTAGCTTTTGTCTCTGGCAGCGCGATACAGTTATCGCTCCCGGGGAATCTATTCGTTATGATTTCAAAATCGACTCCACCACCACCTTGTAGCCGCACCTCGTTTCCTACTGTATCAAACCGCTTGATAGCAACAGCATCTGTAAACGTACCTTTTAAGCAAACAGTTTTGTAGCTTCAAACTGACATTTAGCGCCTCTTTCACCAACGTCAAGTAGGCTAAACCGTCACTTAAAGACACCTGTCACCGGGAATAATTTAGCTGATATACCTTTGTTTGTACGGTAAACGTCCCAAACATTAAATAGAAAATAGATAATAATAAAAAATCGCCTGTCGCATGATGCAGTAAACCGAGTGTATAATTCAATAAAACAGAAAATGATTTCTAAAAGTAACTAATCAACACTTTACTTGTAGTTGGTGAAAGAGGCGCTTAGTCCTATAAATGTCATACAGCAGTGATTACAACAAATATGGCGGCCGTAGTTGTATTGCAATGTGAAAATGGTTTTGAATGACCTAAAGACTTTTCGACGGAATTAATTGAACAAAGCTGGAATAAAGTGTCATAATGACTAGATCAAAAAAAACTGAATATGAATATGACTAGATCTGCAGAAAGCCCATATCTTACAACGCCTTAATAGAACTAGTTATCAAAATTATCATATCGTTAATTTAATTAGAAGAATGAGTCCTGAAATAGTTGGAGGACACCTACACCCAAATGAGATGTAGCCCTCTTGATGTGAAATAGCTAATTAAACTATAATTTAATTAATTTTTCACATTAAAATGTCTTTATTTGCAAACTTTAAATTACCACAGAAATGCAAATGTCATTCAAACTTTTCGTTTTAATGTCGTATATGACTGTCTAGATAGACGAATAATGTTTTTACAGTTTGTACGTAGTTTAATGATTACTATCATCAATACTCAATACTAATAATAAATCTGTAAGTGTTGGTCATGGAGTAAGTTACTTTGTTTTCAGAGATATCGTGTTTATAGGCTCTATACATGATACTGAAACTAAATTGACCATTTTTAGATTTTTTTTCTGTATGTATGTATGTAAGTATGTATTTTCCTCCATAACTCTTAAACGAATCAACCGATTTTCATGAAACTTGGTAGGTAAACATTTAAACTTGCGGGACACAGGATAGGCTACTTCTTTCTTTTTTAACGCGGACAAAACTAGTATATAATAAAAAAATACAAGAACAGCGAGGATAGTGTTTTCTGTGACTGTTTTAATAAATGACATTAGAAGTGACAATAAATCTCATAGTCGTTTTAAAAGCTTAATTGGCGCATGATTAATGCGGACGACATAAGTCGTCAGAGCGCGTTATCGTCGCATCTCGGTCGCCGTGTACCGATTGCACTACAACAGTCATTAGGCCAGTTCGTTGGAACCACTAAAACTATATATCATCCGCAATTAAGTCGTCTCCGGCGACACCCGAACTAATTGCATTAAACGACAGGCGATATGTAAAAATTAACGCGCATAGCACATCTATTATGGCTCAACAAAAAAACAAGTGATCTTCATAATACTCGTATGTAGTATCGTACTGTGGCGCTTAAAATTTATCTTTATGAAAATTAGCTGTAGCCTGTTGTAATGTCGATAATTTGTAGAAATTAAGAATAAATTGTTTATAAAAATAGTATTTTTATTATAAGAAACTATTAAAAAGTTTTTGTGGCAAGATTCATGCATTATCCAAAGACTTTTAAATTTATGACATGGTAGTCGATGATGGTAGTAGTAATTTGAAAAATGAAAACGTTTTTTGTTATAATGTTTAGAAATAAAAGAGGTTTCATCCATTAAGATCCAAAAACTTAAAAATTGTGACAAAAGTAAATAGATATTAGTAATAAATTATATACAATTGTATACTGAATATATTGTATATGTTAAGTATAATTTTTTTTGTAGTAATACTCGTGTAAAATGCTTGTATGTTTTTTATCTCCACAGAAATGCAATTTATATTTGTGGCATTAAAATTTTTGTAATGGCAACATCGCATGGAAGGTGCATTCGAATTAGCAATGGAATTAGTAATCACCATGTCACAATCAAAGGCAACAATGCCCTCCATTGTGTGCTACGTCTTTGTTCAGATGGTGGTTAAAGAAACGATGTAGGTACTGTACCTCTATACTTGTATTGTTTCTGGACTGCGATCTTTATTGGAGAACTTATTTTACTTAATCTTGAGGGAACTATAAGGAAACCATAGGTGATCTTTTTTAATGTCATAAGTAACAGCTCAAGCTTAAAGTTGGAGTTATAAGTATAGTATAATTATTAATTATATAATACTATTATCCCTAGTATAATTATACTAGACTCCCGACTTTGCACTGTTGCATTTTTTCTAAAAATTGTACCTATACACTTTCCAGTAAGTGAATATTGATGCCAGAACCTGCGGGTTCTGCGTATTTGCAGAACCTATGGCGAGGCAACTAGCCACCTACCATTAAATAGACCATAAAATAAAAACCTAGTGGACCCCTGCACTGCCCCTGCATCATTATTTTGACAAATGACAAGAGACCGTAGGAACGTGTGTAGACAGCTTTTGCTTTCATTTCCCAATTTGTTTGGATCTAGAACGCGGATTGATTTGTTTTTTAATCCTTTCCAATTATAACTGGGATGTACAGAATCTTTTTTATTTGACATGTTTGCCATGAAACAGTGACGGCTAGCGTAAACAAAATAGAAAGCTTTTACCGCCTGATCAAAACGGCTATTGTTATGTCAAATAAATACATTTTTACTGTATTGGGGCGTCATCTAAACAACACGTGGCGTGGCTCTTTGTTTTAGTTTTAGTTTTTTTTTATAGTAATCACAATAGGGTACTTTGCTTAGAGACAGTGATGTACCTATATAAATTTATTTAACTTGCAACGAATATTAATTTATATGTAAATATTTTATTATTTGGCAAAAAGATAATATAATCATTAGTGTAATTGCAACAGACTAGCGGGTGTAATGGGCACGTTTTCGTAGGTAGGGTCAAAACTTATGGGTCCAAAGGGCAATCCGACAAGAATAGCTTTTGATACCATAGCTATAATTTCCACTAGGTATAATTTTTCAAATATTTGCTATATTAATAATATGATTAAGAATTGTCAAACTGCTAATAAGCTTAATTCGAAATAATTTTCATTATATCCTAGCAAAATTTTAAGGAATATAATTTTGCGTTGCTCTAAGTTGAAGTAAGAAGCCTATATATACACAGCTGTTGTCCATAAATAACGGACGCCACACCTCAACCCTTTGTAGAATTTGGCTATATTTAATACAAAATAAATTCGCTCTACACGTCAAGCAATCAACGCAATATGGCGCCAGGGTCGACCTATTATCGCGATTGCATGTTATCCGCGACCCTGTCTCGGGATGGAGCCACTAAAATTGCGGACAAGAAGTTATTGCATGCCTCTAATCTCGTCGCTCGGTCCGCATCTAATGCACTGCGAATTATATCTTCAGTAGGCATACAATTTTACCCTCCGCCAATTTCATGGCCACACTCGCTAAAGCGATTTGACACCATCTGGGACACTGAGATATTTACTGCCGATTTATGCCGCCTTGCTATCTAATTAGTTGAGTGTTAATTTCGGGACGGGAAGTTAACAATTTACCTACTTGATATATTATTTCTGTATTCTGGATTTTTACGAAATACACAATAATTTCGTATAGTAGACGATACTTTAATCATTGGTAAATGCCACTTTCGCAACAAGAAGAACGCACATAAAAAGAAGTGTGTGCGATTTTAGTAGTACTAAATATAATTTTAATGTAGTTTCTTCAATTAGTACAACTGCATTAAATTTTCTTTTATCAATCAATGGCTGTTTCTATTTCCACTTCTGTAAGGCGTACTGACTAAGGCTTAAGAATAAGTATAGCTTAGGTGAGCTTAGGTATATTAAATTTAATCGTACGAATTATACTTATGTTTCTTAAGTATATTAAACCTCAAATTTAATACTAAACATTAAATGATTTAAGTGTACCCAATAAAACTAATTATTATACTTAATCTATCTTTATTATAATTATTTAGAGTAATGTCAAGAGACCGTTATTTAATCTGTTCAAGTAATTTTAAGTTCAAGTACAAGATATATGAACCGAATGCAGATTAACTCTATTAAGAACATTTCGCGCAATCTATGACAAAATTGCAATATTTCTTTATCATCTTTTATGTTGTGACAAGCTTTGTTGTACCACACTTGTGTATTATATACTAATAACAATATCAACAACAAATGTCGACTCCCCTCAACAATTATTTAAAATAAAAACAGTCGAAAATCTGTACCCTAACAATTAACGCAGTACACCATGTGTTGCGTAACTCATTTCATTTCACGTGACGAGAGACCCAACCAAGAGGTCGAGGGTCGAATCGGCGATATATTGCGAGTGTAATTACACCCACCGGCTACCAGCTAGCCACCGGATTAAGGAGCGGTACACTCCTTCAAATTAACCATTTTCCGCAACTGATTTATTGCTACAATTTTTGTTTTCGACTCTCTCTTAGAAGAAATGCTCGTTGTTACCCAATATACTTCTTGGAAAAGTTAAAGAATGAATACTAGAAACTCTATACTAAGTTTTAATGTTACTTAAAACTTCAATACATTTATAAACTCCTAAATCCATCAAACTACTACAACATGGAACCCGCGTGCCATACAAAACACTACGAATTTTATGAAACATTTAAAAGTGACATATGCGTAGAGCATGAACTGTCATTTAAAACAAAACAAACATAATAATAAGTACGTAATTTAAAGAAAATGAGACTTTACGTCAACCCATTAGTATTTAAAATGAAATAGTAGAAGTTGATCGTTACTACCTTTTACCATTGACGCGTGAAGGCAAGAGTCCGCCATGATTCTGTCAAAGACGTTCTTTTTATGTGCCGCTTTGGCATTTGTGACGCAAATTCCATTGTAGTATTTCGATGCCTAAATCAGATTAAATTAAAAATTAAGGAATGTACTCACATTTTACACAAATTTGTATTTCTTTCTTTTTTCCTTTCTCTCTTTCTTTTTTTCTTTCTTTGTCAGCAAGGCAATTATAAATAATAGAGCTAACGCGGCGAAAGTTAATTTCAGCAAACGACGTCAATAGGCGTTCTAACAGTTCGAACGTCCTCGACTCGTGATCCCCTAGTTATAATATTTACTGGTCGCACCTATAATTGCCTGATTTAGGGCAGTTTCTATGCGCCGCGGCTGCCTGAGGATTTCATGAAAAATATTTATTGTCCACCGAGGGGATCCTGTACGGATTAGATGAATTTGTACGTGATGCGGAGCACTGGACGGCCTTTATTTCCTCGGTTTTAGCCTGTTACATAACACTCCGTATACTGGCAATAACAGAAACCGGTTATGATTTCCCGGTGCCATAAATATATACTTCGTCTTCGTAGATATATATAATTCAGATGTACTTAGAAAATTACTATAAAATCCGTTCATGGCGTGAAAGATTTTGTATATCATAGTCACAAACTTTCGCATTTTTTTATATTAGTAGTTAGATTGCTTTTTCATAGGATTAATTAGATTAGATTTTTATATTTGTGGTGGCTTGAACATTGGCTTCTAATAAACATTTTATTTTCCATCAACATTTTGAAATTAGTTAAAATAGAAACGGTTAGGTACTCTAAAAAATCGATCACCAGAGAGACAAAGAGATCTGAAGACATCAAAACGCGATCCGTCCACGCGTCCGAACTGGATCTAAAAGGATTTGCGCCCAGTTTGCACCCAGAGCCGCGAATTATTCACCCTTTAACGTTTACAGATATCTATAACAATCTCGTATTTCCGATTTGAATCCTAAAAGGATTGGCGAAGAATTTGTAACGATTCGATAAGTCGATAAATTTATCAAACAAGTAGGTAATACAATAGTTTTTATTATTATAAAAATGTGATGCATATTAAAATTAATTCAAATCTATTTCTGGAAAATACTACTATACAATTGATTTACCTTCAGATTAGAAAGCTACACAAAGAATTTTTATTTATCTTCATTTTGAGGACCTTTATCTTACAAACACAAATGTCAGTCCTATCACTCTCTGAACTTATATTACTTAGAATCATAAATTGTAATGAAAATTATTATTAATTTATATTTAACAAGACAGCTAGCTACATTAATAAGCAGACCAGAACCGTCTATGGAAAAATTAATATTTTCCATAGACGGTCCTGATTTTGACCTATCATCTTATCATCCAACATGCTTTCATCAGGCTTATTATGGTTTTGATGTTAGATAGTTTAGCTTATGTGAAACGACATTTATCCTAAATTCTATCCAATTGGCCTTTGGTATTGACGGTAACGTTATACATTTTTTGTGTGACAATTACAATAGACTTAAAAAAAACTTGTTAAATAATGTTTTCAAAATTAAGGAAATTTATATAACACATTAGGTACCATCTAGTATAGACACATAGTTAAGTGGGGCCCGAAAAAGGGCGAGTGTCCGAGGGCTATCTATGGACCGGCTTTATGAAAACTAATGCGTTCATTTGGCGGCGACTCCGGCCACCGCTGATAAGCTATGTCACCCTGGTGCGGGGATTACGGTTTCGGGATTTGTCGGTCGAAGGACGATAAAAAGTTTCCGTAACTTTCGAATTCGTGTTCCTAATTTAAATGTAAAATTAACTGAACCCAAATTACACAAACGGACAAATAAAATGAATAATTTTTATGCTCCTTTTATTAACCCGTCCGATCTATACAAAGATACAAAGACAGACACAAATGCCTTCGCCCGAGTCAATTGAAGGAGTTATTTATGTATGCATAGCCTTTGCCTATCTAATAAATAATGAAAAAAAATCCAAATAGTTTTGGAGTACACACTCCACATATAAAAAAAAACTTACAAAAACTTTCTAAGTATATCCATATTAAATAGTACTTATAACTCTTAGTAAGTATATAAAATACTTAACCTATAATAAGATATAATATGTCAAAGTATAGTTTTAGTATAGATACAATACAAAAAAATTAAACGCAAATTCTTTTTGTTTTATGTCTAGTTTTCTTAGTAGAAAAAGGTGCAAGTTATTTTATAGAAATGGAACGTTTGCATAGAAATGTAGTGAGTTAGCGAGGAGGACGTATCCCGAGGGCGATTCGCTGAGAAATTAAACCTTAATTAGGGAAAAACGGAATTTATTGCGGACGGTAATGCCTCACTCGCCCACCTGCCCCTCTGTTTGCTGCCTAAACAGTTGAACAACTCAACTGCTAACTAATAATAACGTTAGTTTTACCTTACTATATTGTGAGGCTTTATTTGTACCTTTTCTTTCTTTGTTGATTCTTTCCGATAGACTAATACCTCTGTTTTTTTTATATCTTCTTTAATATTTCAATGCGAAAATTTGTGAAAATGTTTGTTTTTTCAATCATCCATGAACCGCCAAACATATTTGAATTAAAATTTGTCATACAAATAGTTCATATTACAGATTAAAACATAGGACTCTTTCAAGCCGATAAATTAGTTACCATAAGAAAATATTTGATACTTTATTCTCCATACTATCAAATGCTAGTTCCAGAGATTACCTTATTCAAACTAACTCTTCAGATTTATTGTGTTAGCATAGATTTAGTAGTTTTAATCTGTCCTTGCTTGTACGATCTGAATTGTATTTATTACATCATGAAACAACGTTACCGTTTGTAGTGTTTGATAACATTTTATCTACTCCGAAACTGACAATGTAAATTGCTAAACCCTCGGGCTATTTGCACAAAACTATCATGGTATTAATATCGTATGCCTAGCGTCTATATTATAATTTTAATTATAAAGCCTCTCTCAAACCACTGCGCCTAGCTCGATTTTATTAAAGTCATAATTTGCGCGATATTATGGAGCTAATTAGAGGACACTCTGCAAGATCAGGAATGAATCAGGAATAAAGATATCCATGGACAATTAAAGATCACCAACATATCAGAGGCGATTAGTACCTAAGTTGAAATGGCAATGGGCAGGACACATAGCGATTGCTTCTGAACTGTCCTACTACAAAAATATAATGGAGGTCTATGTCCAGCAGAAGGCTTCTCGGGCTAAAATATTTATAATAATATGTTTTTAATTCGCAAAAATAATTTATTATAACTTTTTCGCGAAAATACAGATATTACACATTTTAACACAAATTAATCACCCCCTAAACTAAAGAAAACGCGTAGATATATTTAAATTATATCTCCGTCTCCCATTCTTGTTCATTGCTGAGAATTCAAAGCATTAACGCCGAAGGAATTTCTCTCAACCCTCGCGCTTTATTTAATTTGCTTTCGAGGTAATTAAAATCCAAAAACTTCCATTCTAAATTAAATTTTATACTCTCGGCTAGCTGTAAAGATGCGGCTTGTACCTTGGAACCCCCTTCGAATATGACCTCCGGATGGAACAACAGAGCGGACGTGTTCTCACGATCAAATTGCCTTTTTAACTTTTCCTATCTTAGGGGAAACCGACAAACAATCCAACAATAACAATAATGGGATGCCATGAGCTCGAGGAGTTCGAGAATGGCTCGCCTAACACGATTATCATAAGGTGTCTCGTCTCAAAACTAATGCACAGACAAATTAATGGCGACAGCAAAACACCCCGAGAAAGGGTGACACATTTTGACACCATAATGCTTAAATCTTATTACAATTAGCCCCATTTGCATACGAAGCAGATATATCACAACGCATGTGCATTTTTAGAGTGCAGCGGACAATGCAACTACACGGCATTACGCGCTATGACCATTCGACACCCAGCTTTTGTTAACCCTTCCCCGCTGGCGGCACGAAATTAACAAATCCAAATCAGTTATGATTTATGAGCCCCCGGTTATCGGGGGTCGGCCATTATGTTTCAAATAAAA
The DNA here is from genome assembly GCA_945859745.1 of Synanthedon formicaeformis. Taxonomy (NCBI): domain Eukaryota; kingdom Metazoa; phylum Arthropoda; class Insecta; order Lepidoptera; family Sesiidae; genus Synanthedon; species Synanthedon formicaeformis. Next base: position 9,782,178 of record OX243970.1, read on the forward strand.
TAATATATGTATACAAATGTAAATTTTGTCTCTGCGTTTGTATTGTTCATCCATTTCACTGTTGCAAGCAATATTATTTTATGTGTAGGTTGTAAACATTTTATTGAACTTAATTATTATTATATTTTTTATTATTATTTGTGATAAAACTTGACCTAGTAGTCCACTGTGATAACCCATTATGTTGTAGTGACTAAAAAACTTCATAGTCTTAATTTTTTTTTTGCATTCTCTAAAATTCTCTAAATTGGAGTTTTTCACAGTTAATTACGTCACATAAACCATTTAATTGTTCCAATGACACAAAAAAAAACATGAAAGCTAGTAATGGCAGTAACTATTCCCTTACAACACCACCATAAAATAAACATTCTCTGTACTTGTGTTTCTGTTTGTTGTGTCTTACTAAGGTTGGCAGCGCACTTATAGCACCTATGGAGTTGCCTGTGTAATAGACGAAGGTAGCCTCCAACCTGTCTCTGCCAATTTTTTACCTAAATAAAATGGAATTATCATAAAATAATTATTCAACGCACCCTCTCAGTGCACATCTTACGAACGGTTCACATCGGAACGTATCGTAACAAACGCAAAGTTACATTATGGGTCCCCCGACCCGAAGGATGAAGAGTTAATGAACTAATCTAGATATTAACAATACATTAGTCGCATCGGACGCGTTGGCAACGTTCTCTCGAGTAATTACTTGGTCCCTTGCAAGGGATAGTTGTGTCCCTTGCCGGCGTTCGTATACACTCATTTTGAATGTCCATTTTGTTGGACTCCCCAAATTGGTATAATGTTTATTGTTTTGAACTCGTTACAAAGGCAAATAACGTTTAAATGAATGATTTAACTTCTATAAATGAAAACATTATGTAAAGTTATCCTTTTATTATGTATTTTAGAGTTATTCTTCTAATCTGTATATTAATTAAGTAAAGATAAGTAACAAGTTCAGGGTCTTATTCTACTTCGTTTTGTAGCTATTATTCACAAAAGGATGTGTATTTTTTAAGTGTCCCCAAAGTGGGGACATAAAAAAAATGAGGTGTGGCTGTGTCGTGAACATGGCCATCTGTTTTACGTGTATATTGCGAGTAATTGCGAATTTCTTTGAGCATAATATTATATGTATATTGTCTTATAGCTATCGAGTGGTGTCCATTTTTTGGATACAGATGATAGATACGTAGCTACAGCATGAATGTATATCCCCCAAATTTGTTATTACCAGTTTCCTGAAGAACTGTGGAAGCAAATTTAAAGACTTCACGTGAAAATATGAGGGTTGTGACTTCTAATTTTTCAGCCAATCAAAAGCAAGCACTACGTAGCACGTGGAAATGAAACAAAGTACTCGTTAGGCGCGTAAACAAACCTAATTAACGGTTGCAATTACACGAAAAACTAATCGAGTAACAAAACAATCGCTGGAATATCTGGGAATTCGTGCAAAATTCATAGTGACAGTTAATTTGGAAATGCATCCGCGGGGGCCACGGGGCTCGGAGAGTAAGGGGGGCCGCACACTCGCGGGAAGATAACTTATTCAACGGACGTATAACATATTGCCGATGTAATTGCTCCAAATATAAACACCCTTTTACATTTATGAACACCTGGTGCCTCCTCTCGAAGCTGTTCCATAATTAATTTTGCTCAATTTTGTCCACAGGTTTATCAACGCGAGACGTAGGATAGTGCAGCCAATGATAGATCAATCGAATAGAGCAGGTAACATTTTTCTTGTACACCTAACAGATACATTATATTAAATAGTTGAATTGTATTTTAAGATAGCAGTTGCTAAGAAGTAGATCATTTGTTATGGTTTTGATTTACATACACAAGTAACACAAAGGAGAGTGCTTATGCGAACATATCAGAAAATTGGTAGGCAATTTTCATATTATGTAAAGATGTAATTAGTCTGACAGTCCACTTGATGGTAAGTGGCCACCGTCGCCTATTAATACAAGCTATACTGCAAGGGCGCTGTCGACCTTAGTAGGATAAAGTATGTGGGATTAGAATGGGATAGCGAAATGGGCTTTAGCATCCCTTATTCACACAGAAACAAAACGGAACATATGTTGTTATTTCACGGTGGTCCTCTGTAAGAGGATAGTTACTGCTGCCAAGGATGGAAATTGTAATTTTGTAAATAAGTCTTGGTAATATTAAGCAAACGATAAATATTATGATATAAAGATATTAAGTAGCTGATGGTCCAATTGATGGTAGATGGCTTTCATCTCCTTTTTAAAAGCAACATAAAAATTTTAAAACTGAATTTAGAATTAGATAATTACTTATTTTTAAAATAGAATTTAATGTTATATTCATTGAAACAAGCGGACGGTGTCAATTGTCATAAAAACTAGAGCTCGTTATGTGTGCGTCCAATTTCACACGCAAAACGCAAAAGCTTTTAAGGGTTAAACAATTGAAATTCACCCGTCGAAACCTATTCGAAATACGTGTACCTACACGTTTCAAATTCGAAGCTTCACGTACCGAAACGACTTTGGAGTCGAAAATTGAGTTTGCTGACCGCAAAGTCCACTATAGTTGGTTCATACAGTATGCAGGCGGTCGCATGCATCTGAGTAACGGCCTCAGTCCCAGGAGGGCAGAACGTCCTTTCAGAGCTTTTAGTGCTGACCATCGCACAAGTTGTGCGCTATACATTACTAGTACGACCGTCCACATGCGCTACACGAATAACGAGTGGATTTAAGCAAATACCCACGAAAATATACTTACCGTCTCGGCTCACTTACGACAAAACTTTAGAATTAATGTAAAAAAAATCCTTTAAAAACTTCAAACCAATTTCCATCGGCAATGTTGAAATAAAATTACGAACGACCAATTCTATTTTTACTTTGTAATTGTAACACACAGTCCATAAAACGTTCCCGGGTCCCGAACGCAGCTAACAAAAATTCCGCCCTGGAAAAAAAAGGACGTCGCAGAAAAAGGGCTTACTCTTGCGAACGCCGGGAACGCAAGAAGGGTAAAAAAGAATAATGTCCGAATTCGTTGACCCGTCCCAGGCGATCCATCACTCGCCCCTCCGGCGACTATCGCCGATGTATGCTCGCCCGGTGCCTTTATCTAGATGTGTGGATGTATTCGAGGGCCTGCCTATTCGGGATTAGAGATCTTTTCCCTTTTTGTCTGTCTGTAATTTCGTGAATAAATCGAACGAGAAAACTTGTTTTAATTTTCACTTGCACGTTTTTAATAAACCAGGGGCGGAACCGGCCCGACTGATGAGAGCAACACGATTTAATCCTCGCGAAAAGCTCAATAAACGATTGGTCGGAAATAGCGTACGATGGCCGCGCTCGAACGAATTGTAATTTACAGGCTGGCGCGGTAATGGCGTCGCATCAGAGAGCAATTTATGCCCTTATAATAAATTCATTAGCCGGCCCCGACGTTCCACGCTGAAACACCGGACTAACCGTATATACGGCCACTAGCCGTCGAATCACTGACAACGTTATGTCCGACGACATTCGTGCCTATGTCTACCTATTAATAAACCAATCCTCGTTACATTGAGCGCTGGCCGCTGTACCGCTGAAGCGAAAAACTGTTCCAATGCATCCCGACGATGTTAATGATGACAAAACACGTTTGATTGAGACGTCATTGTATACGGCCCAAGGTAGAGGTCCGAACGCGGTATTAAGGGGAGCGAGCGTACGCACGGCGAATACATAAGCGCGGTTCGACCGCAAATAATATAGTGATTGGAAAAGCGCCTTTTGGCTTGACCACAGGAAATGCGGTGGCCATTTTCTTTAGTCCATTGCCAAAACAATTTTCCATCTATCCTTCCACCCTCTGGTTTTTCCATTTTCCGTCGTCGGCAAACTTGGCGGCGGCCACATCCGCCGGTTTGGCTGGATGGGGAAATTTAGAATTCGCCGTTGTTTTATGTCGATCGACTGCTTAAAGTGCGCGACTGCCGCCAGAATTCTAATGTTCACTACTTTGGACGATTGCATTCTTGTATTAGATCGCATGCAAATATCGAAAATGAATCTGCACTTCATTTAATATTTCAAACAAGAACATTTGTGATAAATGCAAATTGAATTGTTTCCTAAAATTACCGTACACGCGTATACAATGAAGAATTACAATGTCGACTATACGCAATCAGCAAACTAATAACAATAACCGTCAAGTCCGCGTCCTGAAGATTATCGCCTCCTAAATCATAGTTTCCTGGAAGATGGGGGCTCCGGTATAGTCCCTGGGAACTCAGTTATTGCTTCCTGTGACCCAGTGGCAGGAACGACGCTTCATTGACAATCTGAAAACTCGTCAATATTATTTTCTCTATTAATTTTTATCATTGCAATTTTTTGCCATATTCTACTTACAAAATTTACATTAATTACGATTAGGTATATTAATTTCCATTTGTATATTGCAATTATTAAAACCTATGGACAAAAATAATACAGCTTTGTTTTGGGTACTAAGAGACACCGTAATTTTTAGAACTATCTTTAATTAATTATCTTTTCAGAAACCATTCTTTAATTACATAACCACACAAAGTACTAAAAAAAACTTCTAATTGGCATTGGGTTTATTTTATATAGACGGTGAAATGATAAGTTTTAGCAATAGAGCTCGTGTTTGTCCCTGACTCTCTTGGATCAATGGTGCGTGCCACATAAAGACCCCACGAGGAACCGGAAATCGGCGTCTATAATGGCCGAACACCATTACTTTTCGATTGATAATCCCCTGGAAATATTGCCGACGGAAGCCATAACAGTTTTGTGGTAAAATTGAGCGAATTCCTCCATTTTCGCAATTCCGATGTTAACAATGGGGAGCTGAGATTGCTCGATCGTTTCATATTTTAAACAACTTCATTATCCATTCTAAGCTCTTTCTACACAAGTATTATTTAATATCTTAATCAAAACCATCTAATCTAAAGAAGAAGTATTAGCCAGCAACATCTAGTGTTACGGCATGCCTAATTAACCGTGCAGTGTTTTACCCTGCAGTGTTCCCTCATGCGGGCCCCAGCGGCGCGTACAGTCCCGAAGCAACTATGGGCTACATGATGGACGGCCAGCAAATGATGCACAGGCCTCCGACGGACCCCGGCTTCCATCAAGGTTACGCACATTACCCAGCGGAATACTACGGCCATCATCTCTAATGCAGCCTGCACTTTTGTACATGTGAGTATTACATTTATTCTTATCTAACCAAGAAAACTTCGTGCATGTGGTTAAATGGGGTTTTTAATTCTAAAAATCATGATAAACCATTTAGATTATTTATAAAACATGGTAGTAAGGTAAAAAGAACACCCTTACTAGATGTAGCATGCCTTTGCCGTGCCACACCGTCAGTCAGCGCCTGGCCTAAGTTGTCACAATAATATTGTCAGCAGAAACAGTTCGTTATTAGGGTGATATTGAATATATTCCGTTTTGTTGCAGATAATTTGAATAGCAGTGGTAAGGTTCGGCCTGAGCACCACCCGCCTGACCAGACGCGGCCTGTGATAACTGGACCGATAACGAACAAAGGAGAACTATGCTCATGTAAATAAGCGTAAAAACACTTTTGTAATTATTTCAAAGCAGTATACGATCTCCTAATTAAGATTTAAAAATCAACCTTAATGTTTAAAAAATAAATTTATAATAACGCGAAGTGAACAAAAAAAAATTGAGGACGGTTTTTTGGTGCATACTTTTATCGGAACTGACCACTAATGAAACAGTAATGGTAACAAATGAAAAAAAAATCATCGGTTTGAATTATCTTATAAATATTTATAGCTAATTGTGTATTGTTATTACCTAAAATATAAATAAATAATTGATTAGTTGTAAGCAAAAGTATCAGTGGAGGTACAGAGGTCGTGTTCGCAGTGCTTAAAAGAGTTGGTATTCGTTTGTAAAGGCGTTATTATTGTATGTATACCTAGGTTATTTATCATTTAACTAAAGTTGTTATACAGGACTTTGGATAGACGACTTGTGCTGATCGTATTCGTAATTGTCATACTTAACTACCATTTTATAGTGAAACAAAAACACCGTCAGTCATATTCGTCTATTCAACGTCTAATGTACTTTTCTTTAAATGCCATCATCAAAATGTTACTATGTAACTTTGTGAGTTAATTTTCGAGTGAGTTGCTGTCTTGTTACCTTATCTATTATTTATTCATCGGTATTTCTAGTAAAAAAATGTCAATTTTCTCGGAAACCCCTTTGATTGGCCGGTAGCTTCGTGATTTTACTTTACAGGTTGGATACATATCTTTGAATTTATACATAATATATATTATATATTATAAACTAATGTTATAGTGATTCGAATATAATTGTTTCTCCCTTGCCTTGGTGTTCACTAAAGTAGCACAATTTGTAACCGATGTATACGACAACAAAAAAAAAAATGTAATATTTTACAATGTTAAAGAGATTTTTAGGTATATTTTGTCTCGTAGTTAATACCTAACCTTTATTGCCTTTACCAGGAGACCATAACAATCTAATGGGCATACCTATTTAGAGGTCTACAAATTGAAAAAAAAAAACAGTTTTGTGTAGTGTAATTTAAAATGTTATCTTTTCTTTCTATTTCTTTTGGTTTGTGGCCCTTTAAATAGTTGAAGCTTATGAACATTTGTAAATTCACGACTGAAGAGTGAGCTTCATAGGTTACGATCAATTCCTTTTAAAGTCCGTGGTTAAAAATGTATAGGAGGGAAATTAGCCTTAGAAACTTTCCAATAAATACTAGAAATATGTTTTCTACTCTACTATATTTTCTAGTCTTGTTTACTTACGTTGCAGTATTATTTACTCCACCTTTACTTATCATCTAGTCTTTGGAACTCTGAACATCACCAACTTGAATTTTAGCACAAACAAGCTTCTTGACTTCTCAATAGCTCATTGAGGTTTTGTTTATGCTAAAATTCAAATTTTCTTAAGAAAGCTTAAAATTCAATCCTGCAAGAGTTATATCCTGGATTTGATATTTTTATAATTTCAATTCTTAAACTCCAAAGATTAAAACCATAGATGCGCCCTGTGCTTCTGAAAACTGTCCACGTAGTATGTCTGTATGCAACGTGAACCGCTCACTGCTTTCTACAAGCGACTAAGGCGGGAAGAGTGTACTCACTCTTTCCAACGATGACACATTTTCGGCCGCCAGAAGTATGTATGGAAAGGGCGCATCTGTGATTTAAATCTTTGTTAAACTCTAATAGTGCTATTTCTAATTTGTAAATATTTAATTGGTTTTAACAGAACTTGCTATTTTATAAACCCGAAAATCTGAAATGCTTTACTTTGTTATCTACGGCTAATTTCCTTCCATTAATAACATTGTTTTTTTTTTTAATTTGACGAACAAAAACAAATGAGTGATATATTTTATTCGAAATAGTTTTACCACGGATCATCCATGTTTCATTGAATATTTCTTATCTTAACGTAATGCTTCGCGTTACAGCCTTATGCCATGTATACGAAATACGAAAGAACGGTGAATTTAATATTGTCAAACGGTCCTAGCTCGGTATTAACTTTATAATTATCCGGAACAAGCTTTATTGTAGGATTAATACACCACCATATTGTCTTGTGAAAGATTTGACTAGATTGCTTCGTTCTGACAGACGCCATTTTGGAATTGTGCTTTCAACAAAATGGCGCGCCATATGGGCCACACCTTAAGCTACGAAGTGATCTTGTCAAGAAAATCATTAGTTACATTGATAATAATATAGTAAAGCGATCTATAAACTTTTGTAAATATACCATCATTAAATAATGTCATTATTAACTTTTGCATTGTACAGAATAATTTTCCAGTGGAGGTTCAGTATTAGAAAAAAATCTTTATTTTTTGTAAAACACGCGATTAATTCTTGCAACACCAGTTTTTGTTGATAATTTCATTATAATTATTGTTATTACATTGAGTGTATTATATTTTTATTAAGAGGAAAATCTTAAATAGTAGTTCTTAGGCATTAATGTATTGATTGAAGAATTTTATTATGATTTTTCTCTATTATAATATATGTATATGTACATTATACATAACGATTTGAAAGTCAAGTGTAAATATAGTAAATAAAATGAACGTCGCGTCGGGCGTCTGTCAGCGGTACACATTGATTTGTAATTATAAACAGTCGATTATATATTTGTATTGTATGATTTCAATATATATAATATAAATAATAAAATTATAAATGAATAGTAACCCGATTCCTGTATAAATATCAACAATTAAACGCTGACGGGACGAGGTAATATAATGGCGAACATTGTCGGCATTATGAATGCTACAGATTGTGTAAAAAATATTAAAACCTAAAAAAAATTCGTTTTGTTTTATTTCAAATTTCAATTATACAGATAATTCAAAAGTTTTCCGTATTGAAAACTTATTAGAATTGTTTTTTTTTTTTTAGTTTGAGGTACATAATTATTAAATCAATCACATGAAAACTATTGAATTAACTTTTATATTATTAATTAGTAAAAAGATTTCACAGAGCTATTTCAATGGGATATGTCTTTCTTAAAAATATCACTACCTAGAACTATCATTTTGAAGACCCTGGGAGATTTGTATAAATAATAAAGTATTGAGTACAAAATCATCTATTGAGTAACTAAAATTTAAAGTAACGAGTTATAAAAAATATTAATTTTTTTAATCAGAAATTGAATATATTATATTTTTAAAGAGGTACATCGACTCGATAGAACGTCAAACAACATTTTTTTGTTAAAAAATTCATTCTTACTCGAAGCTGAAATGTTTAAATAAAAGTTTTTTACTGTTCCCATGAATTTTTCATGCCGATCAGTCAGAGTAAAGTGAATGAACAATAAAGTTTCCGTCTTTCGTAAATAAATTCACAAACTTGGGAACTATCCAACTGTTTTGCGCAAACACCTTTTCAAACTTATTCTATCGTCGGTATGCGATGAATAACTCAGCGCATTTGGAAAAACAAACAACTTCTCTACAGGGCTCTATTTTATTGCCAATTAAGTTTTAGTTTTTTTAAATAATACCTCTTTTTAAGGTGAATAAAAACTTTTTTAAAATAAAAACTTTAAACCAAGCAAGCATAAATTGCAATCAATTTGAGTTTCTTATATACTAGGTCAACAAGAAACTAGAGAGTTTCTTAGTAACGGTAGTGCTACGGCGTAGCGTTTCGTAGCCGTAGCGGCGTAGCGGGCGTGGCGCCTCGAAAATGGCGGCCGACAGTGAGTAATGGCACGCTGGGACGAGTCCAGTGACGCGTGCCACAGGGTTACCGACAACTACTTCATTGTTTATTATATATGTGATATATCACTATGTTGCTTTGGTTAGAAAATAATATGAGTCGCATTCTCGTTAATTTCTGCCGTATTAAATAAATCGTTACCCGAAATAATTACTTTTCTTTAGACAATTAATTGTGTTAAAAATACATTATATTAAATTAAATATAAAAAAATACTTAGAAAACAATATTGTAGTTTAAGGTGAAACGAAATTAATTTTAGCAAAGGCAGCGTAAATTCTCTGTTAAACTATGGTCCATATGGAATTAAAACATAGATATTGAAAATAAGTCTATTTCTATTCTAAAAACCCTTTACAGAAACTATAATGCCAGTTTTACGCTGACTATTTTTCATTTATAATTTACATTTGACAACCCTAGTTTTTTTTTCCTACAACGGAGCACAGTAAGCAACGCACCGATTGTATCGTTCGCGGATGCTCGGAGCGGCCCATTTGTCAACCTTAGCCCCCTCCCCTGCACTCCACTCGCAACCCCCACTACACATAGCCACCCCCCACTTCACCGAACACAACCCCGCTAACACCCAGCGACAAAAGAAACGCGGGCTTCAGATGAAACTGAAGCTGTGTCAATTTGTGACCCTATACAAAAAACCTATACAAAAATGTGGTTAACCAAGTTTGGTTAAATTTATAAATAATTGGTACGAAATTCCAATCTAATCTGAAAGGCTAATCATAAGTTTATAAGGCTTATCATTACCGTATCATCACAATTACAATCTTTGTCTTGGCTCGTCTCAACTAATTGTCTATGCAAAGGGTTAGCACGCAGGTTTAAAGATTCACTTGATGATATGTGGCCACCGCAACCTCAGCCTGTTTTCCAACCTTACCTTACTTCAAGCAACGCCAAAGTGACTGCGTGTGCGCCGCTGGCTTCAGGAGGATAAGGATTAAGAGAGGATAGGGAATTAAGAGAGTAAAAACACAACAAAACAATATGCTGTTATTTCGCGGTAATAGGGTGAAACCTCCAGACTGTTTGTCCAATTTAGATTCGATGAGTAAGTAAAGCCTTGATCACATATGCCGAGTAAAGTGGCGAGACAGCAAATTGGTACTGGATTAGAGTAGGGTGGGCAAGTAGATGTTTACACTCATTTTGCTTTCCTTAGCGAGTTAATTAAGTTTCGAAGAAGACAATTCGCGAAAGAATCGACGGCGAAATTCGGCAACATACATACACAGATGACGCGGGAGGTGGGCACTCGGCCGGCCGAGTTAACAAAACAAGGTCTAAGTGACTGTCTCGCCATTCTGATCGGCCAAATGCTCTACCGAGCACTCGTAAGAGCACTAGGCCGAGAGCACTCTCTCGCCTCTCTGCATGGCACATGTGATCAAGGTCTAAGGAATGTCAGAACCTTAGACTTTTATAAAAAAGAAATATAATTAAAAAGCCTAGGCAACCGTAGTCATCTACCACCGTATATGGAGCGTCAGCCTATTTTCCTTTACATAATAAAACTCAATTTAAAACTGTCTGTCCGTAGAGGTTGCCTTCTTGTTTTTTATAATTCTTGTCTACTTAATATCTACAGTATCAAAAAGAGCTTGTATCGGGATGTCAGAGGTGAGGTGTTGTTGGTTGTTGCGCGCAAACGCCGAGGGCTAATTTAAGGTGGGGACCTCGGGGCGACATGTTTATTGGTTAATTAAAGTTTTAACGCGGAAGCAAATACAAATGCCTACCTACCTACCCATGGTGAGATCAGTGGGAGCGTTTACAAAATACTTTTCAGGCGCTGAACTATTTTAGACATCGATCATGCATACTTCTTTATCATTGACGCATCCCTGTTAGTCAAGTTTTTAGCCAAGTGGCGAGTGCAAGGACAAGTGGCGAGTAACAGTGGTTTACCCACTGTCATCATCATCTCAGTCGTCCATTGCTGGACATAGGGTTCCTCACCATTTTTAATAGGAATACTCACTGCACTTATTAGACAATATTCAGAATTTTTTAAGATTCCTTTTTATTTCAAGCTGCTGTCAGCTTTTTTAAGAACTCGCTTGATGGTAAGTGGCTAAGGTCTCCTGTTAACTAAACAACCACATAGGATAAAGATGCTTTAGCATAGGATAGACTATGCCGAACTTGATATAATAAAAGGTAAGAGTAATAAAAGCGGAATAATGGAACGAGATAAATCCTTCTCCTTCCACACTAATGTGTAATTTGTATACTTGTATATGTCTTACTTTATTTTTAAAATCTGTTTTTTATTATTGTAAAAAACAAAATTTTCAAAAGTAGCCATTATTTTTTGCTGTCTGTACGAATGGTATGAAAACACCTGAACATCGCAATGAAGGTTCGCAACAGTCTGACTAAACAATACGGCAACTTTACAATTTATAATAGCAACTACTCCACTAGAGACCGAACCAGGGACCACTGTTATCTTAAACTATTTATTTATTAAACCATAATGTTAATCTCCACATTAAACGTTACATGCATCGAAATATGTTATACGACATTACATTACAATAGTGATGTCCATCAATTTGCCATTTCGAACTTGGAGTCTAGCGAGGTTAAAAATTAAATGTTTATTACAAGCTTTGTCCCACGGATTTACATGCCTTGAAATTTAACAGCATAAAATGTTTTTAGTCGAGCCATTATGCCAAAAACCAAGACCCAATTTTACCGCTAGCGGTACGTAACTGTTAGCAACTTCTTACGCGCTGTATTTCGTTTTTTGAAATCCCCACCTAAAAATTTTTCAGGATAAAAGTATCCTATATGTTCATCCATACAACAAACTATCTGTGTGCCAAATTTCATCCAAATACGTTAAGCCGTTTCTGAGATTAGCGTACACAAAGGCACAGAGACAAACAGATAAGAATTTCTAAAAACTATTGTGTTGACCACGGTAACATTATGTACAACGTGTACATTTTTTTTTTTTCAAAAATGTGTAACGTACAGACACAGTTCGTTTACGATTTTATTATACATATCTAGGTATAGATGATTCCATGAACTATGCGGCCAACCAATCATACAAAAAACACCAATACTACACAAGCGCCATTCTGACCTAATAAGTTAGTCATATAAGTTAGTCCTCTCCTTACCTCTATTCTCCACAGTTAAAATCTACGATATATCGAAGTGCCACAAAATGTTTAAAAACTATTCAATTAATAAAATTTGTGTGAATTAAACCTAGAAGGTTTATTCAATTAATAAACCTTCCAGGTTGATAAATGAAAAAACAGATCTAGAATAAATGTAGTTATCTAATTATTGTGTAGTTATTTTACAAATACAGGACAAATAATGTTGAGTCTGTTACACGCTGTAATCGACGGCGTTCAGTTTTAACTGTTTCATTTACTAGTTGGAGAAACAGTAACCGTGTACAGATAGCGGTTACTAATGAATCTTGTCCCGACTTATTTCTATACAGCATGATTATTATTCAACATTATTTTATAGAAATTTATCGTTAGAAGAAAGGAATTTATATTAGATTAATATCTAATAATTAGATAAATATTTTAGATCAAATCACGTTTAATAATATAAAAGTTATTATCTAACTAAAAGCTATTTGAGCAATTTACTCTTAAACTTGTCATTAGGTATTGAAATCAATATAACTATGTGAAAAACAATTACATATCTGCATATTTAACACTAAACCTTATATTATAGAAAAGTTTGTGAAGATGTATGTTTGTTACTATTTCACACAAAACGGCTTAACCGATTTGGATAAAATTTGGCACACAGATAGTTTATTACTTGTATCAACATTATTAATCTAAAGGATAATTTTTAATCTGAAAAAATGTTAGGGAAACAAAAGAATCTTATAAAATATAAAAAAGAGGGCGCCACCGCCACAGTGATATATGTTGGGTATACTCATATATTTCATATATTTCCTATACAGTGATATACTCATATATTTCCTCAGGTATTATTCATTTTCCAACGCGGACGAAGTCGATAGCTGGTATGCTAGTAATAACTATAAGAATAAAGTTGTAACCATAACAAAAACGCACAGCCTGTATAAGAATAGAGTCGGAATTCGAAGTTAGGACCGGACAAGTTCAAAGCGAGCGTCCCGCTGTGAGTGAGCGTTCGCGACATAAGCCTACCAGGAGTACCAGGCACCCAGCATGAGGCCGCTGATGCCTTTAAACCGCTGATGCTATAATAAATCGTGTTTTAAAATCATTGGACTACATATAAGTTGCATTCACGCATAAAAGGCACCATCTAAATATTTCCAATTCTTATCTGGCTAGCTTTTGCTATGGTTACGATTTTCTTTTTTTCGCATGAATTGTAGAAAATTTAATGTATAGTTTGTAACATTTTAAGAGTAAGGAAATTAATTGAACAGGGTCCTATAAAAAAAAAACAATAGTTTGGGTGAATTTCTATCTGAATATCATTGTATTGTAGAATACCTTATCATAAAATGTTTTAAACTATAATAACTCTTTTTTAAATTATTACGTAGGCATAGTTAAATATAAAGGATGTTTAACTTTTGAAAAGGTGAATTTATATTATTTACACTTTTTGTTATAAAGAGACACACCAAAAGAAACGTTATACATTTCAAAATTTAAAGATAGGTACATAGATACTAAGGGTACCTTTCATCTAGAAAACAAGTACTGCTCCCGAGGGATCATCTGAAATAAAAATAAAAATTCGATGCTTGACAAAAATTATAATTATGAACAATAGAGATTGAATAAAAAAAATTAACACCTGAGAAAAAAAGTCCAGAACGAAATGGCGGGCAAAAAGTAGTTTTTTTGTAATTTGTTTAAAATTAAAAAATAAGTAGAGATTATAAGTAATGAACAGATGCGATTCAAACCTCAGTAGGTTTGTTAGCAAGCTGACCGCCACAAAATCACGTCGAAACTGGACCGAGCGACATTTAAAATGATCGGGCGGCTCTAAATCGCGCTTTAAATGCGTCAAATTCATCTAAACGCACGCCGCGACCCGTCGCGTGAAAAACGTTTGGTTTTGCGGTACATCCACCGCGCGACAACTAACGGCCGTGTCGCTTGTCGCTCGTGCGTTGCGCCGACACCGACTCAAGTACTGACTGCAAAAACATCACAGCTATTTTGAAAGACAATCGAATTCCAACTTTTAAAATAAATAAAATTACATAAATATCATTTATTTTAAGCATTTCAAATGCTAAATTCAAAATGGCCTAGATTAAATGAAATATAACTTACTCACCGGCACAAAATGTGGTCCAAACTTAAAAGTTACTTCAACTGTTTTATTAGATACAATAAATTACGTATGAGTTTTAAATTGTAGTTAATTGTTATATAATTAATAACTAATTAACTATTAACTACAATTTAATACTCATACAAAATTTATTATAATAAAACAGTTGAAGTAACTTTTGACTTTGGGCCACATTTTGTGCCGGTTAGTGTTGTATATTAAAACAAATTTTTAAAAATTTATTGTCACATCAAGTTTAAGGTCACATTTTCAAATATATAACATATATGTTAAAATTTCAATGATATCAATCTCAAATGAGAGACGCTTCGTTGGATGAGTCAGGGTGCTTGCTTAACGTCTCAGGGGTCCCGGGTTCGATTACTGGCGAGGTGGAAACCTACTATCAAGTAGACTGTCAGGCTGTCTGTCGACCTTAACATATAAAGGTAGTATGTTTCTATTTAAAAATCGGCAGGCAGGCAACAGTCCACTTGATGATAAGTAGCTACTGTCTCATAATATACGCCAATGAGAGTGTGCTGCAGAGCTTAGTAGGATAAAGGATTAAAAGCGAACAGTAAAATAGGTTCTAGTATCCCCCCTTACTACACATAATATAAGCTATTATTTCGTAATGGTCTTTTGTAAGTGATTGTACCTAACTGCCGTCAATTTATTTCTGCGAAATTCAGTATGAACTACTACCACTAAAGTTTGTAATAATAAAATCGGCTACTACTGATTATTAATTTTATTTTTAATTATTTATTAATACAACAATGTTACATTTAGTTTAACAATGGTGTAAACACAAACTCATTAGAGTTTTACCGCACACCATATTTATATTACAGAATCATTAAGGATATACCTATACAGACAGATATTATTAAAATAAATACAGACAGATAATATAAAAATACAGATACTTAATTATTCCGATTACGCTTACTTGAACCTTAAAACATTATTTAAAAAAAAAGTTCTGGCGAATCTCCGAATTTGAAACGTTAAAAAAAGAATAAATTAAAGTTTCATAAACGCTTTCTCCATTCTTTTTTGTAATATTCATTGAAATTGCAATTAAATATTTTTTGTTAACAGTTGGTCTTAAGACTATACTCCCAATACCTTCGCATTGTTTTGCTTCAGAGCCCTGATGAACTCACGCGAGAACAATATTTAAAAGTTAACTAAAACTAGAACAATTTAACAATTGTTCTGCTGACCGTATCTTTCGCAACAACATGATCACTTTCCGCACCGACGAGCAGCTGAAAAATTTCACTCGTGGCCGTGTTGCCGTACTTACTATACTATACTCTCGAATCGGATATACCTATATTAACTTTGCATGTGTATGTATGTGTGTTACGTACATTCTGGCTCGTCACAAGCGACTAGCTCTTGACTATTGCATACCTAGCCATCGGTAAATTGCTCGCTTGTTAAAAAGCAACTAGCCAATTTAAACCGACTTTGTTTCACGTACCTAGTTGATCAACTTTTTCTTATTCTTAGGGCCACTTTCACCAACTACAAGTAAAATGTTGATTAGTTACTTTTCAAGTAACGCTAATTGAGTAAATGTTACGAGTATCTTGTGTCAATTTCATTGAAATTAACCCTTGAGTAATGCTACTCGAAGATGGTGAAACTCGTACGCTTTCTTACCGGGGACTTTAAATAGTGGTTAGCCTACTTGACACTTTACTCAGAGATGGTGAAAGAGGCCCTTAATATTATAATTAATCCTCATTTTATATAATAATTGTTGTATTAAAACTGTTTCATAAACTTGACAGCCAGTTGCATTTTGCAGAAAGCCACTTGATTTGAAATGACAGCTTATTGCTGTGAGTAAGTAAGAGATGCCTGAATTCATTTCCCTATCACAGCCTTCTTATCCCTTTACTTTATCAGGGATCATTTCATATTAACAAATTACATAAATATATAAATTAATAGTAGTGGCATGGCATAGCTATTGCGTACTGCTGTAATGGACTGGGTGGCTCGTTTGGTAGCAAATTACAACCCCATCACACAAAACCACCATGAAATGGCGAATACCATGAATATAGAACTTATCTTTTATTCCTTCAAGTTCCTACCATCAAGTGGACCGTCAGCATGCTAATAAGATAATAACTAATTATTATTTTCTTTAAATTATAAAAAATAAGTTGTGGAAGGAAAAGTTGTTTCGTGACTGCTCAAGAGGTCAAAGAACCCGGAGCGTCTGGATTGCGCGTTGGTATTTACCTATGGCACCTGTTATTTATTATTTGTTATTATGATGTTATTTACCTACCTTATAGATTAACGCATTATTTACAACAAGAAACTGCTTCAACAGTATTTACCAAGTTAAAGAGGAAATGCATGTCTTAGCTATTTTAACATAATTTTGAACGTAGGAATAAAATAGAAATAGAAAATTGAAAGAAATTTAAAAATTGTAAATTCATCCAACTTTTTTATATCTCCCATTTCGATATTCATTACGTTATAACGGTTATTCAAAGTAGGTAAATAAAAAATCATCGCATTCTTTATAAACGGAATAGATTACTCAACGGTTAACTTACAAAAGCCAAATTTATTTTCCTTTTGGTCCTTCGAACCGGATATTTCTTCATTACTAACTTCATTCCGCATCTAAATAGGGCGATACGGCGGCATATAACAAAGTCATTATTCAATTAAGTCACATACATTACAAGGCACATCAGCAATGTTAAAAAGCTACATAAAAGGAATTGCAATTTCTTTATTACCTCATTCTGATTCCGGCAGTGACGGCCATGTCAATATAAGAAACAGAAGATAGATGTCGCCACTTCAATGCTTTTTGACTAATGAGATTTGAACAAAACGTCCTAAAGCGCAACTATACGTCATGCGAATTTGTGCTCTAAAACTATTAAGATTAAAATCTAAATTTCATTGCAATTTAATTGCATACACCGTCACCGCTTTTCGGATTTCTAAATTTAATCGCAGAAAAGTTTCAAGCGACTGTAATTTCACATGTTAAAGAGACAAAGTCAAAATTCCTTTGTCATTATTTGCTAATACGCCTGTACACCGATGGGTGCTGCAGATTGTTTACATGTATATTGCCGTCCTTTTCTGGCCAGTGCGTTTTCCGTATATCTGTCTCGTTCCCGCGGTTACGTGACTGGACATTCAGATGTTCGCTTGGGCGCGGATAATGGCTGGTCGCTCTGACAATAACATTAGTTCGGATAGGGACCGCTTTGATTGGATTATTGAAAGATATCGACGCATGTGATTTATGATCATCTAACCAATACATATCCGTATATTCCTCACATAGGTTTTACAATATCTATGGATGATCATAAAATAAATTAGTTGACTAAAGCATATCTATCTAATTATAATTTTTCTAACTTAAATGTCGGGAGATAAATGATGGTATTATAGATGGCCTCCATGGTTTATCTTATAAACACGAAAGAACACCATGAGGGGTGTTGTGATCTCTAAAAAATCTCTTCTCTTTCTCCTAAAAAAAGCTGCTAAAGCAATTAAATTAAATAATTAATTAGAATTAAATTCTAAAAAATTCTAAAAGAAATGCTAAAGAAATTTCAAAGATTATTTCGAAGCGTTAATCTATACTAATATATAAAGCTGAAGTTTGTTTGTTTGGTTGTACTTATGCGCTAATATCAGGAACTACTGGTTCGAATTGAAAAATTATTTTTGTGTTGAAAAATTTTTTTTGTCCATTTATTAAGAAGGCTATAGGCTATAGAGAACGCGGACGAAGTCGCGGGCACCAGCTTAGTTAAAGATATTAATAGAGAAATAGGCACTGGCATTCCCTACTCACTCATTAAACAGCAGCCATCGATGACATCAGCATATGTCGCTGCTGAAAAACTAAAAGGCCACAAATCAAAATTACAGTTTTTACAGAGCTTTTTACAAATCAAAATTACAATCCCAAACATTGAAAAAACAATAATAATAACAAATCGCCTATCGAATGATGCAGTAAACCGAGTGCATAATTCAATAAAACAGAAAATGATTTCTAAAAGTAACTAATCAACACTTTACTTGTAGTTGGTGAAAGAGGCGCTAAGTCTATTATAAGTATACTATATAATATTTAAAGAGAGAATATTTTTATTTTTGTATGTTTGCAATGAATAAACTCAAAAACTACTGGCCCATATTAAAAATTCTTTCACCTATACAAAGCTATATTATCAGCGAGTAACATAGGCTATCATTAGGTACATATTATAAAACAAAATCTTCCGCCGCGTCTGTTTGTCTGTCTGTTCACGATAAACTCAAAAACTACTGCACCGCTTTTCATGCTATTTTCACCAATGAATAGAGTGGTTCTCGAGGAAGGTTTTAGTATATAATTTACAAAGTTACGCGGGCGAAATCGCGGGCAGCAGCTAGTATATTATAAAGTTGGGCGGACGAAGTCGCGTGCGACAGTTAGTAGCTTACAGAGCTTACAATACAAAATAGAATATTTTTATTAAGCACAAATAACACACAATATTTTAACGGATATTTTATAAAAGGCTAGTACAGAAATTCACTACAACATTGGTCTTTAAACAATAAAAATGTAGAGAGTGGGTACATGAAGAAACAGCTGCACCTGCCATTATTCCGTTCATAAACGAAGCGTTTACGGGTCGTAATATGAGTTGTGGAGCTAGCTGTATACACTCAGTCAGACATCGAGGCGAGTCGGGTTTAAGTACATTTCCTTCATTTCAAAATTCCAACGTACAATCATTGTAGCAATTTTCCGGAGCATCCGTCGTGAGAGGCCGCAGGGGCGCTACCCCAGGAGCTGGGAACGCGCCTGACTATTTCCACTTTTACTCTATGAAATAACGGATTTGTAAAATATGATTTCTTCTGAAGACAGAAGGAAAGTTGAACTGAGTGAGCAGTTATATGAATTAGCTCTGTGTAGGCAAAACTTAAGTTTTCATTAATATTATAGGACAGGCACATTTCTACACTTTTTTTTCACTCTCCGCCCAGGATTAAACCAGCATTATGTTAGTGTCAGCCGGTTTCCTAAAATCCTAAAACCATCAGTCCCAAGCAACGCTTAACAGTGAAATGACCATTAGGTATACTTACGAGTGTTTTTCTGTCTCACCACTCCTTTAAGTATAATGGTAGACTTAGACTGCTAGAAGTAGATATTTTTTTAATTCTCGAGATGACATTTTTTTAGTTTAAACTGGAACTATTGCATTGCATTGCATAAACAATCGAACAAAATTATATTTTGAACATATAAATCGACGCACAAATTATAAAATATATCTGCCCCTTTCAATTGAAAACAAATTACGTAGATAACTACCACTTCATAAGTGTGATAGCTACCTAGGTATATCTACATAGATCAGTACCAACGGGTGAATGATTTAAGACTGATTTTTCTATGTGCTTTGGTGTCCAAACACCAGTAGCATACATTACATCACATTTTTATTGAAAGATTGTCATTCAAGCAGATAGTTCACTCGATGGTAGGTGCCTACGAACCATTGGGGTAACAAGTGCACTATAGGTAAGCGCAAATTTAAGCACCTTCAATAACTTTAAATGTGCTGTTGTGTTTTCTGAGTGAGGGATGCCAGAACCCATCCCCCTATAAGTAAAGGTCAGTAACGCACTTGCAAAACCTCATTACATTGCTTGTGCTTACAGGCTACGGAACCATTAGCTTGTCTATGTTGTATAAGATGTGCTATAATTTGCCCTAGCTCCAGGACTATGAGGGTGGCTAGCGAGAACAGGGTGGTGTCGCGATGGAAAGCGGCGAGGGGTGATGCCGCGGGGGGGCGCCAGTGACGTCGCTTGAGCGTGTGAAAATTACATTCCGAGAGCGCCTCGCATATCTATCACTTGCAAATTTAACTTTAGTTTCTGAACACCACTTTACTCTTGTGTGCGTACTTGACTGTTTGCCGTTCCCGTGTTTGAGTTTATCTTTGCTTATAACTTGAAAGAAAATTTAGGTATAACACTTAAACCTAAGTATTTCGCGTGAGGTAGCGTTTTTGTAACAATTTATAGTTGCTTTCAGCAATTCAGGCTTTCAAAGTTTCATTATTAGTTCCAACTATAAAGTGGAAATTGAAGTTAATCAAAAACTATACTTAAGCTTAATAATAGTTTTAAACGGACCAAAAGCTTTCACAGTGTCGATGGCTAAAATACTCGTAGGTAGTCCTTGTTTTAGGTATAAACTTAAATATCGACCGACGACCACAATCTGATTCAAAGTATTAGTTGTTTTCGTCTACGCCACTTTTAAACCTTGAACCATGAAGAAAATGCGAAGAAGAAGAAGAAGCTAGAGTAATTATAACCTGTTTAGAGGAATAAGATCATGGTCAAAGGGCAGTAAAGCTCCACAGACTAGCAAAACCTTGACCCGGATAACCCGTAAAATGTGATACTGTGTATTAGTATGGGATGGAATGAAAGGGCATCATTCATTATGAGCTTTTTACCATCGCGATTCTTAATTCTACTGTTCCTATCACAGCTGAAGAGACTGAAGCAAGAAATAAAGAAACACGGGTACATAATATGAGGTACCTTTCATACAGAAAAAGAGGTCTATAGAGACGCAAACAGAGTCAAGAGCAAAAGCTAATTTTGATATTTTTTTATTAAAAAATAAATAGAGATATGCACATAAATACCTACTTAACTAAGAAAATTTTTAGGTTATGTCTATCGTAGACATCCTAGACATCAAATCTAGGATTTACTTGGAATAAAATTCCACCTGTAATTCTTTGTTTATGTTATTTTTTTAACAACTATGTAAATTACAAAAAAATAACCTATAAATAACTGTAAAATAAAAAAATTATAGCTTACGCAGCAAATTATTAATTAAAAATGTAGGTACACTGGACCACGTAAATGTCCTTGGTTTATAAATTATTTTCAAATCTCAGTTTCAGTGGTTATCTAATTGAAAGATATTTTGAATAAATACTATAATATCTATTAGACTGCTTAACTTTATTGCCTAAGTACCTAGGTGTGTGTGTGTGTATGTTATTCTGATGTAATTTTTTTTTAAGTCTGGGCCTCTTTCACTAAATACAAGTAAATTGTTGATTAGTTACTTTTCAAGTCAAGCTTATTGGCGAGTAAATGTTACGAGCATCTTGTGGCAATTTCATTAAAATTACCCTTGAGTAATGCTACTCGAAGATAGTGAAACTCGTACGCTTTCTTACCGGTGACTTTAAATGGCGATTAGCCTACTTGACACTTTACTCAGATGATGAAAGAGTCCCTAAATTAAGTTTCATCATAATCCGTTTAGTATTGTTCTCTTAAAACAGTAACAAACACGCATAAATATGCTAATAATAAATCTGTAAATGTATGTATGTATGTTCCTCCATAACTCTTAAACGAATTAACTGATTTTCATGAAACTTGTTACATAAACATTTAAACGTACAGGAAACAGGATAGGCTACTTTTTCTTTTTCAACGCGGACGAAGTCGCGGGCGCCAGCTAGTTTAAAATATTACTAGTGACCCGCTTACAGCTTCGTACGGATTCAACTTTTTTCTGCAAATACCTACCACCCTACTCGTTCATTCCTCCTTACATTAGTGAAAATACTAGACTCTCCTACCCTGGTATGTCTATTATTTTTAAACACTTATAAAAGTGGTTTATTAAAACAATAAATGCATTACTGTGTCATCTTGTGCAGAAAAAGCATTGCTTTTTTTTGGACTTTTTGATACATTTCTTAGTATAAATCTATGGCAATCAGAAACGCATTACTGGGGTATATCATTTGTTCACAACCCCCTTCCCCCCGTCTCCTTGCCGCACCCCTCTACTCACCCCACGATTGCACTTACCTACACTCTAGACACGGCGTCTCGGATAGGTAGATTGCTAGAACCTAATGTCTACGATCTAGCAAACAGAGAATTATATGATAAGGAGACTAGAATCTCTTTTCATATTTAGGGCCTCTTCACCAACTACACTTTACAGTGTTGATTAGTTACTTTTCAAGTAAAGGTTTCGAGTATCTTGTGTAATTGAAATTACCCTTGAAAATGCTACTCGAAGATAGTGAAACTCGTACGCTTTCTTACCGGTGACTTTAAATGTCGGTTAGTCTACTTGACATTTTACTCAGACATGGTGAAAGAGGCGTTTAGTCTACTAAATACCTACTAAAAATATTACATTCATGTATAGTCCGAATAAGACTAAAAGACTCTAAATTTATTGTCTGTTCAAAGTATCTGAAAGTACCTGCTCTAATCGATCAGCGTGAAATTTTGACATTGTCAAGGTTGCATGTTTTAGAATATCTACTAAAACTAAACTACTAAAATACTAAACTACTAAAATATCTCACTTTTATTGATGGATCAGCGAAAAAAATTTTTTTATTTTTTTTATTTGTGTATGTTTGTAATGAATAAACTCAAGAACTTCACCTAAAAATTGTTTCACCTATAGAAAGCTACATTATCAGCTAGTAACATCGGATATATTTTATAAATTTACACGGGCGACGCCGCGTGCAACAGCTAGTGATTCAATAAATGTTTCAACATCTAAGAAAAAATCTGCTTTAGTTTTTTTATAATTTTCTAAATAAAAATTAAATACTTAGATAAAATAAGTGCATATAAATAAATTTCTTTATTTTAACACCCAGACAAAGTCAATTATGCATAGAAATGTTTGTCTCGAGCGAGGATCAAATCCGCGACCTCTGACACATCAGTCAATCGCTGACCTAACCGCTGAGCCAATCGGTTAATTGCAATAACTCTGTTACTAACATTAATTGCAATAAGATAATCCCACAATAGGTACATCTATTATGGGAAACATTAGGTCTGTAGGCATGCCTAGTGCTAATATTTACCTAGACTTAATCACTTGGTCTGAAGCAATAGCTGTTTCAACACAAGTAAATTAGTGATAAGTAAGTGCTTATAGTACTTACTGTAAATGAAGGAAAAATAATAGTAAAACGGAAATAGTTTTTCTATAAGTAGTTTGCATATGTTTCACAAACGTCAAGTAGGCCAAACTGTCATTTAAAGTCACCGGTAACCGGGAATAATGGAGCTGATATACCTTTGTTTGTACGGTAAACGTCCCAAACATTAAATAGAAAATAATAAAAAAAAATCGGCTATCGAATGATGCAGTAAACTGAGTGCATAATTCAATATAACAGAAAATGATTTCTAAAAGTAACTAATCAACACTTTACATGTAGTTTGTGAAAGAGGCCCTTAGTAAATTTATAACATCCTAATTCTAATCCCAACCCATGAATAAACTCAAAAACTATGTACTGGACACCTATGGAAAGCTAGCATTATAAGCGAGTAACATAGGCTACCTATATTTTATAAAATTATGAGTTCGAAACCGCGTGCAACAGTATGCGTTAGTCTGATCTACAACACATTCGGTTTGTCCTCAATTGTATAAAATTAAAATCAGCAACAATATTAAAATTGACACTTAAAATCAATAAAAAAAAAAATTAAAATTCAAATACAAAGTCCAAGTCGACTTTGGTTACGCTCCTAGGTTGACATCTGGATCTCACAGTAAAAAACTTTAGTATATAACAATTATTGTTTGACAGATGGCGATTTTTGTAAAGTAATTAAAAAAAAAGGGTTATTTAGATACGAGTATGTTAAGCTAATACATAATGTCGAACTTCGCTCAACATGACAACCTTGTCTCAAGGGATGCCAATTTCTTTGCATTCTTGGCTGCCCTTTGACATTAAAAAAATACTCCATTAAAGCCCAAGATGTTTCACAAGAGCCAAGATTGTATAAATATGTGAAATTTTAAAAACAAAAAAGGCAAATCAAGGTAACGCCAAAGAGGGTAGTGGCCATTTTGCCAAGATATAAAACCCTCGGTGACCGGGTGCCACTTCGAGTATTACTTATAAGTGTCGAGCAAGTGCAATTTTTATGATCAATAAAAATATTATTATTGTATATAAAATTAAGTTGTTACCGACACCTGTTCCGTTGTACTTTTTACTCATAAAACAAATGTGTTAATTTTATGTATTTTAATTTATGGACTGTAAATAATTACTTCTTCTTATATGCAGACACTATAACAGGCATTATATATTTTTTGACTAATAAATATAAAATATAAACTGTGTTCAATTCACATTTTAGCACAAATAATGCAAACGTTCAATTCTTTCAGTTACAGGTTTGCGGTAAAAGTGTTATCAGTGGCGCCATCTAGTATGCAGTAGCAAAACTAAAAATTTAAATAGTATAAAATAGTAAACAGTGTAATCTTTATTTTGTTTCTATATGTGCATTTTTTTAAGTTAAATATTATTAGTAGTACATATGTTCTATACTGAGATGGGATATTATGGAAACAAGAATCTTATTTTATATGAACTTGTAAAGTAAAGAGAAAAAAATAATTAAGTAGGTAATAGTGAGTGAGTTAATAGTGAGTAAGTAGTTAATAGTGAGTATAAACTCACTAGCTACTTACTTAACCATAAATCTATACAATAAGTATCTTGTTTAAGAGTATTTTGCATAGATAGTAATTAATTTTAACCACTTTTCGAATATTTCATCAAAAAACTCAATAAAATTCAAGAGGTTATGAATTATTTATTAAATTAACAACCATTATCTACAAAAAGTGAACATTTCGTTAAGATGTTTGGTTGTTTGGATATTAAATAAAACTTGATACAATGTTATGTTATTTATACATTATCATTATAGAATAATACTCTTGAATTTAACTAACAGATGGCGCTAGCGAAGCCTTGAATGCCAGCAATGATTTAAAAGATGTTTGGATATATAATAATAATCTAGATAAAATAGATATTATAATCTATACAATAACATGAAAACCGATAAAAGGACGTTTAGGAAAATTTGCATAGGTACCTGCGTAAAGCACTTATGGCCTATAGGATAGGTACATCCCGATAATTGCTTCCAATAATATAAGTAGTTATACTTCGTCAATACTTTTATTTAGAACTTATCTATATCTACTTATTTTATTAAGAGGAAAATTTGATTGTTTGTTTGTTTGAATTGTATAGGATGCGAAACTACTGGACCGATTTGAAAAATTCTTTCACTGTTGGGAAGCTATATTATCAGCGACTAACATAGGCTATGTTTTTTTTTTTTTTAAAGTTACGCAGACGAAGTCGCGTGCAACAGCTAGTAAATTATAAGAGCGCGAACGCGTCCGTGATCAAAACATATAGTTGAACAAAACTTTCACATATTTTAATGTGGAAATATTTAACCAACTCAAGTACCTACATTGTAAAGTAAACACACACAGAGCTGGGCCATTTTTACGGGGCGGCACGATCAAAGTGGTGAATCGACTCTTGCGCAGCTCATTGTACGCTAATGCGTCCATTCAGAGAGAGACGGATCTTAATACGTCTAGTGCGGTACATAACTGTTACAACTAACCTATGTCACTTTTGCTACGTCTCGTTATGACCTCGCCAACGGCCGAAAGATTTAATCACGCATATTACTACACAGCAAATGAAATACTTGTTAAGAAATAGAATTTAGTAGAGGCATACTAGAGTTCAAATTGCTGTATGCAGAACATATAGTAGGTATAGTATAGGTAGAACATCCTTCCTTACATATTATAAAACATAGTCCTCCGCCGCTTCTGTCTGTCTGTCTGTTCGCGATAAACTCAAAAACTAATGCACCAATTTTCATGCTATTTTCAACAATGGATAGTGGTTCTCGAGTCTCGAGGAACGTTTTAGTATATAATTTACAGTTACGCGGGCAGCAGCTAGTATAATAATATAGTATACGCAGCAAACTACTACAACATGGAACACGCGTGCCATACAAAACACTACGAATTTTATGGAACATTTAAAAGTGACATATGCGTAGAGCATGAACTGTCATTTAAAACAAAACAAACATAAATAATAAGTACGTAATTTAAAGAAAATGTGACTTTACGTCAACCCATTAGAGTTTAAAATGAAATAGTAGAAGTTGATCGTTACTACCTTTTACCATTGACGCGTGAAGGCAAGAGTTCGCCATGATTCTGTCAAAGGCGTTCTTTTTATGTGCCGCTTTGGCATTTGTGACGCAAATTCCATTGTAGTATTTCGATGAGTATACGGCAGAACATTTGAGGCTACGACTGCTATAACCAAAAGGTTTTTGCTAAAAGGCAAGCCCAAGCCACAAGATGATCTGATAAGGGCCGCTGGTCGACGGTTGGATCCAGGCTGCTTCTGACCGGTCATTTTGGAAAATTATATAAGAGGCCTATATCCAGCAATGGAATTACTACGTACGACTGGGGTGATGATAATGATGAGAGGCAGGTACACTGCGATCTTCAGTTATAAACAGAGTAAGAAGGTCAGGCTGCAGTAATATTTCTTTACGGAAGACCAGCGTTCTTTCATGTCTTGGCAGTGATATGTTAAACATGACAGGATGCGCCCTTACCACAACTAGTTACTAAAAATAATTTGTTTTCATTGCCATCTTAATACGTATTTTTATTTCTTATTGGCGTATTCTATTATTGTAAAGTGTTCTCATTGGTTGGTTGGACAATATCGGCATTTTTGTATCTTTCTACGCACAGAATGAACAGCCGTCATTGGTGTCAATTTCCGATTTGACACCGGCGCGTCGGTGCCACGTACTAGGAGCGTTAGCCTTGTCCTTACGAAGTAATATAGAAGTCATTGTGATTTGGTAAGTAAGTGAGAAAGGGATGCCAGAACTTATTTCCCTATCCAACTTATACATCATTCTATATAAGTCGGCAGAGCATTTGCAACCCCTACATTATTGCTTGTGGTAATAGGCAACGGTAGTCACCTACAGGTCAATGTCAGCCAGCTTGCCATTCAAAGAGTCTAGGAACCTAGATAGAGATAGAGAGAGTCCGATTACACTAGGTCCAACATTCCGATTTTCGTTCCTGTAACCACTTCCTAATAGCAGATTAACATTCCAAGCGACTATTACAATATCAAACCATGTTTAAATATTAGTCAGTGACTGGTCAGAATTGGTTTCAAGTTAAATTAAAAAGACCATAATAGCTTCGGGTGAAAGGTTAATATAATCTTATCCATTAAGATTTGCCCATTAGGCATATCGCACAGCGTCCATTAAGTCTAAAAATTGAAGGCTTTTAAAAAACAAAACGAACAGAACAATTTTTAATTATTGAGGCCTAAGCGCAAAGTTCGTCGACCGAAGAAACAAAAGGCCTTCCGCGACCCGTCGAACCCGCGCGATCGTGATACCTTATGTAACTCATTATAACCAATTTAATTTCATATTTCCAAGCGTCCATAACGCCTCCATTCACGGCCAGGCATCAAGACAGCGCGCCCGTGCCCGAGTGCCCATTAAAAAAAAAAGCGCACGCAGAGGTTACCCACGCTTGTCTGTGGTCAACATGCTTCTATCCCGTTCTAACGCCACGTCATTAACCCCCGTCTCTCTCTGTCCAACTATAATAAAACATAATTGGTTTTAAATGGATAGGATTGGCGATGGGTAGAATAATAACCGAAGAAGCAATTTACCGTCGGCTGGAGGAGCGCACCTCACTTAATAAAGGAACCCACTTCAAAAATTACTCTATGCATATTTATAAGCGCGTCCTGTTTCGGTCACCATAGACAAAAAGTGTTTAATTTTTTCAACGAACCGTGATTGACAATTACTGTCATTATGAATGTATACAATAAATATTTAAATGGGAAAAACAAATAAGGCTTGAAACCATCTTTCTTTTAGGTTTTTTTTTTTTTTATTATAATATGAATAGAGATAAAGATAAAGATGCTTCCAACCTAATTGTTATATATATCTTCGTACACAGTCATGTACAGGATGTTACATATAGGGTAGTTTCATTATAGGTATACTTAGCCTCTAAGAAGGGTAATATTAATTTAAGATCTTTAAAACATGAAGTAATAGGATCTAGAATCTCTCTCCCTCACAAAAACAACAATGTTATGTGTCTTCTGTAGGTAACCCAATTTGTGTGACTCCGGAACGAAGTGTGTACTCATCGACTTGCCATCCCATTTTTATGCTATTTCTTTTAATATTATTATTTAAAAAAAATAGCTTACTCAAATACGATTGTGACTAGAAAGATCTACTTACAAATATGAATATAGGTATCTAATATTTTGTAAATTAAAAAAAAGATTCCCCCACAAAATTGACATAGTGGCATTTATATACAATTCTGTAATTGCTTGCATTGATATGCGAAGATGCGATGTTGATAGTTAAGGCGTGGTCTACGTAGACGTATATTAGTAAATTATTTCTGTGAAATAAAGGCGGGCAATTAGGCTGTAATTGCGGTGCCCGCCCGCCGGCCCGCTGCGTCCAAGATACGTTCCGATAAAATACTTGTTTATGCTTTTTGTTCGTCACTACACTTGCAACAGCAAAACCTTCCAGCAGGAGAATAATAAATAAACTAAAATATTTATTAGTAGCTGTGCCCCGCGGCTTCGCTCGCCTTCAAATTTGACAGCATGAAATGGTTAGTCGATTCATTGTGCCACTACTGCTTTTGAACTTTAATCGTGTAGTGGACTCTCCCCTCTAACCCCCTTGTTACAATATTCCGACCACTGCTAGGCATTTTCACTGATTACTAAGTTTAGTAATAACTAACAGTGTACAGTAAATAGCTAATTTTATTTCCATTTGGCATATACTTGATGACGAAATAATTTAATTGGATAATGATTCATAATTTTTTTTATTGCTAATGTCTTCAAATGAACATTGTTTAAATAAAAAAAAATCGTTTCTTCAAAGTGACCATTTTCCGAAAGTAAGTAGGTACTGAATTTTACACCATGAAATATTGCATACACGTTGTCAGTGGTGCAGAAATGGACATGGACATAGGCTACCTTTCATCCAACAAAAGGGGGTATTGATTAATGAAATCGTGGGTAAAAGCTATTTTTTAAATTTGACACAAAAACGGCTATGGTTTGAAATAACTATGAAAGTTGACTATTATACCTACTGTCAAAAGGTTATCATATACATAACATAAGGTAAGTATATCAAAACGTCTCAACACAGAACCTCCGTTTTTCTTCAACTTGAATTATAAATATCGTAATTTGGTATTGAAAAACAACATTTATCACTGTAATAAAATTATAATGGTTTAAATCACTCGTCGATAATGTAGCTTGAAATTAACTACTTGTATTTTATTTTACAAATTACTTGTAGCTTCAAAATACCGTATTCTGTGACCTAACATCCAATCTCTGTATAAAATTAGTGTAGATTCTTCTACTACCAGTTATTTTATAAATCACAATCCTTATTAACAATGCAAAATGATGACGCAACATCTAAAGATTTGAAAAAAAAATATCTAATTTAAAATAAATGATATACGAGACCGGTAGGTAGGTATATACGGTTCGGCAGAATATTCAGACCTCACTCAATCAAGAAATGCACCGATCAAAATGCAAATGCTATATTGTGGTCGTTTTGCGGAGCGCTGTACAAGGCCCCCATAAACTGACAACAAATTATATATTATGTTGCTTTTATTTTTAATTGCTATGGACGAGCCACCGTCTTTGCCAGGGGACGTGACCCTTCCATTTTTTGAATTATGGTGGCCCGAAATCTGATAGGATGTAACAGGTATATGTTTAGAAAATAAGACAAACACCTATATACCTATATGTTGTAAATAAATATATAGAACTACCTATATTTTCTCAATTTTTCTTTTGCTACCTTCTATTCTGTATCAATACTCAATACTAATAAATAAATCTGTAAGGGTTGGTCATGGAGTAAGTTACTTTGTTTTCAGAGATATCGTGTTTATAGGCTTTATACATACTGAATCTAAATTGACGATTTTTAGAATTTTTTTCTGTATGTATGTATGTTCCTCCATAACTCCTAAACGAATTAACTGATTTTCATGAAACTTGGTAGATAAACATTTAGACGTACGGGACACAGGATAGGCTACTTTTTTTTCTTTTTCAACGCTAATAAGTACGTTAATAAGCAATTTTATAAATTCTTTTTTTCAGTCTAGTATTATTTTTCATTGGTGAAAATTCTTTTCAGTTTTCTAATTGTTTTTTATGTAAAGGTAATCAAACACGCTGACAATCAATCCACAACTACGGAGGTCATCGATTTCTCGAATTTGTGGTAACAATTCATAAATACCTGTAAACGTCTTAGTATTATAATAAAGAAATAAATAAGTCTCCAACCTTTATATTTACAAAAATTTAATGTCGAATATTGTTACTGCATAACAACAATCCAAACGAAAACCAGTTCGTTAAAGAAAAAAAACACCTAGTAATTTTAACGTACAAAAACTCATTTTAAAATTCCCGCCATTTGTACGAATGAAGTGCGTTTAGAAATCATTTTAATTTTTTTACACTAATTACTTTAAAAAAAATCTATTGCAGCATTACTTTAGTAATTTTTTTAATACATTTTATATTTTAATACTATATAACACAAAATATTACATGTACAAAATTTAACAATCCAAGCAATTCTCGAGCTACGTTTCTGAACGCACGCGGAAACGTCAAAAATAAAAACATTACACAAGAATGACATAACCAGAATCACATTGTGATCGCCAGTGTTTTCCTTATTAATAAAATAATATTGACGAAAATTGAATGTGACTGTGATATTAGTTAATTTAGAGAGAAAGTTATCGATCATGTCTTACGTTCTAATACGTAATCTTCGGCGGGCGGCAATATTGTCACATCAAATCAGATATGAAACCACCGTAACCAATGTAACTCAGGACGATTTCTTATTTCGCCCTTCCTTCACTCAATGGACCAAAGTTATAAGAGAGGCGGAGAAAATAGTCGGATATCCAACCTCTTTTATGAATCTGCGTTGGTTATTGAGCGACGAATTCGCTAATATGGCCATGCATTTACGCAAAGTTGTAAGTACATTTCCACTTGTCAATTTATTTTTTAAGCGCGCACGTCACGTGTGACCTTAAGTAGTTATAAGGTGTATGATAATTAAATAGTGTTTATGGATATAACTAGTTTACCTTGCGCTCCTGTGGCAGATTCAATGCTAAGGTCATTATCTTATAAATAAATAAAATTGAAATGTAACTAACTGCTGTACCATAATGTAACTAATGCCAATCGTCATGAATTACATAGTCTAGCTAGATGAACAGACTTTAACCCAAGGATATGCAAACTTTTGAAACCAAATTCCTACAGACATATTTTCCTACATCTGTAACATTCCCATGAGGGAATAAGTATGCCCGGTTATATATCCCAGTTAAGAATGAAAGATTGAAAAGGGACAGGGCCCTTTTCAGTCCTTCATTCTTAATTTTACTATGGTCTGCAGCACACTTGTAAAACCTGAGGCATTGCTTGTGTTATAGGCGATGGTAGCCTCTTACCATCAAGTAGATCGACAACCTGTCTGTCAACCTTAACATAAACATAAACCTTAAGAGAGGGCCTCTTGAAGAGAGTTCTAAATGCAGGTTTAACAGCACATAATGAATATCTCCTGGTGTTTTTGTGTTCTTAGATGATGATGATGAAACCATATGCCTATTTAATCTGTAAATAAGTCTAACATTCTCTTTTTTAGGTTGGCAGCAATCATCCAATCATTCATACAGCGAAAACTGTTATTTACAATGAGCAGAATAATCTACAACCTTGGGGTTTAGTCATTTTGCTTCTATCAAAGGCGTTAAAAACTTCATTCTCCCCAATGCAAATGGCTACTGTGAATCAAAATCAAAGAATTCTTGCAGAATTGACTGAAATGATACGAACCGGCCACTATATACACAGAGGGTTGCTTAACATACCATATGAGGATAGAAATCCTAACAAGGATACTGCACTATTTGCAAATAAGATTGCTATATTGATCGGTGACTACTTACTCATCACAGCGAACGGCATGTTAGCCAGATTGAGGAATCAAGATTTATCGTATTTAATATCGACAGCTTTGAGAGATTTGAGCGAAGGTGAATTCTTTGGTGATCGGGACGATCAAAACATGCCTTTGCCGGGACGTCCTTTAGCAAGAAATATCGATGATTACAATATAACCAGTGACACTTTGCCATTAGAAACAATCGATGGTCTAGGATCACCCGTGCGGGAGTGGACTTTGAGGACTATGTATAATGGTGGTTCATTGTTTGGTAGGGGATGTCAAGGCACGGTCTTACTGAGTGGTGGAGACATAGAAAGACAAGATAACGCATTCCTGTTTGGCTGCCATTTATGTCTAGCGTGGCAGGCAGCTAGCGAATTGCAAAAGTTTCTACAAAATAAAGAACCATTTTCATTAGTTTCTGCTCCTGTTCTATTCGCGTTAAGTGAAAACAACCTTTTATATGATCTCATAGGGGGTAGACAGAATGTGTCAGATATAGACTTGGATGTAGTAAGAGATGAAATTGTTAAAACAGATGCAATAGAGAAGACTAGGTTATTGTATGAAGCCAACGCGTTGAAGGCACAACTTTATATTGAGATGTTTGGTGACTGCAAGTCAACTGATACAATAAAGAGTTTGATAAGGACATTGTAGTATGCATAAGGGTGTAATTTTTAAATAACTAGTTCAAGTGACAGTGGAAAATGTACCTTATTATGTTCCGTTAAGATTGTAGCACTTTTTGTAGCACTCAGCTACTTAAAAATACACAACTATAGGTGTTAGTAACTCTTAGATTACATATAACTTTCCTCAGTTTGCGTTAAGATCCTCAGATCCCTCTTGGAGAAGAGGCTAATAAACCCAGTAGTGAAAAGATTAATTTCTAAGTAATAATATGTGATACCTAGCAATAGTTTTTTTTTATTCATCAAGTTGCTGTCACTGTGACAATAATTTAAATTTTATTTAAATAACTTTGAAAAATACTTGTATATAGTCAATTGATGAAATAAGTTTAAAATAATTTTATTATAAATAATTAAAATTATTGTTATTTATTTTGATGAATTATTTTTAAAATCGCTGTATAGATATTTGTTTTTATGGTGTATTTTTTTTTTTCAATTTTTTATTTTGTAATTGTAATGTGTTTTGTTACCATATACATATAAAATTTTACTATAAATAAAAAGTTGTTTTTTTTTTTAATATATGTAATGTATGTAAATGACAGTGAAACTTTTTTATTATTATTATTGTAATGTTTACAGTTGCTTAAATATAGTATATAATGATGTTACAAAAAGATTTTAATTTACCTACCTATCCATTATCTATACTAATATAAAGAGGAAAGATTTGTTTGTTTGAAATGAATAGGCTCTGAAACTACTGGACCGACTTGAAAAATTGTTTCACCTATAAAAAGCTACGTTATCTGAGAGTAATATAGGCTACATTTTATAGTTACACGGACGAAGTCGCGTGCAACAACAGTTGTTTATATTCTTATTGTGTCCCTGTACTAGTTATACTACAATATAAGAGTAGCACTTTATATTAGTTTTCCCATTCCTAAAATAGACAAAAGAATGAAAGGACAACAAAGTAATCTATTATTTATCATAAAGTTCAATTTTCTCCCTCTTATTCATTTAAATATTAATATTATAATAAGTGCAGAATTCTAATGGAAGTTTTAAATGGGATTTTTTCGAAGCTTATCGTATTGAAATTAAAAATTAAGTTTAAAATATAATGCCTATATTTGATTTGAATTAGGTACCTATCTATGTATATTTCTTTTTTACAAAACAGTTATTTTCATTAAATTTATGTGTGATCCTATTTAAAAATAAATATTTGTGCAGTGGAGGGTTGTGCTAAAATTGAACTTAATGACAGGCGTAATGAGATATTTGAACACGTGACTGACGTTTTGTCATTTTGTATAATTGCGTTAGTTATCTTGATAATTACACCTGAAATAACTTTATATAATATATTTCTGTACGAATAGTAACAGTCGCAGCTAACAGAAATGTACCTACCTATTTGTCAGCGGTCGAAACCTCTGGTAGATTTTCTTCAATGCTTGCTCTATTTTATCAAAACCAACATTTTTTTGTTGTTTGTAAAATGATTTTACATAAATTGTAATATATTAAGAATAAGGGATAGAGAAATGGACTCTGACATGCCTCCCTCACTTACCGAAATAGGTACTTACCAGACCTAGTCTAAAGTCAAATTAGAAAGATTAGGTAATTTCAAAAGTTGTCCCTGCCGGGATTAGAACCCGTACCTAACCTCTGTGACAAAGCGTTAAAGAACATTGACCACTCAACCAAGGGGCTAAAATCCATTTTAAAAAAATCTTAGAATATAGAAGTACTTTAGAAATTTAATTTTTCACTAATTTAAATAACGTAGGTACATACAAATTATTGATTATTTCTCAATATACTGAACAGTTTCACTATGAATCGTCAACGCCATCTTTTGTAGCGCCAATCTAGCGTCCTTAACCGGAAATTTTTCACTATACTTCAAAACCGCTTCCAATTCTTCATCCAAAAACATCGTCAAATACTCGGTCGCCCGAGTTCCCCTCACCGCATAATACAACTCTTTATAATTTAACGGTTTATTTTCCAACTTCGATTCTAGAATGTGACCGTACAGAGTCGGGTATTCCCACAGAGCGAACACTAAAGGTGCGCCCACCAATGAGTACGAATGTGGATGTATAAAGAAATCCTTAATGTCCAAGTAAAGTTGCCACATCAACGCCAAATGCCCGCCGAGGATATAAGCATCCTTTTCAATTTCTACTCCCTTTTTGGCGAGCTTCATGGCACCTTGGCAGCCTTTGCCCAGTATACTTCCAGAGGTCAACATGGTCCGTAAGATCCATTCGTTTTTGCCTTCACCCAGGAAATGGTTGGAGCCGAGTTTATCTAAATTGTATTCATTCTCCCAATCGTATTGATTGTTGCACTCGTTACTTCCTGTCAAATTAATAAATCCTATTAAGTCACTCAAAGAACAAACAAAGTCCCATTTGTTGGTATTTTTGAAATTTTTTTTTGCCTAGGTTATTCACCTAAGGTAATAATAATACCTTAGGTAAGTCACCTAGAACCAATAATATCCTAGGAAAATAGGTAAGTATTATAAATTGAATTTTGTCTAAAATTTGGGCACCAGAATAACGAAAACGGATCATGTAGGCACTTGCCTTTAGGCTTTGAAGGCAAAGG
Source organism: Synanthedon formicaeformis (assembly GCA_945859745.1). NCBI lineage: Eukaryota > Metazoa > Arthropoda > Insecta > Lepidoptera > Sesiidae > Synanthedon > Synanthedon formicaeformis. Next base: position 9,818,205 of record OX243970.1, read on the forward strand.
GCAATTATTAGCATCATGTTCTCCGAGAAAGTCGCCCTCAACGAGATCCCGCAAACCAGTGGAGACGAGCTCTGTTACTTCGTTGTTGCGTAAACCACCCAAACTTTTCAAACAAGTGGCCAGCAAGTAATCTCCTAAAAAGTGAAACAATCTGGATTCATAAAAGTTACATTACAAAATTAACGCAATTTGTTGAACCAAATAAACATTTTGATTTCTTTCTTCATTAACTAAAGGTCGAAAGACAAGCTGACGTTCCACTTGATCGTAGTTGCCTACCGTCGCCTATTTAACACAAGCAATGTCGTTAATCGATTATCCTTAACCCTACTATGGTCGACAGCGCACTTGCAACACCCGTGGCATTATTTGTGTTATAGGCTACCGGTGGCCACCTACATTCAAGTGAACCATCAGCCTATCTATCGATCTTAACATAAAAAATAAATAAACAGATGGTGGCCAATGTCACCAAGACATTTCACCAATGAAGAAAATAACCTGTAAGCAGCACAATCTTGTTTCCGTACAGCAGGTCTTTAAACTTATCGCCGTGTTTCTCTTTGTCCTGTAAATTGGCCATAGTCCTGTGGATCATGTGAGCTGTCCTCTTCATCTCCACTATCTCCGCTAGCGCCCTCTGCCCGTGGAGAACTCCCGAGACGTGGTGATCGTCTGTGTAATCGCCAGCGTCGAAGCCAGCAGCTTTCGACACCAACAGGATGATCAAACCGACCGATTGGAGATTACTTTTGGAACCGATCAGAATGTTTTTAGCCGATTTCAGAAGAGGGTGATTCGTGCCCACCTAAAAATGTAGAGCCCAATAAAATTGATTAGAATAGAAGCACTGTTGATCGAATTTATGATCACATCCTATAATCCTAATATTATTATCCAATGTAATAGTGAGTTTGTTTATTGGTTTGTTACGCTATAAGAACTTATTATCTATCATGAAATTTATCATATATTCCGAAAAAGTGCTGTGAACGATAAAAATGAAAAAAATTAAATTCAACGCCTGACAAAAATACATTGCAATGAAGATTTAATAAAAATGTTTTAACATCTAAGAAATAGTGGCGTGGAGGAAGTCGCGGGCTAAGTCTTCACGGAACTTTCACGCCTTAGACAATCATCATCCAAATTTTCATCCACCTTTTTAGCGGGGTATAGAAAAAGGTTTGGTCACATAACGTCAGAGTTTCAAAAGACACAGAGTACATACTATCGTCCACAAAATAAGTACTTAGTCCTAGGAACTTGACGAATTTGCGAGCAAAAGGCAAAAGCTACTTAGTTTACTATACCTATTCATAAAATATTACAATGAATAGAACACAAAGTTTAGATAGCGTTTAGGTGTAAATTCACAGGGAATTAGTTAGTTAAAAAGGTCCATTTACCAGTTTCCTTAAATGTATTGCGGTATTTGCAATTTCGTCGTTAAACAGCCATCTTAGGTTGAGGAAGGAGGTCGGATAGCCGACTATCTGTTCGGCCTCTGACAGCACGTCACGCCAGTCCAACTCATCGCGGCGGCCAAAGCTCAATCCCCATCCAGAGAAATCGCGAATCAAGTGATTGCTTAAATTTCAAATAAATAGTTAACATTCAATTTAAGACTGGATTTTTGTACCTTTTGAGCTATACATCTATTACAAAATTATTTTTTATTATATTTTTTAAATCGTTCGACGAGTTATGTATCACCTACTACTAGATATACCTAACCTACTACAGGTATCATTAAAAATAATTTAAAAAGTATAAAAAGCAACCTTTTATAATGTTTTACAAATAATTTTTGATTCCCTCTTGTATGTTTCAGCAAACATAGAGTTTGTAGATTGTGTTTAATTGATAATAATTTCAACATTTTATTGTTAACATTATCAAATGGGATAATGCGAGAATTTTAATTTATAATGACATCTGTCATTTGTTTATGTAATGTCACTAATTTCTTTGACGTAGGTACCTATCAAACCTTTATTTTCAGATAGCTCGAAGTAGGTTGTTTGGTATACTAGATTACTGGCATAACAAACCTCCTTCGGTACCATAAAGGTATAATTCCAACAAGTAGGTTCGGTACTTATAAGCATGGTAGGGATAGCCACCTACTAAAGGTATCTAAAGTCTGTCTATATTTGTACTAGGTATTATATTGGATATATTTTACTTTATTTTATTTTATTTGGACAAATACACCATATATAGCAAATTCAAAAAAAGAGAAACATACATAAATAGAGGTAATAACTGGAATGCAATGCAGGCCTTGCAATAACTGAGTTACATCTCCTGTAGTAGCTCAATGAAAATGGACTGTAGCTAAATTAAAATTATACTTATTTCACAATTCAAAAATGAAGTGCCTTAACAAAATTAACAATAAATTAATATTATGCATGGAATTGGCGATACCACACGTAGGCATACATCAAATCTAATGGCGGCTTCACGTCCGCATCAAAATTAAAAAGCTCTCGGTTATTGCACATGCGCCCTGCTGTGCAACTGATCAAATGGGCATCTACCTTCATTAGCCGTAAACTGGTCGCGAATCGCTTTGTGCAACCATATTATACGACGTCCTTAAATTTAACATAAATATATATAAAATTCACAACATAATACTTCATCTTTTTTATTACCTTTTTTTGTTAAATTTTTTCTTGTTTTTTTTTTAATTAAAATTAATTGGTATTTTTTTGTGTTTACGTCACCAACAAAATAATTAATTTACAATAATTTTGTGACAATAATGCTTAATAATAACTTTTTACTGAATTACCTAAAGGCTAAATTATTAATTTTTTTGGGTCAACACAGTTTTAACTTATTTTTTATAGTTAATGCTTATCTAGACTTCAAATAACTCTTTAATCTACCCTGACATTTAGATTCCCTTACCACATAAGTATTATGTCTCTCTGCCTGCCTATCTCTCTTTATCATAAAAAAATACATACTTAAACCGCAGTTATTTGTTTTTTTTTTTTAATTTTATAATTAGAAAAATAAACAAAATACTAATAAATACAAAATACAAACCTCATTTTCATCATTAATCAAATTAATTATTGGACTATGAATGAACTGACTATAAACTCAAAACTATTGGACCCATTTTGAAAATTCTTTCACCTATAAAAAGCTATATTATCAGCGAGTAACATAGACTATAATTACTTTATAAAGTTATAAAGAGAACGCGGACGAAGTCGCGGGCACCAGCTAGTCAATCATAAACAGTTGATTGATATGTAAGTACTTACTTACCTAAGTTTTCATCCTTATAAATTGTCCTTATAAGATGATAGCCATAAACAATAATAAGATAATTAATAGATAGGTACTTATAATAGATAAGTACTTACGTGGACAATAATATCCGTTTATGTTGAATTTTTTGTATAATAAGGACCAACTGTTTTAATATTATATCCTGTCCTTGCCTTTATTCACTCGGCATTAATAGGTTTTATAATAATAGGTCCTTTGCTTTCTTTCATTACCTACACTAAACCACCAATTAACTTAACTAGCAATTAAAATAAATCCGCTCATTATTTTAAATACTTTAACCAATAGTTTTAACACATCCGAGATCACAGTTCAAAACGTGTAATTTGAAAATGTGTTTCGAATGATTTTTTTCGTCAAATTCAAATGAGCGCGATGTTGCCGCAATTAAAAAAAGCGCATGCTATCATTATAGTAGGGGTTTAATCGCTGACCGTTTATAATTACAAGAGAAACGGCGTTTATACAGAAAATGGAGATAGTAAGGTATATTCTATAATTACACACACCCCTTAATCGATCGTATCGGGTGATGTTTTATAATTTAAAGCCTTCCTTGCAGTAAATAAATATAACCGCGTTGTTTACCAACGTAGGTACCTACACTATTGTAATATACATGCGGTTTATAATGTAATGTGGTGAAAATTAAAGAGGCATCGGTGTGTTAAGGTAATTGAGTATTAATGAAACAATGAAGTTTAATATCAGAAGCATTTATATAACACTAGCGATCCGCTCCCAACTTTGCCCGAGATGAGATTTTTTATAAACACAAACATTCCTCGTTTTCCATAAGTGAAAACCGAATTAAAATTGGTGTTACAGAAGTAGTTAGCGGAAAAACTACTTCTGATAGCAGAAGTAGTTTCTCCGGCAACTCCTCTAAACCTCCCCCCCCCCCATACACATGGGTAGAAGTCTCACATACACCACCGATCTTCCCATAGTCGCTAGGGATCTGGTTCGTTTTCCCACGCAAAAAAAGGTCCATATACGCAAGATTGGGAAACATTCATTGTCCGAACTGCTAAGGAGTGGAACTCATTGCCTGCGTCCGTGTTTCCTCAAAATTACAATCTCGTGATCTTCAAATCAAGGGTAAATTGGCACTTACTGGGTAAGCGTGGTCCACCTTCGGCCGCACCTGCACCTTACATCAAGTGAGATCGCGGCCAAGCGCTGCCTTGATTTTATTATAAAACAATAATTGCTACAGTGAGCTAAATTGCACACCGCATCACAGTACTCACGGTACAAGTGGTAGGTCGTGGATCGCGGTATATAATAGTGTGATCGGCCGACCGGACGGCACAAGTCGGCCCCATGCGGAGCACGGCGCGGGAGACTGATATCAAGTTTTACCGATGTTGTAAAACGCATGAATTTATCGATACAGAACAACACTCGGTTATACTTGAGTTAGCTAGTACTACACTTATTATATTATGTATTACGTTGTTTTTTTTTTTTTTCAGCATTTCTTAGACTTTTTTTTATGTTTCCCCCGGGGGTTACACCACCCCCGTGGGCCGTATATTCATTCTAATTTACATAGTGCTTTTTACATGTTGCTTATAAAGTGGGGGGAAAATCTCAGTTACCCCTTGCGTAGGCAAGGGACCTTGTTCATCAAATTTGTTTCATTTCTCATTGGTCTTCCTGTTTAATTTTTATTCATCCTGATCGACACCGTTGCCACTTTGTGGCAGAAGTCTAAAAATTTTTTGACTATTAATTTATTTTTCAAGATTTGGTCCAGATTATCTGCACTCAGATCCAAATCAATATCATGCTCCAGCACGAACCTTGCTCGCGCGAACCTGGGGCAGTCCACTAATAAATGCGGAACGGTTTCCGCTACCCCATGTCCGCACAAGCAGTCCGAGCTGGAAGCCTTCCCGATTCTGTGCAAATAATCTGCAAACCCACCATGACCCGTAAACACCTGTACCAAGGCGGCCTCCGCATCCGGTAAGAACAGACAACGTTAAGTTAAAATAAGTAATGTTCAGCAGTTTCAACACGAAACAGACTTTTTATGTACCTTAAGGTTGTCTGGTAAGTGGCTACCGTCGCCTGTAAGCAAACAACACCACAGGTGCTGCAAGTGCGCTGCCAATCATATAGTAGGTTTAAGAATAAGGGATCAGGAATCCAGTGGACTGTCAGCCTGTCTGTCGACTTTAACATAAAAAAATATCTGGAAAAAATCATGAATGTCTTGCAAGTCAATGAACCCCAATTCATTTTTGGCTAGATTATGTAGGCTTATTATTTTTGAAATCGAATATTAATTAGATCAAATATGAAATAAGTCAGATCATATAAGAGGATTCCATCGACTATAAATAAACAAATTAAGAAAATATATCAAGAGGTAAGGATGAGGGATGAGACCTTGAAAAAACAAAAATCTGACTAAAATTAAAAAAATTATTTTAGTGCCTAAAACGGCCTAATATCTTGAGAACTATGCCATATCTTTCTTTTGAAACAAAAAAAAAACTTCAGCAAGTAGATACCTTATCAATAGCTGACGTTAAGTTTGCATCGGTTTTTTCTTGGATCACTGACAAACATCCATCCAATAAACTTTCTTATTTTTAAAATTGGTAGAATAGTAAACTAAGTAGCTACTTACCTAAGTATGTACTACTTACTTACTTTAAGTTGGTACTAAAGTAGGTACCAACTTAAACCCAGTCTAGAAATTTTCTTTTTTGCTATCAGTACCTATACAATGTACATTGCTAGCGTGCTACCTACATTGTATTATTTAGTATATTAATGTACGTCCGTAATATGTTCGACAATTAAAACCTCCCGCCGCGTGGACGCCATATTTCTTTTAATTGCGTTTTTCTTTTATTTTTCTCTCTTGGTGGTAAGATGTATTTTCTTCACATATTTAAGCTAAACTTAAATTATTAGAAGACCGAGCTAAGAAGATGTTAGAGGTAGGTATATTTCTTGTTAATTTCAGTTGCTTAGCTATCCATCCGGTTCGTATTTATAAAAAGTCGGGATAATAGGAGGGCGTGGCTAAGCGCCTACTGGTCTGCGCGCTCGTAAATCGAACATCTCGTTCCAATTTTTAAATTATGTTTCTTTCTAAGGGCTCGTTTAATATTATATGGCTTTTTCATTTCATATACTACGAAATTATAAAGCTGTTCTTGTGTAGGCATTTGTTTTGTACCTATATTATCCTTCGGGAGCTTCTTAATTATTTTTTTATGTTAAGGTCGCCAGACAGTTTGACGGTCCACTTGATGATGGATGAATAAGACCCATCGCCTAAAAGACATGCAACCTTCGACTACAGTATGATCTTAGTATCTAAGGCTAAGGATAAGGCATTGGGATGGGATAGGGAAAATGGGCTCTGGCATCCCTTACTCACTCACCGAAACACAAAGCACGCCTACTGTTATTTCACTGTGGTCACTGTAAGTACCTAGGTATAGATAAGTAAGAAAACTTGCGCGTAGACCAATAAAAGTCTACACGTTTTTTGAGGAATGTTGTTGTTCTTTTAAATCTAAGTATAATTTCTGGACTCATGCCACACATAAAGATGCCGCGTAGCCTTTGATTGCATCCTTATGCTGACATAAAATATGAAAACTCATTATAGTAAAATAATAAACGCGACAGAACCAAAGTTTATTGCATTAAGAGGTTAATTCGCTAATAAATATATCAAGATTGCTGCGGGTAAATTGTGTTTTCAAGTAATTTTACAATGCTGTCACTGGTTGGAAACTGTTTATTCCTTGCTGCCTTTAAAGTTAATACATAGGTAATATGTAAGTACTTAGCCATTTTCAATGAAGTATTAGATACTTACATTCATAGGAATTTTTTTTAAGTTTAGTTAACTTAACAGTCGTAACTAATATAATAAATTTGAAAGTTTTTTTGTTTATTACTTACCGCGCTTTAAATAAGTATACTCAACCGAACCGTTCCTAAGGGATAAATATGCAAATTAAAAAAAAATGATCGCCAGAGAAAACTATATGAGCAATAACAATTAATGTTATTGCTCATATACTGTTATAATATTTTTAAATATTTCTATAAGAAATTCAAAAACTTTAAGTGGCAGTAGGTACCTTATAAATATATAATATAGGTAGTAAGTATTTTGTTGTTGACTGTACAAATCGTCTCATATGTTGGTGTAACATATAATTTCTGATGCTAATACAGACCGCTACCAGAGTGTAACCGCCTCTGATGTGCTTTACGACGACCGACCAACATACACCGGTAGCTACAAACTTATGTGTTGTGATTCGTTTTGTTTTATTAAACGCAGAAGTTAGTTCAATTCCCTACCTATAAGTAGAGGAAATATAAAATTATCTGTAATTCGGGAATGTTATCTACTACACATATTGAAAAAGTAATAGAATAACGTTAGAATTTCCATTTTAAAGTAATAAACATTTATTCGATGCTTATTATTATTATTTTTATTATTGTATTGCTTATTTATTTTTATATTTTCTTACTGATCCGTTAGGAAAAATATTTTTTTCTAGGTGAGGTAAACTTTTCTTCTACCCTTAAAAACGGATTTTTAACGTGAAAGTATAACAGAAAAAAAATCTCGCATTTCATAATATTACACAGTAGGGATATGTCTAAAGAAGTAGTTCACCCGGTAATAGGTACTTTTGCAAACGACAGAATTTTCTTAATTCCTCCTAAAACCTAATTACGTATTTTTGTATCTATCTACCTATTGATAAATTTTAATGATACTTTAACATTGTAACGGCATATTTGACACAATTTGCGATTGTTATTAAGACAGATCTAAATCGTGGGAATGCCGTTTCAGAAGTAAATGCTAACGTATGTAAATTGCGCGGGAAAGGATGAATGTCACGCAGGCCGCCATATTACTATTTTGCATCGGCTGCATTCACCGATTGAATTAGATGGAATGATTTGTGACCAAGGAAAAACGATAATTTAAACTGTGTAGGAATAACATTAAGATCAGTACCTACATACCTACTGTATCAACATTTGTTATAAAGAATGAGAGCCTACTACATAATTGAAGCAGAAAAAAAATATCTTAAAATATTTTATAGTAGATTGACATAACTAGTTATGGATATAGTACCTATACTTACCAGAATTAGGTGCCACTATCGACACATTTTACAATTATGTAGTATCATTCACATACATTTATTACATAGCTGTAATGTTCATATTACTAACGGACATTTCAATTTCGAGAAAAAAAATTAAATATATTTCCTCTCTACAATCGGACAGCGAATAGCTTAAAACGCTGTCGTCATCATCGTCTTCACCGACTTGAATTACAATATTATTAGCAATAATGCTGATATCGCGTCAAAATCTACTATATACCTAAGATCTTAGCTCAATCGTCTTTCGTGGCTTGCGCATGCTTCTCTTAACAAATTTACCATCTTTTTCGTGCAAATCCTTCACATAAATCCAATACCACTTTAAAAATATTCATTGCTGGTAATAACGGAATCTTACTAAATAATCTAAAGATAAAAATTATACTAGTAATTTTAGTAGACTGTACCAAACTGATTATTTGTAATTCTGACGATTTGAAAAACTGACCATCTGAAAGTCTGTCCATTTGAAAATCTAACCTTTTGAAAGTAAAGGCAACGGACGACTGACAGCGACACGTAATACGTAACGTACCTAATAGCGGACCTATGGAAGGTAGGTTAAGTACCTACCGACTCATATGATATTATTATAACAGAAATTATTACTTACATAGTTTTTAGACTCATAGTATGTATTTCACTTAGCGCCTGTTTCACAAACGTCAAGTAGGCTAAACTGTCATTTAAAGTCACCGGTAACCGGAGATAATGGAGCTGATATACCTTTGTTTGTACGGTAAACGTCCCAAACATTAAATAGAAAATAATTTAAAAAAATCGGCTATCGAATGATGCTGTAAACCGAGTGCATAATTCAATATAACAGAAAATGATTTCTAAAAGTAACTAATCAACACTTTACTTATAGTTTGTGAAAGAGGCCCTTAAACTCATTTAATCGACAGATTATAATATTTTCATGGCACATCACTAGATCTCTAGATCTACAAACATAGGCACCTGACGTAACCTTATCATATCGTAGTAAGAATTTGAGAAATTACGAAAAAATTGTGTAATTATTAACTAACAGTTTAAGACTTAAACGCGTTTACATTTATTGTAAAACTACGTTCTATATCACATTTTGTTTTAATTAGTGAAAATGTAAAGTTGAAATATTTCGTCGTAATGAGCTCGCCGCTTCAAAGTTATCCCGGACGTCCTTCACGAACTGTCAAATGGGAAAACACAAAACGGCTCCACATTAAGTAGGTTGCCTTGCAATCATACGCCAACAAAATCAACCCCTAGGCTCTAGGAAAGTCTAACAGCCGACACTTTTTTTTTAAAAAAAATCTGGTTTTTTTTAAGTAATTTATTTATTTTTATTTATTTATTTTAATGTATAATAAGTAAGTAGGTACCCTTCAATTTTTTAACCAACATTAAAGTCAATTAAATCAAGCATAACCCACAGCCGTGTTTCCAATGCGAACGTTTAGAAAGCCACTTCTACTTGTGGATATATTTTAGTTATACTCCAAGAATTGAGGTCCAAAAAACAATTTAATTCTTCCAAAGCCGAGTATACACAAAGCGGTAAATAGAGCAAAAATGACGCTGGTGGAAAAGTCGGCATCAGTTTGCGACATTTAAATGTGGTGGCGGCTCTTTTACCTCCGCATTTGCATCCGAGATCGCGTCGATCGGCCATCTTACTTTTTTTCTACAATTTTGTCCGCAGTATGTGCTACATTGAGAACAGGTTGCGAACTCTGTTCTGGAAGCGAATATATGCTTAACTAGCGACCCACCCCGGCTTCGGATGAAAACTTTCAAAAATCCTTTCTTAACTGATGCTTAAGTATACGTTATAAAATAAAACTATGTTTTAAATATCAGCTTTCTAGTTATCTACACTTTCTACTTAGGTAGTAAGGTATTACTAAATACCTAAGTAGAAGGTTAAGTAGTAAGGTATAGATTATATCCTAGTAAGAATAAGTACCTAGAATGTTTGCAATTACAAACTTCATGGTGTTCTAGTCTTAGATATATTTTCTATATTTTTAAATAATCAGCCTCTTAACACAACGTCTTTTTAGACTTAACTTTTAGAAAAACTTTAAATATCTAAGCAAGCATCTAAGCAATTACCTACGTAGGTGGGTTCAAATCAATGGTCTAAAATGACTCATACCTAAGTCATGATAAAATTGTTACCCAAATTGTTCTTCCTTTTTATATTGTCTCTCGGTATGCCTCGTAGTTTACACCGATTGCATATGTTTTGTTTGAGCGTTTTTCTCGTCTCCCCAGTAGCGGGTAAAGCAAAGGGTTTACCTACTTACATTCAATTATTCACATTTATACTTTTATTTATTTTACTTATAGGTACTTACTTATTGACACTGTGTTTCATTTTAAATTTAAACGACTGATACCTAAATGTAAAGAGTCGTTGGACTCATAATTTTTTTAATTTTAAGGATGCCATAGCCTATAATTCTCCTATCTCCTAATCTAATCTCTTATCCTATCCTATCAAGGTCGACAGCTCATTTGCAGGTACAGCTTGCCTATAAGGTCTTAGTTGGCCGGGCAGATATACACCTTTCTAACTGAACCATTTCAGAACAAACTTGGGCCGTTTTTCGCCACTAAATCGAATTATGGGTCATGCGAATTCCCTAAGGCATGAAATAGACCCTTACAGCGATGCGTCGTCGAAAATTAATTGAGTCATCCTCGTCCGTGGTTCCGACACCTGACATTTTAACTTAATTTGTAATTTTTATTTGTGTGTTCGTTTTTGACATTATTTATATGATGAACGTGACATGTAATGTAACACTATACAATATATATTTTAATTATTTATTCCCATTTAATAGATAGATTAGATTAGACTTAGGTAGTACATAGGATGTTGCTTGGAGCTTTTATTGGTGCATGCTGATCTTCCTATAATTGCGACGGTATCCGCCTTGTGCTAATTATATTGAACAGTGTGTTATACATAGTTAGATGCCTGCCTCGTTGGGGGCCTTGTATAATAAATAAATAAATAAATCTGTAATGGACGAAAAACACGATCAGTCCATCGCGTCAAATGGACTGACGTGAAGCCAAAATTTGATCGTGAATGGTAGAAACTGATGGCTTGATGTCAAACAATGGATTTCCAATCGCGCCGTGGCGTCACGTCAGTTCATCGCGCCAACTGATCGTGAGTGTAGAAACCAAGGAGGATAGAATACATTTCTATCCTCCTTGGTAGAAACACTACGCCGTGGTATCATGCCGCGCTTCCGAATCAGAGCTCATGTCAACTCGATCCGGTCAAACGCATAAATGACAGAAAATTGGACTGACCGTGTGTGGGCGCAATGTTTGGCGTCGCTCCCTTTGTTTTAAGTCGTTTGGAGTCACGTCAAATGATTGATCGTGTATTTCGTCCATAATAGTAACTGTTATAAAAACATAAATAAATAAATATTTTTTTTAAATAAATGAAACCAAAACATATTGTGAATATTTTATTTATCTACCCTAAAACTTTTGAATATTTCTTAACTATATCTCTGTAAAACAGGAATACGTGTTCACTGGCTTGCTTGCATTTCTCCAAAGCTTCTTTGTAAGCAACTTCACTGAAACTGCCCTCCGTAAAACCTGAAACAGGAAATTTTATTATTAACTAACAAGAGCATTATTTCATGTTGGTATTCTTTTTTGAAAAGTTAATTTTCAGTCTAGCTTGAACTTGACTTGAATTTGAAAAGTCTTTCAAAGTGAAACATAAGTGAAGTCTTGAAAAGTCGAAAGGCTTAACTTTGAAAAGACATGCCGAGACTCGAAATTGGAACCCTGAGGCATAGCGCCAAGGCAAGCACCTTAACCACCTCACCAGGGGACTCGTCATTTGTAATCTTCAAGGATTTAAAGACCTGCCACTCAGTCCATTCACTAACCACTATCTCTTTGCCTTGCAATGAATTACTTTTTTATTGAAACAATTCTCTCTTTGTGCCCTCATATAACCCTACATCGATATCTCTTACATTGTATAAATTGAAGTCAGCCTATTTTCACCACCAATTATATATATTTTCACAATAATAAAACCTAAATTATTTAAGCCGGAAGCGGATCGCTAGTGATGTATGAGAAAAGCATTTATTGAGGAGGTTAACAATCAATTACACCTATTTACAACATGATACTCATATTAACCCAAATATTTTCAAAGTTGGAGTGAATAGGCATCTTCTGGGTGAGCTCGCTCCATCATAGGCCAAGAGCTAATAATACAAAAAAAAAATTTTTTGTTAAATTGTATAAGAATTGAACTCACTGGCGATGACTTTTTTGTTGTCACCCTCGAAGACGAAGTCCATGACGGCTGTGGCGTCTTCGAGGAGGGCCTGCGTGGGGTCCAGGACCACAGTACCTCGCGAGTCCACTGCGCACGAGACGGCCGCAAACACGCTGCGCATTCCCACTCCGGCGTTCACCAGCGCCAGGCACACGCTGTTCACGCAGCATGACACCAACTAACCAATCACACACCATTTTGAAAACCATAAAAATTAAAAAAATAGAATACTTTGGACATATCGCTGCTTAAAAACTAAAGGGCCATAAAACAAAAAAAATCCAAAAATACAATCACAATCCTTCATATTATATCGCTGCTTAAAAACTAAAGGGCCATAAAACAAAAATATCCATAAATGTTTTTATTGCGAAAATACAATCACAATCCTTCATATTGTATGTTGCAAAAAGACTTATGGTTGTTTTATTCCATATTTAGTATATTTTGATCATTTTTTTATATATTCAAAAGTAACTTATATGCTTATTATCTCCTCTAGTATTGAGTTTATTATAAAAGTACTTAAAACATTTAATTCTACATAAAAATACGCTTCTAACGATGTATAATAAGCACATATTTGATATATATCTAATAAGAAAAAAATAGACAAAAAATAATTGAATTTTTTTCGATTAGCTCTCCTGTAAAAAGACTAATTTTGATTTGTGGCCCTTTAATTTTTAAGCAGCGATATGTTGCAAAGACTTCTAACGATGTATAATATACATAATATTTGATATTCAAATGAAAAAAAAAAAAACAGACAAAAAAATTTTTTTTTTTCGATTAGCTCTCTTGTAAAAAGTGTAATTTAATTTTGTGGCCCTTTAATTTTTAAGCAGCGATATCATGCGCGGCTAAAAGTTTAATCTAGTGCAAATGATAATGCAAGGGAAAATACAAGTGCCTTGAAAAAAAATACATAAATTAAAATATTTTTTTTACCTATTAGTTTTAAGTTTTTCACGTATGTAAGTCAATTTATAATTCTTTGTGAGAATAAACAAACATCATTCTAAATATATAAAACATCCACATGATCACATTTAACTTACCCCCCCATAGTCTTCCAACTCTTGTACAGTTATATTCAAACCCGTGCGAGGATACAAACTTCCCATTAGAGCCGCTTCACATGTTTGACGAATTGCATTTTCTTTATACCTGAAATTGTTATTATAAATCTTTTTTTTATACAAATATGTATAAGTGTAAGTGAATGTTATGATTTTCTTGTAGAATAGATACTGTGATAATATTATTTAATTTCATTAGTATAATTCAGCCTTTTGCAGCTTTTCAGGAACAAAACCTATACTTTTGATTGATAAGAGAACCTTTTGAAGTTTTTTTTTTTTTTATTACAATATTATTATTATTAAACATTGTATTAACATTGTATAAGGTGGATGAGTTATAAAAAGATTTTATTAGATTTTCATTAATCTAAGATTTCTTTTTTATTTAAAATACACATCTAATTAAATCATTTACAAATTTGCTACAAAATGCTAAGTGCTACAAAATTAATATGCTATTTTATACCAACCTATCAGTTATTGATGTTTTTCCTGATTTACTGCAAAACTGTACCTCAAGTGTACACCTCACTATATTCTGATTTTGCATTTTAATGTCTAAGGGGCCATTCACACTGGCTAATGTTACTGTATCACCTGAAATCAAAATTATTTTATGATAATTCATGTATCTTACTTATAATATCCTCTCGCCAGTCCTGTTTAACTGACTTCTTTGTCCATGAAACCCTACAATAATGAAAAAATTTAAAGAGTCAGCACTAAATACAAAGAAAAGATAGACTCACATCCAAACATGTGAAAACTTAAATCTCAGGACCTAATTCAGAACCTCAGAAAATTTTAGTTCATTGCTAGCTGGTGCCCGCGACTTTGTCTGTGTAACTTTGTAAATTATATACTAAAACCTTCCTCGAGAACTACTCTATCCATTGGTGAAAACAGCATGAAAATTGGTGCAGTAGTTTTGAGTTTATCGCGAACAGACAGATAGACAGACACGGCGGAGGACTTTGTTTTATAATATGTAATGATGAAGTTATAGTTATGTGAAACTGTTGGTGTGTAAATAAATAAATGAATATTTCCAACAGGCTTGCTATAACTAATAGTGACTTACATAATTCAAAGTAAAGCATCCCCACACATAACTCAGGATAAGTAACTTGTGGAAGTTAGTGTGATCTCTTCGTCAAGTAGAAAGTACGCTAATGATCTACAAACGCCCTAACAGATCTTCATAAATTATGATAAGAACTATCATGATCATGTTTGCTTTGGTCATATTGTACTTTAGTATTTGGAAGTTATTTACAATAGTAAAATAAATACCTTGTGCCAAAATTGCAGAGCCGTCTGATTTCGTTAAAAAATTCAATTCACATTTCATGGGCCGTAATTTTAGATCTTTGTCTTCTGTATTTTCCATGTTTATTTATTATGTACTTAATAACCTATTATAACACAATAAAATTCTTATAATTTATTTGCAAGTTATATGGAATTTTAAGATTAATCAAATTCAACTTTTGAGTTGAATTATCTGTAGGTATATAAAATTAAAATTATAATAAATTATTTCCCTTTTGTTTTAAAAATTATGAAAGAAAGGAAAAAAAACAACAACAAACTAATGTGATTCCAGTCCACAGAATAAAATATTACTTTACTTTATTACAGTTTACTTACTCTATGACAGAATACCATCTAGTGCTGCCAACATAATTTTATGGGATGCCCGAAACAAGCAGCTCGAAAAGCTGAAGCCACACATAAGTTGTACTCACACATAAAATAAAAAAATTGTAATAATTTACGATATGTGGAAGTGACAACCTTGTTAGGAAATTCTCCATAGCAACGAATTGTCTAGTCTTTTTATGCTCCTTGATGCGGACTCCAACAGACAGTAATCACACAACATGTTTTATCATTATTACAACACATTCCTTTACATTTACTTTTTTTAAATGTCCTTAATTACATACATTATATATACTATTTTATTTAAATTACTTATATAAATGATTTAAGTAAAATAGTTATTTATTCATGTTTCTATGTCCTTAAACGTAGCATACTGCGATCTTATTTAATTATTTCAAGTTATTATTAATAACTGCGTACACAAAACATCACCAATACAGCATTAAAAATTAAATAATATTTAACTGACATCTTCCCAAAATTCACTGATTCGATGCTCCTTAGAGCAACCTTTCATTCGCCGCTATTCGAGCAAAATCCCCGCAATTGGCAGCACTCATTTACATTGAACCACAGAACATAAATAGAAACACATTGAATCAACGTAGTCTAGGCCTAATGTCACTCACTGGGCCAAGCACTGGACTAAGGAGGGTAGAGATAAGGAGCGCAATCGTACATGGGTGACAAACTGAAAAAGTGGCAACAAAAAGCGATAAATAGAGATGGCGCTGGTGTGCACAGAGAGAAATTGAGAGTATGGAGAGTATTGAATGAATGAGTTGAATTTTGGTTGAATTGTTTACTCTCACTAGCTACACTAGCGCCCTCAATTTATCGTTTTTACACGGACACTTTTAATACTCAGAGATTGCCCTCCTTATCTCTATCCTCCTTGCACTTGACCAAGGGGGCAGCCAACGCTGCTGACTGCGTCATTGTCATTGTCATACGTAAATGACAAATTAAGTTGAAGAATTGAAGATAAATAAGAGCAAAAATATTGGCAAACTGCAAGGACAATAAAATATTAATTTTTTGTGGTTCTTTCTTTGGCAATTGTGTCTAATTTGCTTGAAGTTCTTTAGTATACCGTATAGTCTCACTTAAAATAAAAATGAAGACTAGATTTAATACTTACGATATAATATGCATGACAACAGAACTGCAGAGGTATTTTTTCAACACTTATTTGTTTGTTTTATAAGATTTTCTAGAAATAAATAATATGCTATATTTTTTTGTAGATTGGTTGGGATGCGCGTAAACCAGGTATATGATATTGACAACCGGAGCTACCTGATTCGACTGCAGCGTTCTGAAGAAAAGTGTGTTCTACTACTGGAGTCTGCTAACAGGTTTCATACAACGCAATTTGAATGGCCTAAGAATGTTGCACCATCAGGATTCACTATGAAGGTGATCAACTTCAAAGTATTTAACCTAATATGATAGATATAGAGGCATTTATAACACCAGTATCTAATTCTCACTGAAGCCATATAACACCTATGAGCCGTCACCCTTTGTAGGTGTTCACAAACAAACTGTCAATCATTTTAACATTTTATGATGTATGGTATCTGCTTCTGATATGACGTCAAAGTTGAAATTGATATCTGAGGGCATGAAATAGCTTTCATATTAGCTAATAAGAAGCCAATATGTCATTTATTATCAATCGAAAAAATATCAATTAAAGCCGAACCAAGAAACGAGTCTTCAAGCTACCGTTACCAGTGGCAAAGTCAACATTTGGAAGATGTTTTAGCCCGTATCTGCCAATTTTCTTTTATAAATAAATAAGAAAAAATAATTAAATTATTTCCAATAAAATCTTGCTCAGTGGTGGAATCCAAAATCTAACTTGGGTCCTGGTTAGCAAAGCTCCCTGAAACTCCACTGAAAAACTGCTAACCAACAAATATTAAAATATTTACATTCTTCCATGCACACACACTAATATAAAAAACATAAAAAGCATAACACAATCAAAACACTGTTGCTTAGTTCATAAGTTCTTTGTCTTCAATTGAAATTTACAGTAGGGGACAGTGTAAATTTATAGAAATTTACAGTAAATTTACAGTTACCCCACAATACAGGCTTGCCTAATATGGGGACCAGGGTTTGTTCCTCCAATTGTAAAGTCTTATGATAATAACAAATTATTTGAATATGAATTTGAATGGATTGGCTCAGCGGTAGATGCTACCCCAGCTGTGATAGAAGTCGCGGGTTTGATCCTCACTCAATAGAAACATTTGTAAGCATGAATGTGTATGTTTATCTTGGGCTGGGTGTTTCCTATGTGTCTTGTGTATATATTTATAAATAATATAAAGTATATATGCATATTTGTCAGTTTTCTAGCACCCATAGTACAAGCTGCTTATTTTGGGACTAGATGGTGATGTTGAATGTCCTTTAAAAAAAAATTAAGGATAAAATTCATATTAATGTTCAATTCTGAGTCCACTTTTTTTGCCCCATTTTGTTTTATTATTTACGTGAATTATTGTAAAATATGATATTTTCTTTTAGCTCCGAAAACATCTGAAGAACAAGAGGTTGGAAAGTCTAACACAATTGGGTATTGATCGTGTGATAGACCTGCAATTTGGAAGTGGAGAGGCAGCCTATCACATTATACTAGAACTTTATGACAGGGGAAACATTGTCCTCACTGATTATGAATGGACAATCCTTAATGTACTCAGACCACACGTTGAAGGGGATAAAGTGAGGTTTGAACTTTCTATTCTATTCTATTTTTTTACTGTTATCTTTGTTATTGTCTAATAGTATTTTTATTGTATTTTTTTTTTCAAAATTACAGATTTGCAGTAAAAGAGAAATACCCACTGGACAGAGCAAAAACTAATTGTAAAGCTCCAAATGAAGAAGCACTAAGAGAAATTTTAACCAATTGCAAACAAGGAGACAATCTTAAAAAAGTACTGAACCCTAAACTAGGTAAATGACCAATTCTTCAAATATGGGCTTCCACAATAACTTCCTTCCATTATTATAATATGCTACACTAGCTAGTGCCCACAACTTGAAACGTCTGCGTTGAAAGAAAAATGAGTATAAAAAAATATGTCCTGCATCTTGTTTGGCCGCTAATAAACAATTTCGCCTTGTTTGGAATAAAAAATAATCTATTTAGACAGTGTTTTGTTTCATTAAGTTAGTCCTTAGACTAGAACCTGTTCAAAGTGAGGTCTTCTTAATTGTAATTTTTATTTTGATTGCAGAATGCGGTCCAGCAATAATAGACCATGTTCTTTTGGAGAATGGTTTAGCGGGCAACTTGAAAGTAGGCAAAGATAAAGGTTTCTTGGTTGAGAGAGATCTAGGTAAACTTATGGAGGCAATGCAGCAAGCTGATCAAATGATGGAGAATGCTAGGAAGCAAATTTGTAAGGTATTTAGTGATTTCAATATGGAAACCCACTTCTTATAGAATATCATCGCGATTTAACAGCACTTGTGTTGCTGTTTCAGTACTTTATTCCTTTGTTGCTTTCTTTCGATCTTAAAGGACAAAGCTATAAATTGATTCCGCTTGCATGATATGCATGATATAATATAAATTTCCAGGGTTACATAACTCAAAAGAAAGAGGAGCGTCCCAATCCCGAAGGTCAAGAGAAGAGCTACCTTCTCACTAATGTGGAGTTCCACCCAATGTTGTATGCTCAGCATCGGGAACAGCCTCACACCGAGTATGAGACATTCGACAGAGCGGTTGACGAATTCTTCTCAGCTTTGGAAGGACAGAAAATAGACTTGAAGGTATTGTCAGGTGACGTGACTTCTGACAGACAGACAGACTTCAATTTAAAACACCTTTTTATTTATTATTATACCTAGTTAAGATACGTTCGTTTTCGTAATATTATAAAAAATATATCATGAACAGATTCAAATAAATTGTATAAACAGTGGACTTTTCGACAGTTTTACCGGCCCGGGAGTAATGTGAACGAGCTCTTATGCTGTATTAGAATGTTAATTAAACAATCGGAATAATAAAATAATAATGTTGGTTTTCAAATGGTAACATTGGTTTTAAAGACGATCCAAGTGGAGCGCGAGGCGCTGAAGAAGTTGGAAAATGTGCGGCGCGACCATTCGAAGCGGCTCGACTCGTTGACGCATGCGCAGGCGCACGACCGCCGCGCGGCAGAACTAATCGCTCGCAACGAGCCCCTCGTCGAGGCCGCGCGGAACGCCGTGCAGACCGCGCTCGCCACCCAGGTACACGGGACCTCTATTCGCACCCTTTCTCCATGCGCACAGAGACCAAGTCAAGCTAGCCGTAATCCACATTCGTCACCAGGTATCAAGATCTCTAGTCGCAAACATTCTACATGCGCACAGAGATCAAGTTAGGCTAGCCGTACTCTACATTCGTCACCAGATATCAGGATCTCTAGTCGCACACTTTTTCTACATCCGCACAGAGACCAAGTTAGGCTAGCTATAAATCCACAATCGACACTAGGTATCATCAGGACATATCTTTCCACTACAAAAAGCGAGCATTACCGAGAAGAACCGAAATTTGCATGCCTTTGTTAATACGTGCCGGCACCCCCAAAGCAGTCGTGTCTTATACGGAATTTGTTTGAGCTTATCTATTATTTTTAGGATAATCTAATTTCTTAACGTTATTATGGATGTGAAAGAGAAGCAGAACGAACGAATACATAATTATAATTATCCTTTACATTTGACGTTCCACCCGTTTTAATGATTAGTTTTTTGACTAAGTTTTTATGTTATTTATCAATAAGCTTTGATGTGTTTGAAACGTGACCAGGTTGAAAAAAAATTATGACATAATTTCGTCATTGACATAAATATGTCATCATTTCGATTGCAGATGTCATGGGACGATATACAAACGATGCTGAAGGAGGCCCAGCTAACAAACGACCCAATAGCCTCTCATATAATGCAACTGAAGCTGAACACAAATCGCATCAGTCTGCTGCTGAAAGACCCTTACGCTGAGAGTGATTACGATGGAGATGAAGAGCAGGAGAAGTTGGAGCCAATGCTCGTTGATATTGACCTGTCTTTGACTGCTTACGCTAATGCAAGAAGGTTAGATCTGATATTATTTCCTTTTTAAGTAAAATATTTATAAATAACTAGCGACCCGCCCTCGGCTTCGCACGCATGCAGTTCTCTGGGCATTTTTTCTCTTCATAAGACTTCTGATTTATTTTGTTCTGAGTTATCTGAAAAAAAACTGAACATTCTGATTTATTTTTTAAATAAAGTCTAACCAACACGAAATGCACTTTGGTGAATAGATTTATTTTATTTTTTCAGTTACTATGATCAGAAACGTAATGCAGCTAAAAAGCAGCAAAAAACAATAGAGTCAGCTGATAAAGCTCTCAAAAGCGCTGAAAGAAAAACAAAGCAGACTCTGAAGGAAGCTCAAACAATCAGTAATATCAGTAAAGCGAGAAAAACTTATTGGTTTGAAAAGTTCTTCTGGTTCATATCGTCCGATAACTATCTGGTAAGTTTGTAAATTATTGTATCGAGTTTTCACATCAGGACAAACGATTTTATAAGTATAGATTCGGTAATAGTTGGTAAAAAAAACTGTCTTCCGTCCTTCAAGAGAGTCCCACGCTGCATTTTTCAATTTGTGGCCTCCATTCGAGAACTTTTCTACTCCATCGACTTTCCACTTCAACTTGCTAATTCTCTTGGCTTACTCGACAATCTTCGGCGAATTTCAGAATTCCTGATCCTATTCACCAAAAAAAATCCTCACTTTCAGGTAATAGGTGGGCGTGACCAGCAACAGAACGAACTGTTGGTGAAGAGGTATATGCGCCCCAAAGACGTATACGTCCACGCAGAGGTCTCCGGTGCTGCGTCGGTCCTCATCAAGAACCCGTCGGGTGCTCCGGTCCCGCCAAGGACACTCTCCGAGGCGGGTCAGGCCGCTGTCGCTTACAGGTATACCTTTTAAAAAGTATGTAAAACCTCTTTGGGCACTTTTTAGTATGGGGAAAAACACTGAACTCAACCGTCATGCTCTATGAACGACGCCCTCAGTGACGTTTAATAGTGTGAAATAAGCGCCATCTACCCGAATAAGTACGTACTTCTTGGTTCACAATAAGCTTAATTTCGTCAATAATTTAAGTTGGTAAAAGTAGACGTAGTGTTCACTTCTGATGTGCAGTCCTACGCAGTAAATTTTTTGCAAATTATATGAATTCATATAATTGGTTGCAACTCTGATGACGTCATACGCTAGTAAACATTGCTTCCGCATTATTGCAGGTTATTGAGTTGTTTACTAGCGTGTGACGTGATACGTATCAAAGTCCAGCCGCCATTACAGAAACAGCGTTTTTGGTGCGGTTTTGGAAATTTAACATTGATTTTTATTAATAATACAGTAAGTAGATCTCTCGGAAATATCAATGTAGTGTGCTTATTATGTACGAGTAATAAAGAATAATTTAAAACTATTTTCTAAAATTAGTCAAACAGCGGATTGTGGCCAGCTGCGCCCCTATTACCACCCATATATACAATTCCGTACGATTCACTAGCATAATATGATTATGGTCCACATTTCAAAATGTCCGCATAGCATTATAGTCCTCCTGTGGCCACGTGGTTCGACTGCGTAGTTCGATCGATCGCACTATGTGAACTTTTTTGTCCAGTCGGTTCGATTTCAGAATCGAACCACGCGTACTACGTTGTTCCACACACAAATACTTGGTGTTAAGAGGAAGTGTTGTACGGTGACAGTGTGGCGTGGGAGGCGAAGGTGTTGACGAGCGCTTGGTGGGTGCACGCGCACCAAGTGTCCAAGTCGGCGCCCACCGGCGAGTACCTCACCACCGGCTCCTTCATGATCCGCGGCAAGAAGAACTACCTGTTGCCTCAGCACTTGCAGCTCGGCTTCAGCTTCCTGTTCCGGGTGAGTTCACACATACGCCCGATCCCGTATTAAGTATTCTTATCCGGTAAAGTGTGAACAACTTCAATATAAATTGCAGATTTAAAGTGAACGAGCTCTCACTGCGTTAAAATTTTCATAAATAATCCTCATTCCTATTGAGACATGGTGCTATTTGTTTAGGTGTTAATCACGCTCTTCCAATTGAACAATTAGGATAATTATGCCGTTATAATATATTTCTTTGTCAAACAGAGTAAAATATTTTAATTTAAAAATAAAAGGCACTTTTTTGACGTTCCTTAAACAAAACCGGATGATTCAGGTGTATTGAGTTCTGGTTTTATGGAAAATATGACATAATTGATCTATTTCATTTAGGTATGGGTATTCCGAAACTAAAGCACATCACCAAATCCCTTAAAAATATTAAAATTCTTGATAAAAAGATAACATTAGTGTTTATTCTAAATTAGCTGGAGGAGAGTTGTGTGGAGCGACATCGCGATGAACGGAAGGTGATCGGCGCAGAAGAGTCCGCTTCAGATGCAACGTCACTTGTAGACGACCAAGAGATTGTTGTCTCCGATGATGGTAATTATTCCTTACAATCAAACTTAACGGAACAGTTGTTTTAAAGTTTTTACTAGACATAGAAAAATCTCTATACATTTTCTCGCGTCTAAAGATACAAGCAGCCCAAGAAAGACCCAGATGCAAAAATTTGTTTACAGCACCCTTAAAGAAGCCAATATTGTAAGTGGCTAATTTCAACTTGATAAGTTATTTATTACGCTTGAAGTTAACTCCATGCATTATCATGCTATCCTGCTATTTTGTTTATTTATTTTATTTATTTTTCAAAAGGTACACCAACAGCACAAACAAAAAGCTTATAATAGGTATAGGTAATACAAGGCAATTTTAAGGTATACACAGATAAATTACATAATAGAAATTATGCAAAACAAAACAACATATTATGCATAACTATAACAATTAATATAACATAAAGTTAACTTAAATAAAATAAAATAATGAGAAAAAGAGAGCAAAATGAAAATAAAAGAAAAACACAGTTAAATAGTATAGCTTTTATTAACATAAAAAAAATCACAACGTCTGCCAGGTCCAATAGTTTATATTAAAATCGATGAAACTGTTTCTAGACGAGCCATCGGAAAAGGGTGACATAAAATCAACGGACAAACTGGATACAATACGAGAAGAGATAACAAATATAGTTATTGAACCGGCTAAAGATGATTTGCATGAAGAAAATGTTGAATGTGGGAAAGATGAGGAGGATAAAAGTGAGGATGACGAGGAGGGTAAGGATGATGGTAAAGAGATCCAATCGGATAGTGAGAGCGATTCGGAGGCAGGATTCCCTGATACCCATATAAAGGTGAGTTTGCTATTAGATACACAATATGTACTACGATTTTTATTTCATACTTATATAGAATATAAATTGTACCATAATATATTCTTGTAACATATAATATGTTATAATATGAAACTATTAACTACCATAATCTCTATATTTATACCACATTATAAACTATATCTTCTTAATATAATAAAAGACAATGTGTGTATGTATGTCCCCTATATACTCTTTGAACCGCTGAACCGATCAGATGCGGACGAAGTCGCAGGCATTTACTAGTATGTTATAAAATTAGACTATACTAGAAATTATACCAAAGATACTTTTGAGTGTGTTTTTGGAATGTATAAAAATTATAGTATATATTTATTAACGATAGTCAATTTTGAGATTTTGAAATATAACTAAGAAAAAGTGAACAAGTAATAATTAATATTATAAATCTTGTCACTAGGTTGATCACGGAACTGGACAAGTTGTACTACAATCTAAAACCAGGACCATATCGGAAGTGTCCGACAAAAGTAAGTGCATCGATATTATTGCGTATAAATCAAGTTTTCAATAATTCTAAGCAAACATTCTAATCATATAAAATTATAAAGGATAATGTGTAATATGGAAAATGACATTAGACAAAGAAAAGGACCGGTCACTAGCTAAACCACCGAGATTATAAAAGGATTATATTAGTTTAAATAATCAACACAATAGACTTCATTTATGTGCCCCATTATCCTTCCTTACATCTTTATTCATGTCTAACTAATAGGATATATATAATTAGTTGACCATTTAAAGTAAAATTTATGAAGCTATAGTTTGTTTTTTAATCTCAGACAAAAATGACATTACATCAAATGTAATGTCATTTTTGTCTGAGATTGATTACATACATTACAAATTAAATGCATTACATACATTTCATGTCATTTCATGGTATCATTATATGCAAAGTTGACATTTGCATGTGTCATTTTTGTCTGAGATTAAAAAACAGACCGTATCACATTTTAAAAACAAAGTAAAGAAAGACTACTCAATTGTTTTCAGGCGAGGACACCGTATCAATGCCCTCGCTGCCAAAGAAAGGTGGTAAGAAACCGCAGAAAGAGCCTAAAGAGCAAAAGAAAGAGGCGAAACCGAAGGAGGGGCTGAAGCGAGGCCAAAGAAGCAAGTTGAAGAAGATTATGGAGAAGTATAAGGATCAAGACGACGAGGATAGAGAGTACATGACCAACTTACTTCATGTAATTGACGTTTCTTTACTTTTGACCTTTGATCATTTAAATTTTGAACAGCCATTTTTTACATTTTTACGCAACATTTAAATTTTTAAGTCTCTACTAAGAAACTGAATAGACATTTATGTATGTCCGTGTAAATAGATTTTGACAAGACGATTGTAAAAGCCTAATTTGCACAATACACTATTAATACTGTTTACACAAAGCCTATTTGACAAAGATTTTTGGGCTTAATTTCTATGGGTTTGTGCAATGCAAATATCACTACATATATTCGATCGAAGTTATGTCAGTAAAACGTTTTCTGTAAGTGACTCTTAGATAGCTTTAAAACTTATTTACAGGCAGGAAATCAGTCGAAGAAGTCTAAGAAGGCGGCGAAGAAAGAGGCAAACAAGGCAAGCGGTAAAAGTAAGGGGAGCAATCGAGGGCCAAAAATACCTGCGCCTGCGCCGCTCATACTAGAAGCTGAGTCCGATGGAGAAACGCAAGAGACAGAGGTCTGATTAGCTATACTAATAAGTAAAATTTAAGTGTCTATTGCTCATCGTTACCAATATAATTATGTGTCGTTCATTGTAAAAGTGGTGTAACTCCCTATTTTTAAAACCATCTTTTCTTGCCTAATAGTATCACATTTAGTCATAACTTTCAATATAAAAGTGAAGTAACTCCAATAGTTGCATTAAAATCCCATATATGAAAACAATGAATGAATGCTTATATTTTTTCCTACACTATAATTCGCAAAAAGCTTGTTATTCTAAAATTCAGTTACAAGGAGATAGTTCACTTTTACAATGAACGACACATATATTGCTCATATATTATCAATATCTATTGCTGAGTAATATCTATTGCTCATATGCTACCAATATCTATTGCTGAGCAATATAATATTGCTCATATGCTAAAAATATCTATTTCTAATATTTATCAATATCTATTGTTCCTATATTACATATTACCGATATTGGTCGATAGATTATCTGGCAATCGACCAACTGAGACTTCAACTTGAAGTAATTAATTTTTTTTTTTTTATTTTTTATTGAAAAGGTCGATCAGCAAACTGCGGACGTGGATACGGAAATGCTATGGCAACTGACAGGTTCACCGTTCCCTGACGACGAGCTGCTGTTCGCTGTGCCTGTGGTGGCTCCCTACTCGGCCTTAAATAATTACAAGTCAGTATAATAAATAACGTCAACTTTAATACTAACCGTAAACACCTATATGACAGCTTTACAATCCATACAGTTGGGCAACGCCTTTGATGTCGGGCGACGCCGCCACTCACGCGCGGATGTGTTAGGGTTGTCACAATATGGAAAATCCGCCACCGCTCACTCAACTCAATAACATGTACGCGCCAGCCTTGAAAGTTGGAAATGCAGACTGTGTGAGTTCTTCCCCGCGCCAACCCCCACCGTTGCTCTGTGCAAGTACATTCGTTGCCCAACTGTATAGATTGTAAAGCTATGCCTATATAATATATATATCTTTTTTCTATTAGTCTAAAAGTGATGAATATCAAAGGGAACAGAGCTTGATGTTTTCCATGGGTTGTTCCAAACTGTTTAGTACCTGTTGTTGTTGCTTAGGTTATATAGGTTATAGACGACGGTAGCCACCTACGATCAAATGGAGCGTCAGCCTGTCTGTCGACCTTAACATAAAAAATAGGTCTTCTCATAACTTTTAGAAGCAGCCTGGATAAAGCGATATTATTGAGCGACTAGCTGGTGCCCGCGACTTCGTCCGCGTTGAAAAAAGTAGCCTATCCTGTGTCCTGTACGTCTAAATGTTTATCTACCAAGTTTCATGAAAATCAGTTAATTCGTTTAAGTTATGGGGGAAAATAAATATATATAGAAAAAAATTCAAAAAATCATCAATTTAGTTTCAGTATCATGTATAGAGCATAATATAAACACAATATCTCTGAAAAAATAGGAATTTACTCCAAATGAACTCTTACAGATTTATTATTACATAGTATTGATGATTGAAAATGTTGCAGATTCAAAGTGAAGCTGACACCAGGAACCGGTAAGCGAGGAAAGGCAGCCAAAACGGCCGTGCAGGTCTTCCTGAAGGACAGGAGCTGCACTCCTCGCGAGAAGGACCTCCTCAAAGCCGTCAAGGAGGAGAACTTCGCCAGGAACTTCCCCGGGAAGGTCAAACTGTCCGCACCTCAACTGCAGAAGAAGCTCTACAACAGATAACTACCTTGGTTCGGTTATATTGTTATTATTATTATTTTGTTATAATTATATAGTTCTTCAAACGAAACAGTCGCTTTTATTGATGTTTTAATGTCCAAAGTTTGCAAACACTTACTATAATTTCTATAGCGTTTCCAAGCTCATATAATCAAAATATTTTTAAAGTTGCAGTGAGTAGGCCATCTTCTGGGTCAACTAATTGGCATTATAAAAAAAATTAAAATTATTTTTGGTAAGTTTGACTAAGTTAGCCATCGAAATACTACAATGGAATTTGCGTCACAAATGCCAAAGCGGCACATAAAAAGAACGCCTTTGACAGAATCATGGCGGACTCTTGCCTTCACGCGTCAATGGTAAAAGGTAGTGACGATCAACTTCTACTATTTCATTTTAAACACTAATGGGTTGACGTAAAGTCACATTTTCTTTAAATTACGTACTTATTATTATGTTTGTTTTGTTTTAAATGACAGTTCATGCTCTACGCATATGTCACTTTTAAATGTTCCATAAAATTCGTAGTGTTTTGTATGGCACGCGGGTTCCATGTTGTAGTAGTTTGATGAATTTAACAAACAAATGCATTATTTGCAATATAACCAACAAGATTATTACTATGCAATATAATAACTAAAAAAGGGATTTTTCAAATAATACAACGCAATAAAGTCAACATTATTTTATATGAATAAAATGTTAACAAAGAAAAACAAACATAATCTAGTTGTGACAAATCTACTACAATCAATAATAAACCTAAAAACAACGGAATTAGGTCAAATTTTATGACTTCATTGCAATCAATCAATCCTCCTCCTCTTCCTCCCCGAATCCTTCCCCTTCTCCCATCATCTCTGGAGGTGGGGGTGGCGGAAGGTGAGCGATACGATACGCCTACAAATATCATTATGAATTAAATAAATTAAAATAAAAGACTAAAATATTATGTAAAAATGGCCTTACGTAATTGGTTAATGACTTTGTCTAAAATTAAACGTTGTGAGCCAATGATAATATTAAATTCAAATGTATTTAACCCTTTAACCGCTTGGTTTTGTAGTCGTGCTCCTAGCACCTGACTCGATTTTTTTTTATTTTTTTTTTAACTAGCTGGCGCCCGCGACTTCGTCCGCATTGAAAAAGAAAAAAGTAGCCTATCCTGTGTCCTGTTCGTCTAAATGTTTATCTACCAAGTTTCATGAAAATCAGTTAATTCGTTTAAGAGTTATAGAGGAACATACATACATACAGAAAAAAATTCTTAAAATCGGCAATTTAATTTCAGTATAATGTATAGAGCCTATAAACACGATATCTCTGAAAACAAAGTAACTTGCTCCATGATCAACCCTTACAGATTTATTATTAGTATTGATGAACAGAAATACAACTCAATGATTTAAAAATTAAACATTATACAAGTAGAGAAAGAGAAATTTGTCGTACATATCCCGCTAAGGCGAAATGTACACGAAACTAATTGTCGGATAAATACTAAAGGGTTATAATTTATTCACCAATGTATGTATAGAATTATCTACAATTAATTTCTCACACTTACCTCTTCATCGGCAAAGGTCGGATCGGCCATTTCCATGACTTCCGGTCCGATAATATACTCGTCTTGAGGCCGAGGCAATTGTAATGGGGAAAAGTTCGGCGGTTGGTATTTCAGACCCCAGCCGAAGTACAAACACTCCGACTTTCTAAAGCATTTTCAAAATTTCACTTTCGCTAATAAATTAAATAAAAGATGTTAAAATTAAAACTATTTAATTTAAAAAAGTTTAATACATATATGTGAAGTTTCACACGTAAAGACATTTTATTTTATTAGTACCACCCCCAAAAAGACCATTGAGGAATTGTAAAGCACATGTGCTCTCGTTTCGGTGAGCGAGTAAGGGATGCCTGACCCTATTTCATCATCATCTTTTAAAAACGATCAAGGTCTGCAGCTCACTTGCATCCTCTCTTCAAGGTGTTTGTGTTTTTAGGTGACAGTAGCCTAAAAATACACTTTAAAAAGTTACACTTAGGGCCGGCGCCAATTGGAGTACATACCTATACAGCGCGGCAAAGTATTTTATACCTCGTGTTTTTATTTTAATTAAAATTTCATTGTATTATGCTTATGGCTTAATGCCGCAGCATAATACAATTAAAAGCTTTGGCGTTGCTTGTGTTATAGGCGACGGTAGCCACCTACCATCAAGCGGACCGTCAGCCTGTCTGTCGATCTTAACATATAAAAAAAAAAAAAAAAAAACAATTTGATTTTTCGTCATATACTTTTACAAGATTGTCTTAATAATAAAACCTAAGGTCGCCGTCCTCCCTTAAAGTCTTAAAATTTGCGCTGGCCCTTATAGTCATGGTTAATAAATGACAAGGGTGTTAACTAACTTGCCAGTGGTTGCGTACGCCACAGCGCCAGGCCACAGGCGACTCCTCATGGTGACCAGAGCCCGGTCGGTGGCCAACGAGGAGCTGCAGCGAGCCACCCACGCCGGAACACCCTCCAAGTGACCGTCTTCCGACAGAGGCGTCATTAGCGGAGGACCGCTCTCGGGCAACATTGGCGGAGGACCCTCGTCATCCTCTTCTTCTAGACCTTCTTCCTTTTAACCAAATCCATATTCAGTAGGTATACATAGTATAAAGCAGTCCTCCTTTTTCGCTTCCAGATAAAATAAGAGCTAAAGATTCTTTCTTTAAGTGCCCTATCAGGTTTCCCCGACGTTGGCGATCACCATCGAAAAGGCCTCTAAAGATTTTGAATGCTATTGGAAGCATCTATTGAATTTACCTGTTTTCATTATAAAACCTTGTAAGTGAGGGATACAGAAAAGGAAATAGGGTACCTTTCATCCAGAAAAAAGTATTGATTCCGAGGGATCATAAACTATAACAGCAATAAATATTTA
The DNA here is from genome assembly GCA_945859745.1 of Synanthedon formicaeformis. Taxonomy (NCBI): domain Eukaryota; kingdom Metazoa; phylum Arthropoda; class Insecta; order Lepidoptera; family Sesiidae; genus Synanthedon; species Synanthedon formicaeformis. Next base: position 9,848,533 of record OX243970.1, read on the forward strand.
TTTATCTTTAACCCCGAACAGTTTATAAGCCCTGGGTCCCGAGACCATTGGGAGTATAAATGGAATATAAATATCGTATACGAGTACTTGGCTTATATACTCGTATATACCTACTGTGCGATAGCGAGTTGTATGTGACCATTTGTATCTTGTACACAGGCAAGCATAGCTCCTAGCTTAGCTCTATACTTGGCAGGTAGCTCCTAGCTTACTATATATAGTGTGGCTCTATTAGGTAATTAGTTCAGATGTCTAGTTCCCGTAAATTTAAGATCGAGATGATCATAATTGATTTACCATCCCAGCATTTGGGTTCCACCAGATAGTCCGTCCCTGATTAAGGATATGGCGACCGTGGTGCACCCAATAAGTCAAGTGTGGATCCATTAAGTCCTTGAGAGTGTGTCCCTGGTAGTACGGATTGGGATTGAAGTTCAGATCACCTGTAAAAGGAGTGATTGATTTTTAACTTGCTGAAAAACGTAAGATATAATATTAGGTATATGGTCTAAGATCCAGCATTAGATTAGAAAAATATACTTATATGAATTGCCACTTTTCCAGACGGACGCTATTGGTTATTATTTATGCCCTTTGGCTATTAATTCAGTAATAGTACTTCGTAACGTACGTAACTTCGTAATAGTTCGTATGAAGAGAAGTTAATTGTAAGTTAATTTGTTATTAGGGAATTAAATGTTTGGTATAACTTTTTTGATGTAACTTTATATTAGCTACAAAACAAAAAGCTACTTACTAGCTACAGTTGGCAAAAAAATAATTAAGAAATTAAAAAGTGGCAATACCATAGTGAACAATGGACAACCACAACACGTATTATACGTAGAGTATCCTATAACCTATCCAGCCTATCCTATAGCCTGATTAGCCAGCATCTTTTTAATTTCTTAACTAATTTGCCAACGTGTTACGTGTATGAATGAACTGACTAGAATTTATTAAGCTAAGTAGGTCCTTCCTTCCTAGACAGACAAAAATATTAGGCGGGACAAAATGTTCTTTCCCGCTAGTCTTGTCTTGCTATTCCAGCCAGTGCCCCAGCTTTGTTTGAATCAGTGTTTCCACTTTCATCTGAATCTAAATTCAGCTAAAAAATTAAAATCCAGTGCTTCATCTTTAGCATCAGCGTTATATTCTTCACCCTCTACTTTTCATGATTAATTGCTTACTGCAAGTGGCAATACAGTAATGTCCCGTTGTAACTATTATGTTGATATGAAAGAGACGACACTAAAGTATTGCCACTTTTTAACTTTTCAACTATTTTCATTTTGCCAAGCTACGAAGCTATAGTATCTGATTTTATTATAAATATAAAACACTATTTTCTAAGACAGTAAGTATCATTTTATTAAAATAAATAACAAAAGATAAAGTTTCTGTTTTATTTCTTTTTCTTTCTAATTCCTTGAATTTTTCGCTAAATCAAGGATTTTCGGAGACTAATTTAAGGTATATTTAATTTAGTTAGGGGCAATTTTCGAAAAAATCCAGCTGGGGCTCCCGGCGCTAACCTAACCAGAAGTCCAGAATGCCAGAAGGTGATAGTGGAGTGGAATGGAAAATATGGAAATTGAAATGGAAAATTGGAATGGAAACACACACACAGAAACAGAAACACTGGTTTGAAATAGTTTGAATTGAATTCGATCGAATCGAATCGAATAGACGCGCGACGCGAATAGAATTATAGTATAGCTTAGCTATAGATAGAATATCAAATTATCAATAATATCTTATCAATAATCAATCAAACAATTATAACTAATAACATTAACAAAACAAAACAAATCAATTATTTAATTATTTTCAATAAGATGAATTGAGTAGGAGTGAGGCGTATTTATCGTAACAGGTAAAAATAACAGGTATTTTAAAGGAACAGGTTGGAACTGTGACGTCTTAGCAGATTTAACTGTTCCTGTTAATTTTATCTGTGGTTCTATCATGTTTGTACTAGGAACAGGTGAACAGTTAGATACTTCCATAGATCGAATATGAAAGTATCCAACTGTTCACTGTTCACCTGTTCCGGAACAAGCTGTCTCTCATTCAATTTACCTTAGTTAAAAAGAGATACACCTATTACAGCCGATGGCGTTCGGAAACTCGAACAATATTTTAATGTAACAAGCAAAAGGGTTGCTAGTATGCAATACATATTATTATATCTATTAAAATAAAATTAATAATAAAGCTGAACCTGAACATTATAACGTAGATTAAGTTCACGTTCATATTTATTTTATTTTATTAACGATATATATATATATATATATATATATATATATATATATATATATATATATATATATATATATATATATATATATATATATTGCGTAATAGCGCAAAAAGATAATGAACTATGATTACAGTAATGTATCCGAACGTAAATTTTATGTCAATCAATATTATGACAGTGACATTTCGAAATTCAAATATTTTAATTCAATTTTAAATTTTTCATTCGTATTTCGTTTATTGATTTTCTTTTTCTTGAGTAAATTAATTTTTCATATTTCATTAAAAAAAATTGTCCTTAAATGTTTTTATGTGTTTGTGTAATTAAGAATAACTGTAAATATCTAGTTAGTTTAGTGCCTTTGTTTAAGTCCCTAGTAGTGTAAACCATATTTGTACCTAACCTAATGACTAGTTTCAGTATTAGTTTAAATAAAATTATAAATCTGACAGTCCTAAGCCTGTAAAATCATGGAGATTTTTCAGTCCAATGTGTCAAATGTGTGTTACATGTATAACATGTGGTAGCAGTAGTGAAACAAGAACAGGTTTGGAACAGGTCATCAAGTAAATACTATCTTGTAAAAAATAACAGGCTGTTCTTTAATAACAGGTAAATGGAACTGTTATTTCGATGTCACCGGAACAGTTGGAACAGGTTCCCAATTTTACCTAGTACAGCCCACTACTAGAATTGAGTGAGGCAAATAAATAAATTTTAAAACTGTATTTTTGTACTCCGCAAGAACATTCGTTCAAGCAAGCACGACAAAAAATTCTCAAAAACTACTGAACCGATTTAACTTCATTTGTGTCGACTTGTCGTCAGTAGAAAAGTGGAGTATACAAGTGATAGCGCGATTTAACCTGGCCGCGCAGCGCCATCTGTCGTCAGTTTAATGTACTAACAAATAGTTGATGCATTCCGTGATAATGTAGTAAATATAATTTCCACTTGTAAGTTTATTGAATTATTTTTTTAAGGTTAATAGCAATGACGATTGACGCCATTTTTCCTACTTTCAAGTTGAAAAAACTGTCAAGCTAAAACAGTGCAGTTTTACCATGAAATTACTCTATCATGAAATTATTCTAGAAGTTAATTTTATAAACAAATTTTAATGCTTTCGGCATTAAACAAAAAATGCTTTTAAAAAGAAATAAATAGCTATCTATTTGTGCCAGTCCCAAAATTGTTATTATTAGGCTGACCGACGGATATGTTTACCTACATAGATACTTACTTAAATGCTGAATAATTGGGAAAAAAATCCGTACGAAACAGGGGGCGGATCACTAGCAATAAATATACACAACAAACCTCCACCCTCTTCCAAGTCAATGTCTTCCTCCTCCTCTCCTGAACCGAAAGTATAAAACCCTTGTGGAGAAATGCTTGTGGCAGCTGCGATGCGTCCGATTTGTGCCCTCAAGTAGTTGCGTTCGGTGCCGTCGAAAGGCGGAAATGTTTGGACCTTATTATAATAAACATTTAATTGTATTGTTAAATTATAGGCACCCATACCACAATGAAATAACTCTTAGGGCCTCTTTCTCCAACTACAAGTAAAGTAACGTGTTGATTAGTTACTTTTAGAAATCATTTTCTGTTTTATTGAATTATGCGCTCGGTGTACTGCGTCATTCGATAGGCGATTTTTTTATTATTATTTTCTTTCTAATATGTTTGGGACTTTTACCGTACAAACAAAGGTATATCAGCTCCATTATCCCCGGTTACCGGTGACTTTAAATGACAGTTAGCCTACTAGTTACTACTCATTTTCATTATACCTCATGATCCATACTCAATTTCATTGTATATCACGACAAGTGCTCGTACTTATAGGTAGGTACTGACTGAAACTCAAGATCAAAGATCAGTAGGTACTCACACTTGTACTAGTCATGAAATGAAAAAAGTATGTAAAATTTGTAATATAATTATAAGAGCTGTGAGCTCAGTGGGCCGAAAAATAGGCTCCATCCATATCTAAACAACAGATGCAAGTTTGAATCTCGGTCTGTCGGTATTTGAAATAAAGCACTAATGTAAAGAAAAACATCCTTACAGTTAAGTGGTTAGGTATACTCTACTACCGCGTTAGGACTAACCTGTAAGATAAGATAGGTATGCCGTATGTTCGGAAATAAAAACCTAATACCTCAGCGTCCAAGTCCCCGGTCATCGCTCGCACTGAAAGTCTTGCGACACGAATCTGGTCAGGCGTCACGTCCGGCAAACATATCCACCTTTCACCGGGATTATTACAAACCCAAAACACCTACATTTTGACAAACAACGGTATAGCCATTCAAAATTGTAACCACAGGTCTTTATGCCATGATAAATGTACAATTATGTAAAAGGTAATGCTACCTTCTTGTTAACACCCTGTCCTGGTCTCTCGACTGGTATGGGCGGTGGAGGTTGCCAGGTGGAGACCGGTAGTGGTGGTAATTTAGGGGGCACAGGTTCTTTAGGTTTTTCCTCCTTGCCTTCACCTTCGCCCACTAAAATAATCATTAAGCTAAAATATATATATGACCCTAATTGTTATTTACTTTTGTAAATCCAGGATTGAAAAAAGTTTATACAATCCAGATTAAAAAGTGACTTACTCAATTCCTTCTGCTCTTCCAGTTCGTTAGGATGTGTTTCTTCGGCACCTTCGCCTTCTCCGGGCATATCTTTCAATTCGAACTCCTTAACAATTGAAAAAAAAATTATGCCTCTAAAAGTACTAACAGAAGTGTCCGATTAAGCAGATGTGCGGTCTATGTGAGATTATTATAGAAATAAAATTATTGCCCTCGAGAACTTTCATTTTTATTAGTTTAGTTGGGTTTGGCAGAGTATTACCTAGTTGTATCAACAGAATATTCGCAATTTACTTATATCCAAAAAAATAAAGTTTATTACAAAATAAAAAGACGAAGAAATTATAAAAATATAGATAGAGATAGATTATAATAGAGGAAAATATAAAAGAAAATAAAAAGAAAAAAATATTATAAATTTCTTACATAAAACGAGGTATACCTAACATGCCATTTTATTGCCTAATAATAAAATTTATAGGTATTGAAATAATCTTTTTTCCTTTTTTATCTCGTCAATCTGCTGTTTGGGGTGGTAATACGAAGCCACCCCGAATCACGAAGCTGTATGAAGCCAAGTGTCGGTTTTATGAAACAGTGAGCAAAAATTCCCTTTTTCCAAAGATTTAAATCCATAACTGGTTACGAAAAACTTTTTCGGACCAAGCGATTTAAAACATCCTTTATAATGCGCACTGCGAATCTTTTCAGTTGGAGTGAATAGGCATCTTCTGGGTGAGTTTGCTCCATCATAAGCCTCATCTTTGCTACACAGTTGGGTGTTGGCCAAGAGCAAACCCATCTCTAATAAAAAAATGTCCTACATGGACTAAAAAGGTTGGTCTTCCACCCGCTTAAACCTACACTTCTCGTAAACCTATGATGGATAATTTTCCAGGAATTTACGGATTCTCTCGACTGATTAAGCCAAACTTTGTCTGAAATAGTTACCAAGGTTCCCACAAGCTACGATAATGTACCTACATAATTTACTTATTTAAATATTTTTCTTACTCTAATTCTTCTATCAAGTTCTTCTAAAGTCAGATCAGTTTCAGCTACGTAATAATTAGCCTGCGTTCCGAAGATCTTCCCAAAAAACCTTGAAATTATGACATTCATTTTGAATTTTCTCAATTGTTTAATGCACATAAAACGTGAAAAAATAGTTTTTTTTATTGTTAAATAAATGCTCTTTAACCTTAAATGTAAGTTTCTTTGATTTATGGATGCAAGTGTCTAAAAAATTCACATTTTAAACCTGTTGTCTAATTACACAAATCAAAGTAAACAAATATTTTAAAATTGTTATATGTATAACATTTTATTAACCTGACTGAGGCGACGGGCTCCTTTATCGCCAACATTTTTAGCGATATGAAAATCGCATAACACTCGCTGTCAGGTAATCCATAACCGCCCTGAGAAAAAGTAAGTTTAGATATACTCGTAATTTGTTACATTTCTTTTCTGAGACGATTAAAATCTTCAAAACGAGGACTGTATAGTTACCTCACGAAAATAATAGTTATGATCTATGAGATCGGCGATTATTGGTTTACTCGACTCCTCTTCCAAATCCAATTCCTGCTCTTCTTCACCAATGTCATCTAATTTCTGACATTTACTCGCCACAAGCTACGTTGTAATTGTAACATAATTATTATTAATTTTATTATCACATTAACATAACTAATGCAACTTATATTTTCTATGAACCCACTATTAAGCTGGTAACTAGCACTAAGGGGAGAATATATCTATTAAGGAATAAAAATTTTTGAGCCATAACTTTGTAGCAGCCTTATCTTGGTTAAAGTTCAACTTAAAACGAATTTCCAAACGTGCAACAAGAATTTTCGGCCTTAAAGTTTGTAAATTATGACTTGTGAATTCTTTGTAGATATAGTCAGGTATAACAAACAACTAAGTAATAAGTTAGCAGCAAGTCGAGAAACATATCGAATAGAGAGAACCTTTCCCACGAAAACAAGTTGTAGTGTAGGTATATTATGTATTTTTGTGTTTTTGTTTGCAATGAATAAACTCAAAAACTACTGGACCAATTGTATTATCTATAGGTGAAAATTCGCCTACCTATAGCCTATAGATAATAAAATAATAACCGCTATAATGTAAGCTACATTATAGCGAGTAACATAGCTACCATAGCTATTATATTTTATAAAGTTATACGCGGAAGAAGTCGCATGAAACAGCTAGTAATTTATAAAATCTATGTATAATTCTAAAAACGCATGTAAATTCACCGCAGTGCGTGCTAGCTCTTAAACTAAATAACATATGACATGTGTTTCTAACCCTATACATCTCATCCTGAAGCCGTATCAATGATAATTGCGGTGGCGATAAATAAATGTCGTTTAATAAATCGAAGTTTGGCCGAAACTTTTCTAGTTTCACTTCCCAAGAATACTGTTCAAAGTTATCCACCACATCAGGAGGCTTTTGCGAAATCATCTTATGTACAAGGTCCACGAGATGATCATACCTATACAGAAATACAATAAATTAATATAAAACCCGCAGGAAAAACATTACAGGACCATGGGAAAAATATATACTAACATAGAGTCCCCAGTAGCTCCTGATTGCTGTTTTAGAAAATTTTTCGCCAGAATCAAGTCATTATTAAGATCTGGCATAACCTTTTCAGTAGCAGCGATAATCTCAGGCTCTAATAAAAACGTTTGCGACATGTTTAAGTTGTTCGTAGCTGATTAAATTTTAAATGCAACGGATTTTTCAGAAAATAAAATCTCGGAAAATGCCATCAGTAGTCATGCATGGCTATGACAACTTTTTTTCTAATGGCAATCGTCGTGACACATTTTCACATAGAGAATGCATAGAGAGAGAAATTACTTATCTCATTCAATGATATTCTACAACTACAATTGTATAATTCTAATTGTATTTATAATTAGTTATATAATGTTACATAGATTTAGTATTACTACCGTTCATTTGACAAAGTCACTTCTATGAATAAAAAAAAGTTCATATTTCAAAAGAATTGTAATGGAGTGACGTTATAGCGCCTCTTCACAATGAGCCTGCGCTGGCCCAGCGAGATGGCCATGCGATGGTTGAAACCTAAATATATTACTATACTCTTTGGTTGATACGCAACTACACGATGGCGCATTCAGTTGTGATTCATTCATCGCTTTTGATGTGGGCCGAAAAACGACACCGACGCCATCCCCACGACCATCGCACGCGCCATAAGCCATCCACCACTACCACTACCCACTACGCCCTCCATACGTTGGCCCATCATAGTCGGCCATAGGGATGGCCCATCGTGAAGAGGGGCCATTTACACACATTCAATATTATGTCAATCATCTGTCAATGTCAAATTTATCGCCTTTATTTATCGGTGTCAAACTTATAAATGTTATTGTTATTTGTTATGTATTTCCTATCCTAAACGATACTATAATATAATAATATTATAATTCGTATCGTAAAATATGTTAAACCTATTCTTATATTGCCAGTGTACTTGTGATTATTGATTTAACAATTCATTATAAAGTTTGTAAGTACAAATAACCTAGAAAAATAATCAAAACAAATCCGACCCTAGTCTGAAATGGGAACGAAATTCGATGTTGCTGCCTATAATTTCCGCAAAAAATGTCCGTTTGTCAGAAAGGACCTTCTTCGATGGTTTCCCGGACACATGAATAAAGGCTTAAAACAGATGCAACGAAAACTAAATTCGGTCGACTGTGTGATCGAAGTTCACGACGCTCGCATCCCATTCACTGGACGAAACCCAATATTCACTAGCACATTATTAGGCGCCAAGCCTCACATACTAATTCTCAATAAGAAAGATCTTACGATTAATTCATTATTACCGAAAATAAAGGACAGGTTAAAAGCGGAAGAAAATGTAAATCATGTGATCTTTACAAATGCAAAAGACCAGCAATGTAGAGGTACAAAATCTATATTGCCTATTATGATAGACCTAATTAAAGGCTCAAATAGATTCAACAGATCTGAAGAGCTTGATTATAACGTGATGATTATTGGTGTGCCAAATGTGGGTAAATCATCATTGATAAACCGTATGAGATCAAGACACTTGAAAATGGCACATGCTTTGCCAGTGGGAGCAGTTGCAGGTGTCACGAGGAGTCTCATGACAAAAATGAGAATTAACGACAATCCTAAAATTTTTATGTTTGATACACCAGGCAAGTTACAAAGGGGATGTTTTTGTTATTTTTACCATTTACCATGTTTAGAAACATATTGGGACTCTACCGGGTGTCCCAAAACTATGCAACATAAAGGGAAAGTATGTACCTTAAATATTGTAGAATATTTTGCTGAAAGAAGACTTTGTTATTTTTAAAAGTTACTAATACTGTATTCAAAGATTTTCTGAAAATTACGTTGTCGTCGGCCATAAATAATATTCTTGAAATTTGAATCAAACTTTTTACGTACTTACTTTCTTTTAAGATACAATATTACTTAAGAAGAATTATTATTTTTTGTCCATTCTTTCAATTGGCATCATAAAAATACAGGTGATTATTTTTTTCACATTTTTTTAAGTCGGTTCAATTCCCAGATGAAGCAAGTAATTTTCAGAAAATCTTTGAATGCAGTATTAGTAACTTGTACAGGGCGTCCCAAGCCCTGTAAATTGATGTGTGTAGAACCTGTGTCTAATAGCTAATAAGAATCTATGTAATAAAAAAACAATAGATTTTACAACCTAAGCTATCTCACATTTGCTCTAAGTTTTTATAATATAGAAGTATCATTAAATTATCAGATTACATACATATTTGCAAAGTGGCAATTAGTGCAAACGCAGTCATTTGGGCACCCCATATGGTGGTAGTAACCAGCCTGTTATAGATCACCTTGAAATAACAGTATGGATACTGTTGCATTTAGTTAGTCTTTAAAATATCTTTATTAATTATTAATCATAAGGAGTTAAAGACTATTTTATTTTTTCGTCTAGGTATCCTGGAGCCCTCGGTAACCGATATAGAAACGGGCCTCAAATTAGCTCTGTGTAGTGCACTGCAAGATCACTTAGTGGGAGAGGAGGCCATAGCAGATTACCTCCTGTATTGGCTAAATAAACATGGCTATTTTCAATATGTCCCCTATATGGGACTTACAGAGCCATGCGATGATATTAACAAGGTATTGTAATGCATTATCTGAATTTATCTAATTCTAAGGTTTACGGAAGTTATACAATACGGTGACAAGAGTTCTAAGGACATGTTTAAGAAAAACACCACTTAAATTACACTTCCATATATTTAAAAAAAGAAAATATAGACTATATACTAATACAAAGAGAGAAGATTTGTATTTTATTTGTAATGAATAAACTCACTAATAATAACTACTGTTATATTTGTATGAAAAACTACTGGACCCATTTTATAAAATTACGCGGACGAAGTCGTGTACAGCAGCTAGTATTAAATGAGTCACATGAGAAAGTAATATATCACAGGTTGTTCAAACCTGCATCTAAAAAAACAGTGGTTTTTTTCCATCTCAAAAATGCCCAGTTAAGTTAATTCCATGTTGTTTACTTACAGGTGTTGTTAGCAGGTGCCGTGAAGTTCAATAGGATACGTAAGGTCAGAGACTTTGATGGGACAGTACGTACTGTGCCAGACTTTTTGGAAGTTGCGAGAACAATGATCAAGGCATTCCGTACTGGTGAAATAGGAAAGATACTGTTGGACATAGACCTGTTTAAAAATGTTGAAATTGATTCACCCGAAGAGAGCATAACAACAAAACAAAAATAGCCTGTATAGTGTAAAATAAATATTTAAAATGAAGTAATAAAAAAATTTGTTTATTATTTTCTTCAATAGTGGTAGGGGACTTTTGGATTTACTCGAGCGCGTCAGATATTGCCAATGTACCCCACGTGTCTCCGATAACGGATATGTATTAATCTGACAGTTTGGTTGGTGGGGTTGGCGGGGGTGGGGGTAAAATTTTAAATACAACTCGAGCGCGTCAGATTTCCAGAGGGGATGTTAAGTGAACCTAAACTAAGCTCCCATTTAAAATTCAGACGATTCGCTATATTAACACTTTTTGCTATATTAACCTATGAAAAATGTTTTGGCATGAATGTTTAAAAAAGTTTTGAAAAAAAATGACTTGACAACTAACAAATATCAAACAAACATTATACAAACTGGTGGAAATAGGCAAAAAAATACCAATGCATCTAAACTACTAATTAATTAATTAAATTATGTGCTAATTGTGTTATCCTTGAAGTAATGGGAGTTTCCTCCCATGTGTAGCCATTAATTAACTAACCAATAAGGAATGTCATACAAAGATGAATCCCTTCATTTATTTCGAGTCTATACTACAAACACTCCAAGAATACAGATGGATAATGGATGCCGCAAATGCATGCTACCCTATCGCTACGATGTCTAAGCTTCATACTGCATAATTTACCTTAAAAAAACTGTTCTATTATGATTTACTCAGAACATTTCCACAGTGATAGTAAAATATGTGGCAGCACTGAAAATGTGGTACCTAAATCAACGCTTTCGACTTCCAAATCAGAAACGGGTTTAGCTGTGAAAGCTTCAAAGGGTTTGTTTTCGTTAGATGATACTCTGGATATGATAAACTCGCCCTGGACTACAGAAACTTGGAGCAGATATACTGGCAACAGTAAGACTTCTTTTAATAACAGTTCTATCTCAGGCCCACAAAGCACCACATCTTATGGAATCCAAACCCCATACCCCATTTCGGACGGTGGACCCACATTGATACTATACGAAGGATTATCGTGGAGCAAAAGCACTGCCTTATTACCTTTAAGCAGAAAAAATTCACAATCGGATACACTTAGTACGTGGACATTGGAAACTTTCTCGAGTACAAGTTCTAAGAACGATGTCACGAGGTCCCAAATTAAGATTAAATATCCTTGGAGTCCACGCACGAGCGACAACGAGTCTGATATTTACCCACCCAGTGCGAGTACATCGCGTATAAAATATCACAACATATCAAGCAAACATAATAATATGTTAAAGAGCAGTAGTAACACAAACATTCGAATGAATCTGAATAACTATTTATTGTTAGACACCAAAGATAAGAATTCATTTTTAGACTGGATTCCGATAAAAGTAAATGTTATACGTAAGAATTATGTTCTTGAAAATTATAGAGAAAAGTAAATTTTTAAAAATTAGTAAAATTACAATATATTCAAACAGATTTCAGCTTTTAATTACCAAAGCCACTCCACTTGATGGTTAGTGGTCACCATCAGCATAAACGCCTAGAGATGAAAGTGCACCATCTTGATAGACATTAAATTTTGATAATAATTGTTCACGGGACACCAGAAAGAACATAGGGTACCTTTCATCCAGAACGCGGACGAAGTTGCGGGCACCAGCTAGTCAGTTATAAACAGCAACGATAGGGCGGTGACAATGAGCTACAAACCTTGACCTTGCTAGAATAAAGGATAATTTCCACAATAGCACTTATGCTGTTATTTCCGGTTGATATTCTTTGACAGTGTGGTTACTGCCACTACATCTAGTCTTCTATTTAATAATTTAAATACTGCCATTATACCTAGGTAGGTACCAAAAAAGTTCATTATATACACGTTGGTCTAGCTAAGCGGATAGTAACACTAGCTATTAACCAAACGGTCGCGGGTTCGAATCCCGCTAGGGGCAAATGTTTATGTGTTAAAATTTACCTTTGTACCCAAAGATTTAAATCTTTGTTTGTACCTGTGAGTCGTGGATGTTTTGTATTTATATTATGTATTTACTAACAGTATGAAACAAGCGATAAAAAGTCTAACACGATAAAAGGTTCTGATAATTTTTTATAGATTAAAAAATAAACAAATCATCATTATACAGATATATTTTATTTTATGATAATTCACTAGTTGACTACAATTTTAACTAGGCTTACCATTAAAATGAACCTTTAATTTATCCCAAAACATATAAACAACTACCAAAACAATAAACAAAAAAAAACCGCTAAAAATATGGAATATGTATTATTTTTTTTACGTATAAATAGTAGCATTCACTTTGTTTGTGAATTGAAAATAAATAAATATTAATATTTGCTTATACAAATATCTGTAAAATTATTGTCGTTTATCACATAAAGTATTAAACTATCTTTTAGAAAAGTTTTCAAAGAAAATAAAAGTTTTAAAATATAAATTTTGAAAAAATGTTATCAAGTTGCTGATAATTATCACAGTGGCTTATTGGCTATACCGATAACAGACTTGTAGTATTTCGGTTCTTTGAGGCAGTTAACTAGGAATGAGCCCAAATCCCACTTAGACACAGAACGGGCCGGAGACGTCTTTGGGTTCACCTCTATCATCAGCTCCCTGCTGGGCTCATCTGTAAGTTATTACCACCTGGTAGTTAATATTTAGATTACTTCATTCAATAATTTTCACTATTTAACCCTTTAACCGCTTGGTTTTGTAGGAGTTGTGCCCTTAGCGTCTGACTCGTGTTTTTTTTTTTTTTTTATGATTTAAAAATAAACATTATACGAGTAGAGGAATTTATCGTATATATATCCGGTGGTGGCGCCAAATCATTAGTTATCTGTGGTGCGTTTCCAATTCCGAATCCACACCAACAAACATGCATACACCGCAACGCAGTAGCGCCCACTGGCGCACACATAAATACAAGATGAAGAAGTGAACGCAACGTTCGATATACGCAAAACCGCGCCGCGAGGATTTATAATCAATAAATCCGATTATTCCCATATCGCACCGCTGAAGCATTGTGCTTTTGTAATCTACAAATGGTGTGGCTCCGCGAGTGCAATTGAGGTGAAAAGGGACAGTTTTGAAAACCGGAACGAGTGTGTGGCGGGCCAGCTTCCGTCTCCATCGTCCTGGAGGATTTGCATCATAACCGGCAGCGACGAGGTAGGTGATGCATGTCCTATCCAATTCTCTTCCTGCCCCTTTGATTGCACGCACCACGAAACAATACAGTCCACTTATTATCTTCATATTCGCCGCACCATTAGTGGTCCTTCGAGCCGGATCAAACCATTAGTGGTCCTTACGACCCGGGTACCATTTAGTGCTCCTTACGAGCATATGGTCCAGTTTGGTCCCATCCAGCCGCCCTTATTAGGTTACTTTATAGGCCCTAGTAAGAGATTTAATATTAATCATTGTGAATATTAATTTTATCAACCCGCATATACCTACTTATTTATTAAAATATTCACATACTATTTTCTTCATAAACCGCCCGTAACAAATTAAGTTACGTGATTTCCCGCCTAGATATAATATATATCTATGTAATACTTAATATATTTCAAAAAAATATTAAGCTAATTAATCATAAAAGTGATATTTAATTAATTTATAAATTATTATCTACCTACTATAATCTACCGCACTAGCAAAATCGTGTTATCGTAAATTGTTCGATATTATACGACCGAGTCACGAAGTCACGCGCCTATCATTCGCGTCGTATTGTATTTACCCGCATAATATTAACATTCGCGTCGTATTGTATTTTCCCGCGTAATATTGTCATTCGCGTCGTACTGTATTCTCCCGCGTAATATTTGAATTTATTAATTTAACTAAATTATTCGCTTAAATTTCATAATGCCGCCTAAAAAGGTTTCTTCCGATAATGAAGAGGATGTTCAAGATCCGCAACTAGCTATTTCAATAGCTAAATATGAAGCTATCTTCGAAATATTACAAAATATCTATGATATGTCCTCAGATAAGGAAAGTTTCCTTGGCGCTTCTTTACAGGTCGAATCGCTTCGCACTAAGTTCGAAACGAATTTAGATAATTATAATTCTCGCTTATTAGCATTGAATCCTAACGCGAAACCTAACTATAAAGGGCTCGTCGCTTTCGAGCATTTGTATTGTAGAATAAAGGGAGTTCAATTAAATTATTTGTCGCCAGCTGATAAGCAAGATTCACACGCACATAAGGCTTGTCCCACACTGCCGCCTATACAACTGATGGACTTTTCGGGTGACGTTCGCTCATGGTCATTGTTTTATGCCAGCTTTAAGTCTACCGTTCATGATAACCCATCGCTCACAAACTCCGAAAAGTTGTACTATCTGCTGGGCAGGCTGAAGGGCAAGGCGCAATCCGCATGCGCAGGTATATCTCCTTGCGCTGAAAATTACGAACTTCTTTTACAGACGCTGATTGATAAGTATGAAGATCAGCGTATGCTCGCTTCCGCGTATTTAAATCAAATGTTTGAGTTCAAGCCTTTACAATCTGCCACCGCGACAAACTTTGATTTATTTACAGATAACTTTACAAGTGCAGTGCGCGCTTTAAAGAATCTAAAGTTAGATAATCTGACTGACTTAATCATACTTCATATCGCGCTTAAGAAATTAGATTTAGATACTGTTCGCGCTTTCGAGTTGAGTTGTGATTCCAAAATACCTACGTTCGATAACTTAGTCGATTTTATTACCTCCCGCGCTAAGGTGTTGGAACGCACTCAGCCTAGGTCATCGGGTGCAATGAATACTCGTCAAAATAATAATAATAATAATCGTCGCTCTAGTAATAATAATAATAACGCCTCGCCGCCTAAGTACCAAACCTACTTGAGTACAAAGGTCGACTTACAGTGCAAGTGTCTTTGCACTAATATAACGCATCAGCATTTATTTAAATGTTCTGAATTTAATAGGATGACTGCTTATGAGCGTTTCCAATGCGTGAAGGATAACAATGCGTGTGTTAATTGCCTAAGTTTAAAACACCGAGTTTTAAATTGCTCATCTAAGTTTAATTGCCGCGTTTGTAAGCAAAGGCACCACACAAAGTTACACTTCAAGCGAGTGGAGACCGGCAGCGAAGTCCCCGAGCCCGCGTCGAAGCCTCCGCCTTCGACCGCTGCCCAAAGTCATACTGCTAGGTGCGCGACCCCCGCGCGGTCGCCGCAGCCTTCCCCCGCGCGCTCAGATGTTGCGTTATGTACCTATTCATATAATAACCGATTGCATGATGCGCCCGCGCGTAGTAAACAAACTACTATTTTATTATCAACCGCTCAAGTCGTCGCGTATGATATTAAAGGCGATCGACATGTTATTCGCGTACTATTAGATTCTGCATCGCAAAGCCACTTTATTACGAAAGAGTGCTGCGATCGGTTAGGAATACAGCTTCATGACACTGAACGTACTATTGTAAAGGGGTTCGGTGGAGCTGAGAAAATTATTAAGACTAACTCAATCGATTTAAAAATTTATTCGCGCTTTGACAACAACATTAATTTTAATATCTCGCCGCTCGTTGTTGATCAAATTACCGATTTATTACCTACGGCTGTGGTAGACACTACTGTATTATCACACCTATCAGGGGTGCCGCTAGCGGATGAGAGTTTCGGCATGCCAAATAAAATAGACGCGCTGATCGGAGCTGAACTCTTCTCGCATATATTTCTCCCCGACGAAGTTCACGCCCCGCGCGACTCGTCGGCGCCCTCTGCTTTACGCACAGTATTGGGGTATGTTATTATGGGTTCCGTACCCACGATACCCACACTCATTAACAACCAGGCCTTGACATGTTGCCTCGCTCAAGAGCCTGCCGCTATTGACTCACTAGTCAGGCGATTTTGGGAGCTCGAGGAGCTTCCCTCCGCACCGCCCGTTCTTCATCCCGCCGATGTTGAATTCGAAGAATTTTATAAATCAACTACGACCCGCGATCGCGTTACTGGTAGATACACTGTTGGCCTACCATTTAACGATGATGTTTATTCGCTCGGAGACTCTTTCGAAACCGCTCGCAAGCGTTTCTTATGCCTCGAAAGAAAGCTAGAAGCTTCACCTAAATTTAGGTCGGCATATGATGACGTCATTCAAGATTGCCTCGCAAAGGATTATATTGCTCCCGCGCCGCTGTACGATCTCCATGACCCCACTCCTATATACGTCATACCGCATCATGGAGTCGTGCGCGAGGACAAGACATCCAACAGTCGATCTGTCCTAGATAATCTCCCCGCTTCGCACAGACTTCCCTCTGAGGTGGAGTTTGATAAAGCCGTGCAACATAAAATATTAGGCTTGCATTGGTCCACAGATAATGACGCTTTTTATTTTAAAATCTCCGCGCCCGCCGAAATGAAGTGCACTAAGCGCTCCATTCAAGTCACGGATAATATTCCAGCTGACAACTTTTATCACGTCGCGGGCACTGAAAATCCCGCCGACATACTCTCGCGTGGCATTACGCCACAGAAATTACTCTCACACCCTCTGTGGCTCCACGGGCCACAGTGGGCTTCATCGCATCCATCTGAATGGCCTCTTAAGAGCCTTGACGGACAGTCTATTACAGACATACCGGAACAGAAGGTTCACGTGCACCCAGTGTGCACGCCTGTAAAGCATTGCGCTTTATATGAGCTCGCTCTCCGCACCTCCTCCTGGAGTAGGCTTCTACATATTACATACGTATGTAAGTTCGCAAAATTATTGCCTCGCCGCAGCACTATTGCAGCGACCGCCGATGATATTCAGTTCGCTGAAAATAAGATGCTACGCTCCCTGCAAAGCCAGCACTTTGCAGAGAAATATCATAGAATTAAAAATAATAAATCGTGCTCGCCGGCCTTAAACCGCTTGAGGCCTTTCGTTGACAACGGTCTGATCTGCTTAGGCGGTCGCCTTGCCAACTCCGCGCTGGACTATGCACACATGCATCCAGCTATTTTACCGCGCAGTGATCATGTAGCGAATGTGATCATTGATTTACTATTCACATGCCTTATGACTCGTGCTGTGCATATTAAGGTCGCAACAGACCTCAGCACTGCGAGTTTTCTCATCGCGCTCAAACGTCTTCTCTCCCGTCGAGGACCAGTGCAGTACTTGCACTCGGACAACGCGAGAAATTTAAAGGACCGCCAGGGGAACTTACCTTCGCCCTGTAATTAAACAATAATTTAGTTATTATTTTAGAGAAGTTTCGCACCGCGTTTTTTAGTTTAAGTTTAGTTGTAAGTTATATCAATACCGCTATATCAAATTTTATATTATTTTATACCGCTTCGCATACCTATCTATAGTTAATTTGCTTCCGCTTCGCCGTGACTTTGTGGACTCATTTCTAACCCCGCGCGCACTAAGCGATTGATCCCAGAGTCATAGAATATATATATTTTTCTTCTCGCTTTTCTTATGTTTGTTTTTTAATGGTGACCCATTAAGGGCGGGTGGATATGGTGGCGCCAAATCATTAGTTATCTGTGGTGCGTTTCCAATTCCGAATCCACACCAACAAACATGCATACACCGCAACGCAGTAGCGCCCACTGGCGCACACATAAATACAAGATGAAGAAGTGAACGCAACGTTCGATATACGCAAAACCGCGCCGCGAGGATTTATAATCAATAAATCCGATTATTCCCATATCGCACCGCTGAAGCATTGTGCTTTTGTAATCTACAAATGGTGTGGCTCCGCGAGTGCAATTGAGGTGAAAAGGGACAGTTTTGAAAACCGGAACGAGTGTGTGGCGGGCCAGCTTCCGTCTCCATCGTCCTGGAGGATTTGCATCATAACCGGCAGCGACGAGGTAGGTGATGCATGTCCTATCCAATTCTCTTCCTGCCCCTTTGATTGCACGCACCACGAAACAATACAGTCCACTTATTATCTTCATATTCGCCGCACCATCCGGCTCTGGCGAAATGGACACGAAAACGACTCTGGGCGGCTAAAGGGTTTAACAACGCATGAAGTACGTAAAATATTAAGTCATATCGGTCACTTATCAATAATTAAAATAGCAGATTTCCAACCATCTATATATACTAGCAGGTGCCGGCGACTTCGTCCGCGTTCTCTATAGCCTTCCTCGATTAATTGACTATCCAACACAAAAAGAATTTTTCAATTCGAACCAGTAGTTACCAACAACCAAACAAACAAACAAACAAACTTCAGCTTTATAATATTAGTAAGTGAGGAGTCTAGTTTCAAATCCCGCTAAAACGTTGTTTATAAAATTTCGAGAAATTGAAAAAAAAAAAGAACGCTCTTGAGTATAGCTTTGGCCTTAGGCAAAAAAAAAATTGATACGAATTATTATTGTCATCTGGTAATACTAAGTGCTTGCTGTTCATCTATAAATAAAGGATAATTTGAAATATAACGGAAATCATTTTCATTTTGGCGTACTTTGTTACGAAAATTCGGTTTTAATGGAATTTGAAACATACATGTTGTATTTTAGCGGGATTTGTTGTGATCAAATTGCAAGGCGTGGATGGCGTTCTACAATAAAGTCTAATTTATACAATACATACAATGATTTCGTAGTCACGTGACCAAAATACTGTGGTCTCATTGGTCATTTCATTTTTAGAGGGTATTGAAAATAGACGCCTCAAGTATAGATAATATCGTTATGTCCGAAGGGCCTAAAACAGGTCTAAAATGAATCACGTAACTTTGTCCATTGAACC
The DNA here is from genome assembly GCA_945859745.1 of Synanthedon formicaeformis. Classification (NCBI taxonomy): domain Eukaryota; kingdom Metazoa; phylum Arthropoda; class Insecta; order Lepidoptera; family Sesiidae; genus Synanthedon; species Synanthedon formicaeformis. The sequence goes on from OX243970.1 coordinate 9,867,992, forward strand.
CATAGAGGTATAATTCCAACAAGCAGTGAACCGGTTTGATATATGTCCTTCAAAAGTGGTCTGACGAGGAAAATATGAAATGCGTGCAATTGTATATACATAATATAAGTTAAGTTTATATATGTAAAGTCGATTGATACACGATAAAAGTTTATTTGATAACATTTTTTTGTTCATAACGCGAAACACTCATTTTTTGTATGAATGAACATGTAGTCACCTCAACTAAGAACATAACAACAACATGCAGTCACTCAACAACTATAAAAACAAATGCTCGAGTTAAAGTGGCCGTACTATTCCAGAGCTACTGGAAATTTTTATTGGATTGAAATACAGGATCCATATAAATAAGCCTTATTACCATAAACATAAAAGCCTTAAATTTAAATCTATACTATATTAACAATATATCTATACTATATTACTATTACCATATATCTATAAGAGAGAATATTTGTATGTTTGTGATGAATAAATTCAAAAACTGCTGGGCCGATTTTAAAAATTCTTTCACCTAGAAATATTATTTTATAAAGTTACTTAGGTGGACGAAGTCGCGTGCTGTTACACTGTTGTGCTGTGCTAGTATTCCGTAAAAATGTTTCATTAAAAGTTTAATCCTCCAATGTGAATTGGCAAAAATATTTTTTTTAATAGACCTCCAATACAATAATATACCATGAGATAACATTTTTACGATTGTAGCTTTAGCAGCACTTGAGGTTTTTATAATTATTCACAGAAGTAAAAATTTAATCTACTTAATGGAAAACACCAACACTGTTTGTTTATAATCACTGTGAAAGGTTTTTTATGCAGTATATTTTTATTCAAAAACATACTAATTAATTTAGCACCGTTAACGTGTTTACGCATATAGAATCTATAAAAAAAGAGAAAACCTGTTTGAAACCAACATTAACAGTTAAAGTTAAATAATAGCAAAATTTTATAAGGAGATTGAGAAATATATATTTTATTGTTATATATATGTCATTTTGTAATACGAGTAGTAGATACAAATCTACTGACGCTGTTAATATGTTTTTATATTTTCATATTGTCAGCATATAATATTTTAATGACAGAAATAAAAACCTAGATAAAAAATGTTACAAAGGGTCCCAGCAAGGAACCTTGCGGGACTCCTCAGGGGAATGACGCTCCAAAATGACGATTAGCCATTGATCCTATCTAAATAATTGAAGTGTAACTATTATAGAAGGTGAACCATCTAAACAGATCTTCATGAATACCAGCATAAAATAGCTAGTGCAATAGAAGTTGATGATTGATTCAGTCAAATGCTTTACAAATCAATAAAGATATTATACGCCTAAGGTGTCTACGTTTCAAAACCTTCGCAAAACACTAAGTTTGCTGTTAAAAATAATTAAAATCTATTTTTTATATTAGAACATAAAAATTAGGATATTAATTCAACATTCATCCTTACCAGAAATGTGTGGTGGGAACACTGCTATCCAATTAAATGGACTTTCCTTTAAAGCGTTGAACATCCTCTTATGATCGTCATTGATATCATTAAACCTCGCTGGCACTTTATCCGGTTCATAGAACAAGAAGGCAGACATACAAGCCGATACAAACTTAACATTTTTGGCTTTCATAGCTTCTAAAATATTTTTCGTTCCCTCTGAAAGATCTGTTGTTGGGTCCAGTTTGTTGTTGGTGCCTAAGATGATGACAACTCCGTCTACACCTTCGACGGCATCCATGACTGAGTCAATTTCTAAGGCATCGCCTTTAACAATCTCCACTTTGTTTTTAAGATTTTCTGGTACTTTAGATGGGTCTCTAACAAACGCTCGGACTTCATAACCTTAAAATAAATTAAGGAATGTTGTTATAAAAATTACATTTATGAACTGTCTAATGGTCTAATGGTTATTGAAAGAGACCTTCATTTTAAGTAACTGTTAATAGTTTAGTTAGAGTAATTGAAATTAACATAACTGCTTATTTAACCTTCAACTTTCCCAAATATGTATAAAATGGTATCCAAAATCCCACAAGTTTAAAACAAATCTATATTAAGATGATATACAGATGATGGAGATGTGAATGTTTTTTAATGTTAATTAACCTAAACGGCTTTATAATAAACTACCTCAAATAATCAGAGCCTTATCTATAAATAAATTTAAATGTGTCATTAAAACTAAAAAAGAATAGTATCCTGAGTTTCTTTCGGGGTTTCTTCTCAGGATCGTCATCTTGGCTTTTTTCCGAAACCCTGGTAAATTTAAATTAATAATGACGATCATAAGAGTTTCTTGTAGAAACCTAATTGATAAATAAATATTTTGATTTGATTTTGAGTCCAGTCAAATTAGAAGTTCACCTCGCAATTTGAGATACCCAGCTATAAACTCGTATAAACTTGTATTTTGACATCCTAAAAGTTCTCTCAAAACCTACATACGGTAGGGTATCCGCGTCTATTAAAATCGAAGGTCAAAGGTCACAAAAACGTATCTCGTATCTCGTTTCCTATGGGGTTATCGCTATTCGTATTTATAATCAATATTGTCGAGGATTAAATTCCCTATAACTTTTGTTTCAAGATAGAGGGCGGAGAGTGCGCGGTTAGAGTTCCAGTTCGAGTGCTAGGTCCCGGTCAAAAACACGCTATATAAAGTTTATTAATTAGTGATAATACGATAAATTAACTATTATAAATTTGATCATGAATGGTAAAAACTGATGGCTTGATGTCAAAAACTGTATGTAAAATTCGCGCCGTTGCCTCACGTCATTTTGTCGTCACGCCAATGCTTGGTCGTATACATATTTCGTCCATTAGATTTTAATAGATGCGGACACCCTACCATATGCAGGTTTTGAGACAACTTTTAGGATGTCTAAATACAAGTTTATACGAGTTTATCGCTGGGTATCTCGAATTCTGAGATTCTTATCTAATTTTGACTAATTTGACTGGATCATAAATAAGAGTTTGCTACACACAAGTAATATAATAATTTGAAATTGTTTAGAACAATTTTGTTCCAATTTAAGCTTTAAAGTTTAAATTACTGAAGCCGGCGTAAACTTACCATCTTTGACAGCTGCTTCTAGAGCACAAAGACCGGTCATACCAGTGCACCCAAAAATTACGATTTTCTTCATATCTACAATAATAAGAACATATAAAAGCAAAAAATGATGTACAAAATGCGAACTTTATGGGGCTAGCAGACAAGTACGAATGAATTCAAATACAAAAATTCAAAATAATTTATTATTTTTACATTACAATTTAAGAACAAAACCCGGTCCCCACTCAGTGACAAACTTTATACCTGTTATAAGTTTAGTATGTATACTGTGTACCTAGATACCTTCTTCATAACATTTTATCTAACCAACATTAAATCAAAGTAAAAGGATGAACTCGCCTACTTAAAGTACTTATGATATTTTGCAACATCCATAATATGAAAAATATTTTTAATGTTGGTTTCCAAGTTTTGTTTGAAATACTTAAAATAAAATAAATGTATTCCACTAAACTTCGGTTCAAATATATGTATACCGGTAGACAGACGGCGGTAGAACTATGAGTTTTTGTGTTTCAGTTAGCTGGATATAACACAAATAAAAAGCCAATAACACGAGACGAAAATTGATTACGATTTTAATCTTACTTACTTCTAAGTTGTAAACTATCAATGAGGAGATAAGTTAAATATTAGATAAACTGCACAGTGTGTACCTGTGTCCTGTATGCAGTGCAGCCTGTAGGAGATACTTTAATGTCTTCGTGTCTTCCTTGGAATTTGGAATTTGACAAAATGTAATGAACACCAGTCACCTAATTAATTCAATTGACTACCTATTAAAAATAAAAAATCACTTTTATTTAGTGATGGTGAGATTAGTGAGCAAAGAGCAATCGGCAGAGTCGGCAACACATGAACACAGTCCGTCAGTAAATTTCCACGCCAAGAGTATATAATCACTGTTGTCTGTTTTCTCTATGGTTTCCACCCACTGAATTTCCAATTTTCCACTATCTATTGATTGAAATTGACCATAGTAACTTGACTTGAGTCTACTTAAATATTCTCTAGCTGTGGACTGTGCTGAGGTGCTGTCAGCTGTCAATGGAAGTATATATGAAATAAAAAGGAGGGTAGAGACAAGGAGGACAATCTCTGAGTATTAAAAGCATAGAGAAAGTATAGACTAGAGAAGCGGTGAGCGTACACCCGATAAAGACGGAAACATAGTACCACATAGTACATACCGTAGAGAAAAATCATAAAAATATCATCTAAAACAGTTGTAAAATTTATAACAAGACATAAATTAGTTGTTTACTGAACATGCATGCAACAATTATTGCATTTAAACAAAAAATAAAGCACTTACATATGAAAGGTTATGTTTTCAACATTTCGCTCTGATCGACTTCTACAGCCTAAAATGCTACAGTTCACCATTATCACCACTTTCAGCAACACGTACCACACCTAACACAATGCCCAGGAACTTTGAAAAATGCTTGAAATATGAAAATCGGCAAAAAACAAAGTGCTCCAAGAGATTTGTGTGCCACACTTTCAAGTGTGGCAAACAATAAAAACGCATACGCAAAGAGAGACAAAAAATCAATAATGTGTCTCGCTCCCTCTAAGGTAATAAAGCATAAATGCGTCTCGTTTTCACGACTATTATTATTTTAATGACTACTCTAGTCTATACTTTCTTTATGATTAAAAGTGTCCGTCGAAAGACGATAAATTGGTAGCGCTGGTGAGGCTAGTGACAGTAAACAATTCAACCAAAATTCAACTCGGCGAACTCCACTCCGTCAACTACTGCTACATTCATTCCATACGCTCCATACTCTCAAACTCTCTCTGTTCACACTCTATCTACCCTCCTTACTAAGGAGGGTAGAAACAAGGGGCCCTAGACAAAGTGCATTCGATTCGATTCGCTAAATAAAAATGTATGGGATTGACATATGCCTTCGCGTGATTTAGCGACGGCATATGTCAATCCCATACATTTTTATTTAGCGAATCGAATCGAATGCACTTTGTCTAGGGCCCAAGGAGCGCCATCTTACACTTATTGGCTTAAAATTTCGTTTGTTCTTTATCTTGGTACTTTCTTTACAAATAAACACTTTATATATATCTTCATAACAATTTATTTACTTCCATATAAAGCATGGTACCATGGTACATATATAATACTTATAAAAAACATTAACCAAACATTTTTAGTAAAATTTTCTATACATCTCAAAACCTTCAATACAACTTATTTTCATTTCTTTTATGACATCTAAATTCTTAATTTTCAAATCTGTTTTATTTTCATAATGTTGGCTAGTATTAATTCCAATAACTATTTCCAACACTTACATGGGTGTTAAGCTAAAAAGTGGCAACTAAATGCGATAAATAGAGATGGCACCAATGTGAACAGAGAGAGTACGCTTGTCTTGGTGGAGACTGGCCGAGACTTCGCCAGCGTGTGATCGCGAAGAGTAGTATATTTATTGGACTGGACTCTAACTGGACTAGTGGAGTAATATTGATATATAGCTACCATAGATACTATTATACTAACGTAAAGTTTAGTGTCTATGATAGCTACTATTTACGTAGAGAGTATATACTTTCTCTATGACTATTTAGTTTGTGTGTCATGTCATGTCAAGTCAAATTGTCAAGTGTCAGAGAAACGTGATAACTGACCGTGTTTTTTCAATTGAACAATAATAAATACAAATAACCTCAAAAAGAGGGGGGTTATTACCTCAAGTTATATCAATTTATTTTACAGAAATTAAATAAAATGACAGAAACAGAAGAATATTTTCCTCGAGGTGGCAAAAAGCCCAATCTCACACATTTTAAACAAAGCAGCAATGTAAGTGAGATGTACTTTTAATTTCTTGAAGTATAGTTTCGTACTTCGTAAAGTTTCAGTAGGAATTTAATTACTTAAAAACTTGTTACTTTTAGTTTCTCGGGGCACCTGATAAGGGCAATAAAAAAAGGAAAATCAAGAAGAAATCGGAAAATTCCGATGGCTATTTTTCCGATGATGGCGTACAGCATGTAAATGTTTCAATGACAAACTGTGCAGTTGGAATAAGTTACAAAGTAAGTATAGAATGTTTTTGATTGGTATGACAAACTTCTTTCGTTTTGTTGAACTTTGTAACTTAATTGCAAATGAAAATGTTAGTTACTTAGTGCGGGAAGAAAAGATGGAGTCCACATTATTATTTACATATTTATAATGATGATTAATTACACATATTTACAATTGTACAAACGCACGATGGGCGTTTGTGGTGAGATGAGGACGAGTGGCAAGAAAGTGCGTGCTTTCTGTAGCAGTGTTGAAGGCCGACTGTATTTGGTTTCCGTGGCTCTTCATTTAAAAGAATGACTATTTAAAGGAAACTAAAACGTAAATTCCAAATAGGTCATTGAAAGAGGTCGCCACACTTAGGTTCTATATTAATAATAATAATAAATCATTTATTAGATGTAAGTTTTGTACAAAAACATTTATCCTTGTCAATATTATTTAACAATCACAAACTACCACCTGTTCGAAAAGCTGCTTCTAGGGGGAAGAACTCGTCAAGAAACCCTCTAGCTGTTCTTTTCATAAATCAATGAATCAATTTACAACAAAACACGTAAAATAAGTTGCTAAAAGCAAAACTCGAGAATGACTGGACCATTTTGTATAATATTTTCCAAAATGATTATTTAAGTCCAAGAAAGGTTCTCATGATTAGAAGGATCATGTGTGTGTGAAGCAGGGGCCGGGTCGCTCATATTAATATTTTTCTAATCAATGTTTTAACAAACTACTCACAAACTCATTGGGATGACAGTTTAACCACAGTTAGATTAAATGATTTCCAGACATTGAAAGACGGATTATTAATATTGGGCAGAGTTCATAAAATTAGTGAAACAAAGATCAATGTGATGCTGCCATGTCGAATGAAGGGTACAGTGATGGCCTGCCACATCAGCCAGTCTTACAACAAATTACTTGAAGCATATGTCAATGACCAGGTTAGTATTAAAAAATATCGAAGGTTGTCTTAATTTGTGGCCACTGTCCAATTTTTCAACCGACGAAAACGAAAAAACAAAAACGGAGGAGGTTCTCAATTCGATGTGTATATATTTTTTTTGTTTTTTTTTTTATGTATGATCATGCATAACTTTTTACAGAGTAGTCCGATTTTGATAATTCTTTTTTTATTTAAAGATTTAAATTTGGAAAACAAATTCCAACCTTAAGGGTAGGAAAACAGGGGATTATTGATTGTTTACTCACTGATTGTGGACCACACATAACTTTTTACAGAGTAGTCCGATTTTGATGATTCTTTTTTTAATGGATAGGGTATTCCTCGAAGTTGGTCTCATATAAATTTGGAAAAAAATTCCAAGTGGAATTTGGAATTGTGTAATTCCTCCACTTCCAAGTGGAAGTGGAATTTAAAATTGGAACCCTTAGGGTGGGAAAATGGGGGTGATTTATTGTTTACTCACAGATTTTAATGCTGAGTATTACAATTTAAAAAAGTAATCAAAAATTAAGCATGTAGTAAATAGTAGATTATAGCCACGAAATGTATAAAATAAAAACTTTTCAACAAAAAAATTAAACCACCGAAAAAACTGAAAAGCAAAAAATAATTTTATTTAACCTTAATAACTAGTTCTTAAACTAATTACCTAATTAATTTTGAGTCGGCGCCAAACAAGCAAAAATTACGTAAGAGCACGGCACTCTTTACGTAATTTTCAGTTTTTTCGGTGGTTTAATTTTTTGTTAAAAAGTTTTTATCTTGACTTATCTTTGCTACTTAATATTATAATATGTTTGTTTATATGTAGGAGATAAATATACGAAACTACTCATCTGACTTAAAAAAAAAAACTCTTGCCAATAGTTAGAACAGAATTTCAAGATGATCTAAAAATTGAGCTTGGAAAAAAAAACGAATCAAAGCTTTTGCTTACCTGAAATTTGATTACCGGATATTTTTAAGATAAATACATATGTGTATTGCTAAAGATACTAAAATATTTATTTAATTATTATTATTGAAGATTATTATTTACAAGTTTGGACTTGGAATCCATTTATTTATTAATTCCGAATTTTTTATGGTTAATTTTAATCGATACAATAAATTTGAAAGGAGTCTATAATAAATAACAACTTTCTAGGTGGACAGGATTCGTGAATTGCCCAACATGTTTAAGCCTGGGCAGTATGTGGCATTGAAGGTGATAGAAATAGAAAAAGATCAAATAATGTTGTCTATGATGCCTCAGCATGTGAACGGTGGAAAAACACATGCAGACTTACAGAAAGGTATGTGATCTATTTAAAAGTAGAGATGAATCTACAAGTTAATTAACAATTTAAATGGACTATGCCCTATACATTTACACATACATAAATACACAATAGTATTTATACATACATAATAGTATTTTATTTTATACATTTTATAGCGGTTGCAGTAGTGGACAAAGTTAATGCTAATTTTATAGAATAAAATAGAATAATGTTTTATTTGTAGTAAAGGACATTTAAGAGCATACAAAGGTAACATAAATAAAAAGACAAGCACAAACATCCCCCACCACAAACCGGCTCCAACTCAACATAATGCAGGTTGAAAAAACCTGCGCTGGTCTTCCGTTGGACCCGATGGGGAGGTTACGCACTTACTAAACAAAACAGTACAAAAAGCTCCAAAAACAAAACAAAAAAAAAATTTTTTTTTTAAATAAATTTTTAAGTACATAGTTAAAATTAAAATACAACCTAAAAATGTATAATACAAACAAAAAAAATATATACAAATTTATACAAAGAATATAGAAAAACTCATATTTATGCAATGGAAAAAGAAAAAAAAACATCTAAAATAAAAAATAAAAAAAAATATATTCAGAAGGCACTGATGTCGCTACGTAGTTGCTCCTCGCTTTTTTGATGTTCGAATATAAATTTCTTTAATTTATTTCTAAAATTATTAGTACTTTGCTGGTCCCTAATAGGCGGAGTAAAGATAAAAAAAAGAGTAAAGATTTGTATATTTGTTTGTAACAAATAAACTGAAAAAAACTACTGGACCAATTTTCAAATATCTTTCACCTATACAAAACTACATCATCATAGGCATGACTAGCATAGGCTAAACTTTATAAAGTTACGCGGAAGAAGTCGCGTGCAATAGCTTGTAAAGTAACGGCGCTCAGAAAGTTTTGCTGTATATATTCGCACATTTCGGTATGGTTAGTAAAAAGAAATATTTATTTTATCTTGTAAAGTTTTTATGTTATGTAGTGACAATGATTAATAATTTGTTCTCTAATATTATTACTGAGTTATAACTTGCTTTTTATTTAGTAACTAAGTTGCTGCCCGCGACTTCGCCCGGTATGGGTTGAAATAATGACTATTCACAATAAATTTGTATTTCTAGAAATAAATGATTTTGAATTGTTTTTAAACATTATTTTCCTGTATTTTATATAAATTAACATTATCCAGGTGCACTCCTGCAAGCTGCAGTATCGTCAGTAGAAGACCACGGATATGTGATGGATATTGGAATCCCTAACACGAGGGCTTTCCTGCCCACGGCCAACACAAATCCTCAAATAGAGCTAGGTTAGTAATTTTTCATCCCAATACTTTAGTAAGGTGTTTTTCACGTATTTTAATTAAGTAGTATTTATGTATGAAAACATAAGTAATTTCCAGGTTTATTATATTTAAAAGAATTTTTTGTTTGTAATTTAAGTTAGAAAAAAGTCTAATTGATATAAGTTTTAGATTTTTTTTGGTAGACTGACGGTCCATATGGAGGTGGCAACCATCTCCTAGTACAACTAGTACTCTACTAAGTAACTCTAGGCTGGTACTAGTAGTGCAATACTTCTTTTATGGATATATGTATAATGTGCAGTGTTCTCGTCTCATATGCGTTCCACTTGCGGAACACGAGGCGCGGGCGGGGGTTTCATCCCTTCGTGGTTGATGTTCCCCGGTCACGCACGAAGCGTTATAGTTCCACCTACCTTGTAGGAGTGTGAGTGCCTTGTGAGCTGCCTACCCTGTAGGAGTTTGTTTACAGCTCGCTTGAAGTAGTCAATATTGAATAAAGAGAAAAAAATTTAAACGGAATCCTCAGATACTGGCGTGATAACATGGTGCTGTGTGAAGTCCGTGTCTCCATCGTCTGACAACACTGTTGTGACGCTCACCAACGAACTGAGCTCGCTCCAGAAATCGGTCCTCCGAAAGAAACCAAGTGCACCGCTCCTGCCAGGAACCACCTTCGAATTCACCGTTGATGAGGTTACTATACCTGTTCCAGTCGCTTATTTAACTTTTGACAGCTCGTGTACTAATCAAATAGTGATACCCTTATGCGTTAACTGATTCGATTTCTTTTAACAATCGATTTTATTCATGAAGTTTTAATCAATTTAACACATTCATATATTTTATTTTTGCTCAACATTTTGCATTGTTTTATAAAAATTCACAGGTGTTTAAGTTACTTTATCTTATATATATAAATAAATCACTTATGTTAAGTTAATATTTTTATCATCTATCCAAGAATTGGTAATTAATGTTACTGAGAACTCGAGTGATAATGATTCCAGTTGTCATAAGTGACTGCCACTGCTAACCTAAACTGTTGGAATATAGGTGTATATATATAGATAAATGTTAATTTTATTGATAATCGTTTTTTTTATCAAATAATATTTAACTTTTAGCCTCTAGACAACGGCATTGAGGGACACATATTTGAAGACTCCACTTCGTATATTCAGCGTCAACACACAGACACAGTCAAAGGGAAGAAACCGAGATTAGGGCAGAAGGTACCATTTTATTTTGTTCATGCATATTGTTCTCCGTCCTCTTTGTAGAAGCAGAAGTGCTTATTGTATCCCACTGATGGGTGCAAGGTTTTAGCATACACAAATACAGTTTCGTCAAAAAAAAGCTGATATAAGTTGATATAACCTACTTCTTCTAAATATGATGTACTTCTTTCTTTTGTTTGTATTCGTTTGTTCTGAATGTATTTCTTTTAATTTAGACAAATCAGGTGTTCGACAGAAACTCAATTGAGTTTATAGTGCACCTAAACTGTGTACCATCGATTGTATTTTTTTGTGTGTAAATAAAATAAAATAAATAAAAAATAAAGTTGACTCCCTTGTATACTCTGCATATTTTTTTAAATTTGCAAAATAATACATTAGGGTTATATTAATACGCTTTTATGTATATTCCTTAAGATCCGAGCGCATTTGCTATACGTGATGCCAACAAGAAATACACCATTCCTGCAAATGAAAAATATCTTCGAAACCGCATACCCAGACTTGGCCGAGGAACAAAAGTATAGGGAAGGGGATATCATTAATGATGCCAAGGTATTGATAGAATTTTATTAAGATTATTTCCATGCCTTCTTTTTGCTTTAATATTTCATGCATTGTATATGGTAATAGTGTATGTATGTAATTTAGACCGTTATATATGATAATTTAGTGTCTCCGAAATACAGACAGGCTCACGATCCACTTGATGGTAGAGGTGGCTACCGTCGCCTATGACGCAAGAAACGCCACAGGTGCTGCAAGTGCTCTACAGTACAGACCATAGAAGAATTAAGGATTATGGATTAGGAAAGTGGCAGTAACCCTAAACACCCCTGAAATAACAGCTATTTGACAAGATTTAAAATATACTGCAAAATGTGGTTATCCTATCAGAAAAATAGCGTAAAAAAAATAACTGTGTCACTTTATTTTAAGCTAAATTATGTATATTTTTTGCAAATTATATGAAAAAAAATTCATAATTTTTAAAATTTTGTCTGCAACCGAAACGCCCTGTGATTGGTTGCAACTCTGATGACGTCATACGCTAGTAAACATTGCTTCCGCATTATTGTAGATTATTGAGTTGTTCACTAGCGTGTGACGTCACATGTATCACTGACCAGCGCCATTACATAAACAGCGTTTTTGGCGCGGTTTTGGAAATTTAAACTTATCATTGACTTTTATTAATAATACATTATATCTCCCGGAAATATCAATGTAGTGTGCTTATTATGTACAAGTAATAAAGAATAATTTAAAACGATTTTCTATAATTAGTCAAATAGCGGATTTCTGGGGCGCATGTGCCCAAATGATTGCTAAATGCCAGTATGCCCTTATTGGATATAGTGATATTGACGATACACTGATCAATTATTTTGCTCTCACATACTATATTAAACAGAAATAAGAATTAACGTTTGGGACATTTCGTTTAACAGGTTATAAAAGTAACAGGGCGTAGTATAACGTTCCGACTGGGAGAGGGCAGCACCGGTACTATGAGCGTTCAACGTGTTCAGGCCCATGAGGAATTTTCCGATGAACAGATCTTATCCAAGTCTTATCCCACAGGTAATGTATTAATAATATTATAACAATAGAAGTTCTTTATTTGGGTTACTTAGTCCCAAAGTGTTAGTAAAATCTTACAATATCTATTGTTAGTATACATAAACATAACTTTAATTATGTAGTTTATTATAATTTAAGACTTGCCACCCTTCACATGCATGCTACTGCATTGACATAGCTGCACCATATTTTTTTTCTGTATAATTTATATTTTAACTTGTCTTTATTTATCAATACTAATAATAAATCTGTAATTGTTGGTCATGGAGTGTTACTTTGTTTTCAGAGATATCGTGTTTATAGGCTCTATACATGATACTGATACTAAATTGACCATTTTTACAATTTTTTTCTGTATGTATGTATGTATGTTCCCCCATAAGTCTTAAACGAATTAACTGATTTTTATATTAGTCTTGGTAGATAAACATTTAGACGTACAGTACACAGGATAGGCTACTTTTTCTTTTTCAACGCGGACGAAGTCGCGGGCACCAGCTAGTATGTCAATAAAGGTCGATAGACAAGGCAGCGGTTTATATGATTATACAATATGCCAAATCCCTTGATCTTTTATCTAATTTCGAGTGGTTCAATTAACTTTCGGAAATAGATGATAGATTTGTAGCTACAGTATTAAATTTTTTGAAGATTTTGAAGACTTATTCAAGTCCAAAATGTTTAAGTTCATATTAATTTGGGTTTTTTTTTTTGGAATGTGCGCAGGCAGCGTTCACAGCGTGCGCGTGATCTGCTACCACATGTCGGACTTCGTGTACGTGGTGACGGACGAGACGAGTCTGTTGCGCGAACCTCACTTCACTCTGCGAGACGTCAAAGCCGGAGACACAGTGCGAGGCAAAGTACGAGAGATTCGAGACAACAATTTCCTCCTAATCAACATAGGAAGGCTTATAGGTACGTATCGATATAACTCACACCCTTATAACACCTTACAAGTTCACCTGGGTGTACTACGGCCACTTGTTTGGTGGACCCTTTGTACATCTCAGAGGAACTCTGGTATGCAAATAATCACAACATACACGCAAGAGACAAAAAAATTAAAAAGTTTAATACCTATATGATTATGAATTGATTTAGGAAAGGAAGAAGGACATTATTGAAATAAAAATTTAACATCTGATAAAAATTAGGTGAGCAATGAAAATTGAATTAAAAAAAATGTAATCGCCTAATCGCCGCAGGCGAAGTCGCGGGCAAGAGATAAATAAATAAATATCTTCACACATTCCACACAGCACCATCTAGTTCCAAAGTAAGCAAATAATGCTTGTATTATACATATATACCAGACAGTTGTTATACTATGATTACCTTTTTTTTACATACATACATCGAAATACTACAATGGAATTTGCGTCACAAATGCCAAAGCGGCACATAAAAAGAACGCCTTTGACAGATTCATGGCGGACTCTTGCCTTCACGCGTCAATGGTAAAAGGTAGTAACGATCAACTTCTACTATTTCATTTTAAACTCTAATCGGTTGTCGTAAAGTCACATTTTCTTTAAATTACGTACTTATTATTATGTTTGTTTTGTTTTAAATGACAGTTCATGCTCTACGCATATGCCACTTTTAAATGTTCCATAAAATTCGTAGTGTTTTGTATGGCACGCGTGTTCCATGTTGTAGTATTTTGATGCATACATATTATAAATACAAAACATCCATGACTCTGGTACAAAGGTAAAACGTTAAAACATAAACATTTGCCCCTAGCGGGATTCGAACCCGCGACCTGTTTGATTAACAGCTAGGGTTACTAGCCACTAGACTAAACGAGTCGTCAAAATAGTCAAAGTCAAAACTGTATAAAATAAAATATATACATTTTTAACTAACGGCCAGTCTTTTTCACAACAAAGTTCCTGTTCGCTCTTGCAGGTTATGTGCCGAAAACTCATTTCTGCGACACGGGGGTCTTTGTGGATCCCAAAAAACCGTCCAGTTCAAAAATACTAAAAAAGTTTAAGGTAAGTTCATCATGTTACTAAATCGTTAAAGGTACTAACTAGTATGATAGATAAATAATTAATAATTCCATAATGGTGGTTATAGTAAATTAATCAATTGATTTGCGTTCACATTCTCTGTGAAAATATCGTTCTATAAAATAAAATCATTTGATAAAACATTTTTAGAAAGTTTCCCGAATTAATTCCTATTAATTAGGCTTCTTTAGGCTAATTGTTTTTTAATAAAAATAATTGTTTTTTTTTTATAGAAAATATTTGCAAGAAAATTATGTATTTTTTTATGTTAACGACGTAAGAAAGGCTAACGGTTCTTTTGATAATAGATGCTGCAAATACATACATTAATGATAAATAGATTAGGTAGGAATAAGATAGGGGCTCAGGCATTCCATACACTGTGGTTCAAGTTGGCCATACCGGGAATCGAACCCGCGACCCTGCGACAGAGCACCCTAACCACTGAACCAATGGGCTCGTTAAAGTTCTGCCGGTGGCGGAGTTGACTGTGATATGTTTCGGAAAATTTTATTTGAATATAATGCGCAGATGGGTCAGGAGGTTAAAGCTCGAGTTTTGTCTGTGAACGAGGACAAGAACGAGCTCCACTGCACCCTCAAACCCTCATTATTGGACCCTGAGCTCGAAATTTTGGACTCGTATGACCAGAAGCACGTTGGGAAGGCTTACACTGGCACCATCAAGGTAATTAACTCATCACAAACTCACTCATACTTTCCCCCTAATAGGGGAATTCCCCTAAAACGACGTACTATTAGCTGTTGCACGCGACATTGCCCGCGTTATTTTATAAAATGTAGCTGTAAATGTAGCTTTCTACAGGTAAAAGAGTTTTTAAAATCGATCTAGTAGTTTTTCAGTTTACACATTACAAACATACAAATCTTCTCTCTTTACAATATTAGTATTATGTATATAGATGTGCCCTGTTTAAAACTGACAAAATACATTTAAAAAAATTTCCAAAAAATCGCCGAGAGTTTTCTCCTATATTTAAATTTGTGAAAATTTTGCTTTGCTCATGAAATATCACTTATTAATTTTTGACGCGGTCGTAGCCACTGGCAAAAGCTAGTGCAATAAAAGTAGTGCAGAATGTCGCTCTGTGGCCCTACTATCAATTTTTAAAAGACGATTCAAATTCAGAGCAGTTTAATTTGGGTTCCTAAACAAAATCGCTTTCATACAAAAACTCATAAAAAAACGAAGTTGATGGTACGAAATAGCAAATGCAATCCAGTTTAGGTCCTAAATTAAATCGTTATAAGAGTTGTGTCGTTCATTGTAAAAGTGGTGTAACTCCCTACTTTTAAAAAACATCTTTTCTTGCCTAATGGTATCACATTTAGTCATTTATAAGTTACTTCAAATTATTATATCTTTGATTGTATTAAATAATAAAAAATATAAAACAATGAATGAATGCATATATTTTTTTTCCTACACTATAATTCGCAAATAGCTCGTTATTCTAAAATTCAGTTACAAGGAGATAATTCACTTTTACAATGAACGACACAGTTGATAGTGGGGCCCCTGATCGCGTTTGATTCTGATGTTTGTTTGTACGTTTTGACGCAGTTCGTCCATAATCAGTATGTACTGGTGTCGTTCTTCAACGATGTGAAAGGTTACGTCTCCCGATCCCATTGCAGTCGAGATCCAGAAGTCGTCCTACGCGATATTTACCATCTCGGTCAAATTGTGAGTATTCATTGCTGTTTGAAACCCAATCACATTAACTCAACCAACATCTCACTAGAATTTGAGTCAGTCAGTATCAGCTGATACTGACATACTGACAAAATTTCGGCGCCAGCTGATACTGACCCTCTAGCCTCGTGGCTAAGTAAGTGGTCAAAGTAAATTTGTAACGAGTACATTCATATTAAAAGTGTATCAATTTATAATGGTGAAAAATAAATAAAAATTTAAGTTTGATTAAATTTTTACAGGTAAAGTGTACTATAACAAAAGTAGATGTTGAAAATAAGAAAATGATCGCCAGCTTTAATAGACCACCGTTTACACCGTCATCGGTAAGTTCATTCGTATTTTAATATATTAATTGTGTTTAATGTTATGTGCCTGTATTATTTATTTTGAATTGTATTTTAAAGGAGCAAAATGGCAAGTCAGGAAAACATAAACGCAAATCTGATAATACAGAAATAACTAGTAAAAAGAAAAAGTTAAATGAAGATTCCGCCTCAGATGATGAAGTTGTGGATGACGTACAAGAGAAACATAAGAAGAAAAGTAAAAAGTTGGATAGAAAGAAAAGTGACAATGTTTCTGAAGGATCTGATGTAGCTGCTGAAGATAGTGACGCTATTGAAGTAGACATAGCAGAACGTAAGAAGAAGAAGAAAAAAGGCAAAATTATGGACGAAATTAAGGTCACTTCTGAAGATAGTGACGAAGCGGAAGCAGATTCGAAAGAAGAAATTAAGAAAAAAAGAAAAAAGAAAGACAAAGTTAGTCAAAAAATAAAAGTTAGTGATGAAAGCGATCCGATAGATACGGATTTACCAGAAAGCGATAACGACATCTTGACTCCGCAAGATCAAGGTTTGATGGACATTTCGGATTGTATAACACAGAAGCAATGCAAAAAACGCGTGCAGTCACTTCTAAAAGCTGTAAAAGCGAGGAATTTAAGACGCAAAAGAATAGAGCATAAAATTGCTAGAATAGAAGAAGAAGGCTTAAATCCCAAAAACAAAATATTCCATACGGCTATGCAATCAGAGAAAATAGTCGTTCTGCAAAGAATAGAAAAACTGAAGGAAGCTTTGTCAATTGCTCAGGAGAAACTCAAGGAGGTCAAAAGAGAAACATCGCTAAATAAGAAAAAAGATAAAAAAGAAAGTAAGGAGAAAGGAGACGGTGACGAAGCTGATAAAGATAAACCGATAAAGATAGATGTAAAAAAGATAAAAGATAGTATAAAGATTGTAGAGGATATGAAACCGGTGATGGAAGTTCCTAGTGCTAAAGACTTTTGGTCGATGGACATTGAGAAGTTACCTAAGAATACTCAAGAAGAGGAATCGTCTAGCAGTAGCGATGAAGAGGTGAGATAATTTTATATGTATAGCTTGATATGATATAATAATAATATAGCCTTTATATCCCGATACTCCGTTTTTATATAAAATATTATGAACTTCTTTCTTATAATATGTTTTGTTATAATATGTCCCAGAGTTCGGTGTGCCTTTTGGCATTTCAAAAAAATATTGTCAAATTGGTCCAGTAGTTCTCAAGTTTTACGCTTAGCATAACATTTAGCGATTCTTTTTTATTTATATAAGTAGATCTATATAAAAATTGCTATAAAGTTTGTGTAACAAATGAAAATTTTCCAAAAATATAGCCAGGGTCACATCATTCATTTCTTGACTGCATATAATTTTAAGTGTGTTCTTGCAGCAATACAGTTTTTAATTTGTTTGGAAATAAACTCATAGATTGAAGATCAGCCGAAGAAGAAACGCAAGAAGTTAACACCTGGCGAAAAGGTGAAGAAGGCTCGCGAGGAAGAAGAGAGAGTGAGGGAGTTGGAGAGAGTTGCGGTGGAGAGCGAAGCGAGGCCTCACTCCTCGGAGCAGTTTGAGCGCGCTCTACTCGCCTCGCCGCACTCGAGTCAACTCTGGATCGCTTATATGGCCTTCCATCTTCAGGTGATTACCACATTTACCACTTTCTGCTTACATCTCTTCTTTTTCTGAGGGCCTAGTGCGAATTTTACTCGATCAAACGCGTCGAACGCGTAAACGTCAATGTGTATAGGACCGAAGCAGCGCTACACGTTAGCCACTAGGTGGCGCTATTTCATTTCTTTACAAATTGATGTTTGATAGAGTAAAACTCGCACTAGGCACTCAGATCTGCGAATTTCGTCTGCACGAAAATATATAATAAATATTAATAGTAATCTCCAGTTAAATGCTAAATTAAATGCTAGTGGTTAGATCTGAAACATTGGATCTGATAGCTAAATTAACCGTATGACTAACAGGCTTTTCAATATCCTGAAAATTTTAATATTTTGATACAAAAAAGTGTCAAAAATACATCGGTCTATCGGGCCTTGAAGGAATTATGACCGTGCTTTCTGCTATTAATGGGATTATATTCGTTCTGGTTATATTCAATATAGACTAGTTGGACCCCTTTGAAGCCCCGATTGGAAACACAACCTTCTAGTGAGTAATGACTGGCGGTAAAAGGAAAACAAAGCAACGATCTATACGTCAATAGTTTAATTAGGTTTTTTTAATTTATTTATTTGTATACGGCACAATCTCAAAAAAAAAAGGTGAGAATGAGGTCAAAGATGTAGTTCGCTTGCCAGTTAATAGCAGCAGCCCATTCACTCTGTTCTTAAAAGAGTATATCCTAAACGAATTGAATGTTTGTTTGTAGGCCACGGAATTGGATAAGGCTCGTGCGGTTTGTCGCCGCGCCTTAAACACCATCTCCTTCCGCGAAGAAGACGAAAAGCTGAACGTTTGGGTTGCAGCGATCAACATTGAGAACCGGTTTGGTACAAAGGTATTGAAGCAATTTAATTTGTTGATGATGTGCAGTTAATATGACCAAGTTTGGGCTCCATCAGAGTTTGGAGCGATAGTTTGACGGACAAATCTGGGAACAGACTGTCTCTTTAGCTAGGAAAACTCCTTAGTAATGATAGAAACATTTATTTTGGTATTTGTGCAGGAAACTCAACAGAAGATCCTTGAGGAAGCGCTTCAAATGAACGAACCGTACAAGGTGCATTTGAAACTGTTGGACATTTACGTGGAGACCAGCCAGCAGCAGGAACTGTCGGCGCTGGTGGATCTGATGATGAGGAAGTACAAGAGACAGGAGGAGGTGTACACCCAGTGCGGAGACGCTTGCTACAGAGCTGGACTCTTGGACAAAGCGAGACACGTCATGCAGAGAGCTATGGCCGTCTTGGACAAGAAACAACGTGAGTATCGTCCCATTTGTTTCATGGAACTCGCGACTTTGTTTATTTTTTCCCCATTGACCACCTTGTAAAAGCTCAAAAGTAGCCTATTACCTACCTCACTCAAGCCATATCCATAACTAACCTCATCGTAAGGGGTTAAGAAGATTAATTGTAAAATGTATTAAGTTATAACAAGATTAATATATTGTGCATGTGCTTGATTTCATTGCACCCAAGTGTTATTAGCTTTTATGAAACAGAGGGCCTAGTGCGAGTTTTACTCCAAACACGTAAATGTCAATTTGTATGGGAATGAAGTAGTGCTACACGTTAGCCACTAGGTGGCGCTGCTTCATTCCCATACAAATTGACATTTACGCGCTCGAAGCGTTTGATAGTGTAAAACTCGCACAAGCACACCCCCTGATACAATTTTTACTGCACATCTCCCTTGTTAATTTTAATTTGGAGCGATATTCAAATTTAAATGAATTCACTTTTTAATGGGATCAATTCTTAAAATTATAGGGCACCAATTACAGTAGCCGAGTGTCTATTATTAAAGGGAAATTATTAATTGCACATCAAATAAAATAATCGCCTATCAATTTATTGTCATCATTTATATACTTTTTACATCAAAAACTTATTTCACCACAAATAAACTAAATGTATAACAAAACTAGTACTGCAGATAATTCGAATTTATACATCAACACTACATTACTTTTTTCCTCTAATGCGAGACAAATAAATTCCTTTAGGTACAAAAATACTACAATCTTATCAGAAATACTGACTGCACAGCAAATTAACTCATTCTCATAGCAAAATAACTATCCCGCCTTAATAATTCAATAAAAATTTTGAATTTAGTATTTTTGTATTTGATTTTATATTATACTCGTATTGCTGATCTCATTATGTTGTACTTAATAAATAATAAAATGATAATGTCAAATAAAATGCTGTTTTATTTAGATAAACTGCTGTAAGTTATATTAAAATAGAAGCTATATTTAAAAAAAAAAGAGTTCATAGGTTTGATGTGCGTTAGTCATTATTAGCTGTGCATTAATAAAAAAGCGGTACATTAAGATAAATAGCGGTATGCCACGAATATAAATTGCAGTTCATTTAGTAATATTTTGAGTTGAGTATTTTGCTGTGCAATCAGTAATTTTGATGTGAATTCGGATTATTTTTGTATACAAAAAGTACTTTTTTTGATATGCGTTTAAATACTACCCATTATTAAATACAAGTAGGTACTACTTCTCAAACATATAAAGCGTAATTGTCCGCTCTAATTTTCGAATCGAAACGAAGTTGTATGATGATCTGTTGGGTGGGGGGCAGACGTGGCGGTGCTGGTGCAGTTCGCGCTGCTGGAGAGGCGGCTGGGGGCGGCGGAGCGAGCGGACGCGCTGCTGGAGCAGGTGCTGGCGGTCTACCCGCAGCGCGTCGACGTCTGCTCCGTCTACGTCGACATGCTGCTCAAGGCCCGCGACTTGAACAAGATCAGGTACATTTCCATCGAGTGGATCGTCAGCCTCAACATAAACAAAAGACTAGCCGATGCCCGCGACTTCTTACGTCGTGTGGTCTTGTACTGTCTAGGAACATATGATTTTTGCCTAGAGCTTAAATCGACTACTACATAATGAGTCGAGCACTCAAATCTACTATGACACAAATTGATATGTAGTGCGTTGTAGTTCGTTTTTTATTTAAATCCCACAGGAACTAAATTTTTTAGTATAAAAAGTGTATTATTTGATGAGAATTTGGTAAACATCTAACACATTCTCTATAAATTATTCAGATATGTATATAAAATATATATACTAGCTGAGCCCGCGACTTCGTACGCGCTGTACTGTACTAGTCGTTTTTTTTTAATTCTACAGGAACCTAATATTTTTCCAGGATAAAAAGTATCCCCACATTTAAAATCCACGTAATGAACTATCTGCGTGCCAAATTTAATCTAAATCCGTTTAGCAGTTTCGGAGATTCTCAGGAATTTTAGAAATTAGCTAACAAAATTAGCTTACATTTTTTGCATTTCTTTTACAGACAACTAATGGAACGCATGACATCACAAAAGTTGCCAGCTCGAAAAATTAAAGTTCTTTACAAGAAATGGATTGAAGTTGAAGAAAAAATCGGAGATAAACAGGAAGCAGAGAGTATTAGACAACGCGCCCTTGAATACATCAATAAAGCGAAATTCTAGTTTTATGTACTAGTAAATTATGTTGAATTTTCTTCTATGCGTTTCTATACGTCATTGTGAATTTGAATGAAAGTAATTGTTTTTATTGTAATTTATTCCTGATGTACCGTATTGTATTGTATACTTTTTATATGCAATACATTTAATACAGCTAAATAAAAGTGTTTAATTTTGATCCCCCAATACCAATAGGACTAACAGTCAGTTGTAGAAAGCTTCTCTAAAACCACTAAAAATCTATAACCAGTGCGTGTTGCCACACACACAAACTGACAAAAATCGTTTACAAATTTCAAGTTCGTCAGTGAGAGAGAGGATGAAGAGGGCAATATTTGACTTTCTGAAGTATATGATCCTCAGAACAAGAGACAAGTTTTTGAATGGAGACCACCAATTGGACTAAAAAAAGGCTTATATAGGCTGATGAGGATTTAATTTATAAAAAATATTATATTAATTTTTTAAACATAAATGTCTTCTTAGGCGTTATATTGGCATTTAAAATGTTTTTTGGCATCGGTGGAGGCGGTGGCGTCGGTGGTGTACTATTGCTTATATTATTTTTTACTGGCAATTTTATTGCTGTATCTTGATCTGGTTGTTTTGATGGCTTCACAAAATCTCCATAAATAGAGACTGGTTCGCATATCTCGTATCCCAATTTAGAGTAAAAATTCTCTTGGCCTTTTGTAGATAATAGAATTTTATGCAATTTTAACACACTTTTACAATAATTTTCAATGTATTGCATCAAAAATGTGCCAAGTTTTTTGCCACGTTGTGATTTCGTAATTACAACGGTTTCTAAAAAACATCCTTCCGGTACTCTGGGTATTCGACTTAGCTTGCAATGCCCCAAAAGTTGTTTTTCATCATTGATCAAAATCAAACTTGTCGGCAAAGTATCGCATGATGCTTCCAATGACATCATTCTGGCTGTTTCTGAGCGGGGCCATTCGTCATTTATCATCTTACAGCATTTTTTTAAATATTCAGGATATTTGTGCAGAGGTAGTACTTGTAGGTTGTTTGTTGACATAATGCTGCGTTTCTGTAAATGGGACATTAAAAAATATTTTAAACAAATATATAGTAGGTACCTACATTAGATAAAATTTGAAAATGTCATTAACCAAGGAAGGAAACATTTAAAAAACCTTAATATGTCACGCAGGCATTTACAACAAATGACAGTGACAGTAATGATTAGATTTTAAGAATAATTCGTATATTGTGTGGTATAGTATAAGGACAAAAAAGAAAAATATTTATACAAACCTTGAACTAATTTAGTTATTTATTGTTTTATTTTTCACTTAAATATTAGGTGAGCACATTTTAAGTCATTTCTTCATTGCTCGTGCATAGCTCTGATTTTTAAACGATGTTAACACAACCATACTTTCGGAGCACATTTCGAAAATGATACATACATGCATACGTTATTTATACTCATTTTATACTATATAACACACACACACACACACACACACACTCAACGGCTACAAATAATCATACTATTTTGTAAGAGTTCATGGTAAAAGAGACCTTATTTACAACTTGATTAGGTGATATAGTTTTTAACTATTTGTGTTAAACACCTGCTTTTTATTTGTTTAAACGGTTTGAACCTAGTGTAGTGAGTGAAGCCAAAGAGAGTGAAGCCATGAATGAATCCATTGCTCATAAAAGTAATATTTATGTCTATATGAAACCATTAGAAACTTCTCTTTTATTAGAAACCATTAGACTCGTGAATTATGTAGTTGAGCTTTGACTTGTAGTATTTATATGTGCAATTATTGTTCAATGGTCTTCAGTTAACAAGGTCATACTAGGTATACTAGGTCATACTAGGTATTAGGAGCCAGAATAGCTGGTCAGTTAGCTACATTACAACTATGCCACTATTATATTAAATTTTGTTTAAATGTCACAATGAGACCACAATAGGGAATCTTTTAACACCAATAGTATCTAAAAGAAGACAATCTTGATATAATATGTACTGATCATATTATGTTGAATATTATCCTGACCTTCACTTATATAAAACTGGGCTGCCCATTACTATTGTACAAAAATAGGCAATCATGAAAATTGATAACAATAAATTTTCACAGTACCTACACCAAGATTTTAGTTTGAAAATGGAAGATGACGATGATGTGCCAGCATTATCTGCGGAGACATTCGCAGCTCTTCAAGAATTCTATATGGAACAGCAGAAGAGGCAGGAAATTTTCAACAAATTAGAAATGGATAATCAGCTAAAGGAAAATGTATTATTTGATGAGAATTGGGTAAATATCTTACGTCACTACTAATTATAAAACAGTCCTCCGCCGCGTCTTTCTGTCTGTCTGTTCGCGATAAACTAAAAAAATTACTGCACCAATTGTCATGCTGTTTTTACCAATGGTCAGAATGGTTTTGGTATATAATTTACATCCGTGTGAAGCCGGGAACAGGTCGCTAGTTCTCTATAAATTATAACCAATGTATTATTCTAAAATATAAACCATGTTAGTGTAGAATTTCATCAAAACTGGTTGTTTATTTTTTTCATGAAAAATAACTAACAATGATAACTATATAAACTTCAATAAAAAGCTTATTTTAAAGGGGAATCTTAAATAATTCCTTTAGAAATTTTACTTAAACTGTATTTTTAGCAATTGAGTCAATTCTGGTATGACGAGGCGACAGTACACGCTCTGGTGAAAGTGGCTGATAGAGTTGTGGCTGATGGAGGCAAGGTGGCACTAATTTCTTGCCCAACGTTGTTTGTGCCACTTAAAAGACAGATCGGCGAAAGGGCTACAGGTATATTAATAATAATTACACACTACACACACAATATATACACAATATACACAATATATAATATGTACCTTTATGGCTGAAAAATGTACACTTTGCCTCTCTTGCAATATGTATTGTAATTGTATTCTTATTGCATGTTCACAAAATTAATAATTTCTTTTTGTCTTTTTATTGTTTTTTGTAATTGTCTAATAAAATTTATTACAAGTATCTACAATATTTTTTCCAGTATCGCTCCTGGAATACGATAGACGATTTGAGATCCACGCACCGGATTTTATATTCTACGACTACAACTTCCCAGAGAAACTGCCTCCGGGTTTGGAGGTACCGTGTTATGATCTCGTCATAGCGGATCCACCTTTTCTATCCGAGGAGTGCATCACGAAGACAAGTCAGACAATAAAGCTTCTAGCGAAGTCTAAAATGGTTGTGTGCACGGGCGCTGTGATGAAGGACACTGTTGAAAAGTTATTAAATTTGAAATTGTGCAAGTTCCAACCGCACCACAGGAACAATTTAGCTAATGAATTTTCCTGTTATGCTAATTTTGATCTTGACAATATGTTAAGGTGATAGAATGTAAACAATTTTCATTCCAACATGGCAGATAATAATTTATTTTTAAGACTTAAGACTATTAAAAGGAGACATCCCAAAAACAATACTCATTAAATATGGTTACTAAATGGTAAATGGCCACAACATAAAAAAAAATATAAATTATATGTTTACAATTTGACTACATCATGGAAAAGTAATATATTGGACCTCGTTTAGCATTATGTCAAATATTACCAAATCGTTATACCTTACAACAATCCAAATGGACTCATAAGAAAGCCAGCTATAGTAGCTAATAAAAAGTTTCTAGCAATTATGGTTGTAGTTTATAACTAAGACCAAAAAAATCCTTACTTTAAATTGGACAAGAGGTCTCCAAAATTATGATAAATTATTTCATATCTCAAATCTGGGGGTTCAACAAGAAATTTAACAAAACTTGTCTTCAGACAATTGTGAAAGTTTGATTTCATATTGAAACTTTTTTTAATTTCATGTATTAATTAAACGTTCTTGTGCAAATAAAACGCCAAATTATAATGAATTTACATAGTAACCAATCAAGATCCGTTGAAAATCACTTGTTTTATATAAACCTCACGTATAGAGACAAAATAAAACACTATTTACGTAAAATTGTAGTTTTATTCTTCACTTTAACAAATCTACTGGTTAACATTTCACTTTCAAATTTTAAAATTGCTATTACATATTAGTCGTGTTTTACTTGCATTTCATAGTCCACAAAGTAACAGCTTTTAATTAATTATATTTTGTGCAATGATTTGAAATTTAAATACTACCTTTATCTAATTATGATTTATATTGAAATTGACGCAACGCTAGATGGCGCCACTGAAGTATAAGGACCATAACCTACAGTTTATCCTATACTATTATAAATGTGAGTTTGTTTGTCTGTTACGCTTTCACGCAAAAACTACTGAACCAATAACCATGAAATTTTGCGTCCGCGTTCTGAATGAAAGGGTACCTTTCGTCCCCTTACTGCAAAAACCAATTAAGTGCAAAATGATAGTTTTGAGAAAAATGAGTTTGAAATTTACATGCCTAAAAACACTTCTACTAAAAATAGGTTGTATTTGAAATCTTTCTTTTTATTAACACATATTATAAATATGTTTGATACTACATTTTAAATATACAAGAAGAAGATGGATTTATCATGCAGTCATTGACTTTTGGCTGTTCGTAGTTCGTATTAAATGACTGTTAAGTTGCTTTATGATACGGGCTAAATTGGGAACCAAGCTATGTATCAAAAAACGGGTTAAACTACCCGTTTTTTGATACAGTTGTAGATCTCAAGACGGCGATTCTAATGGTGTATATAACTCATTTTCGCCATAAGCGCACTTATTTTGTTTTTGCAGTAAGGGAACGCTATGTCCTTTCTGGTGTCCCAGAGAACGTGTGTGCAAAATTTCATGGTTCGGTTCAGTATTAGTTTTTGCGTGACAGCGTAACAAACGTTTGTTTGTTACGCTGTATTTAACGAGTTGGTTTAAACTCACATTTATAATATTAGTAAGGATAGCCATGTCTGTGTTGCCGTTGGGATTTAACCTTCCGTTTCTGAATAAACGATGCAGTTACTTTGTGGAAATTTAATTTTTCGACTTTATAACAATATGGACACTACATTTTAGGCCTCCTATAGAGTTAATACAATTATTTGTAATAAGGCATGTGAAAATTTACATAAAATATTGAACGTTTAAAATATTTTAATATATGTACTTCGAAATTCATAACATAATATTTTAATATAACATTGAATTCGATTTATATGTATATTATGCTTTATTAATATATATATATTTTTAATTTAAATTAAGGATTTTCGAAGCTCTGCTTACATTTGAATGATTACAGACGTTATTACAATAATAATATTACACACAAATAAGCGAATATGAAAAAATATATATATTTAAACGAATCATTAACTACGTTAGTGCTTAACATTAAAAGAATATATATATTTACAATATTTGCTTGTGTAATATTCAATAAATAATTTTTTATAAAGATAATTTGGTATTTTAAAATTCATTTTGTTGATGTATTTTTTTGTGAGAAACGAATTGCACGTTATTGCATGTGTTTTGTACTAAATTATTCTACTTAACCTATTATAAAAAAAAATACTTAAATTAAAACGATATAATATATAAATACATTGTCATTAATTTAGGCATAACAATATTAAGTATATTATTATTAATTAAAATATTAAATAACTTGGATTTGGAGCTTGTCATTAAAATACGACTAAATTACATGAAGAAAATTTACAAGGCCATTTTTAGTGATTTTTTTAAAAAAATTTTTACCATTCAAAACTAACTTAAAGATTAATTTAATAAGAGAAGAAAACATTTAGGTGCCTTTTCACCAACTACAAGTAAAGTGTTGATTAATTACTTTTAGAAATAATTTTATGTTTTATTAAATTATGCACTCGGTTTAGTGCAACCTTCGATAGGCGATTTTTTTTATTATTTTCTTTTTAATGTTTGGGATTTTTACCGTACAAAGGTATATCAGCTCCATTATCACCGGTTACCGATGACTTTAAATGACGGCTAGCCTACTTGATAGATGGTGAAAGAGGCTCTTAGAGAAGAAAAAATTTATACAACAATAAATCCACGACATTATAGTACGCATGCGTAATGGGTTTTCTGTATAAGAAAGCTCATAGAAGCGGTACAGGCGTCGCGAAAATTTATACAAATTTTAAGGCCGACTGTAGTTTAGACCGATGTTATTTTTTTTTTTAATTTTAAAAACTTTCATTACAGTTTGAGGCTAATCAAATTTTAAGGTAACAAAAAAATAAATATTCCACAACAAAACTAAAGTATATACAGATTCACAGTAAAGAAATATCATTAAGTATAATATCTGGTCTCATTAATCAAAATAATAATAATAAAAAAAAACAGTACGCCTCAAGTATCCTCATATTATGTTTATAGAAAAGTGCATGAAATACCACTTCCAGTAATTTATTTGCTTCTAAACTTTATCCTATAAAATACGTTTTAATTTTCATATTAATTGTAAATTAATTTTTAATTAAATGATCTCAAAGTGAATATTAATTTTAGGATAACTATTGAAAATTTAGGAAACAAATAAATTTTACATTTTAAATCCATTTCAATATGAAATAATATATAAAAACGGATTTATGTGAAAAAAGTAAGTATTTAATACGAAGTTAGGCCACAGGGGTATTGAATATTGAATATAATAATATGCAATTGAAGTTCATATTATGTATCGTAGGTCATATATTATATATTATGTTATACAAAAATATGTTTAAGACATATTATACTATATCACTTTTTACTATAAATGCAGATTTTATATTAAATATATTATCATCATATCCATTACGTTCAAAATCTATATAATATATTATATATCTATATGAGAGCACGTTTATATACACAAAATTGTTAAAAAATTGCTCTGGAAATTTTGTAAGAATAAGTTTTTATTTATATGGTTTTTTTTGGCATATCAATAAAATTGTTGAATGGAAAATAAACCATAGAATGAACATACAAAATAACATTTCATTTTTGTTTAATAGTGAACAAAGTCTTATAAAATTCCCAGAGTTAATTTTAATTTGCCACTGTGTTATTTTCATATGTTATAATGTTTCAAAGTTTTAATATTACAATATTACCTGCAAACAATCAACTTTAAACACATTTTTTCTTAAACTTATTAAATTAAATAAAAATTAATTTAATTTAGAAAAAATAGCCAACAATTCATTGGAAAAAAAAATTCATTAAAATTACAATAAATAAAATTGTAACCTTATTAATTTATGTAACAAAAATGTTTTTAGTATTTTTTTATTAGAATTTAAATATGGTCTCTGTAGCATAACTCTACATTTTTGTCTCTATGGTAAAATTAAAACTAATAATAATCCAAAAAAGACTTTATAAACTCGACTTATCCTCATGACAATGTTTGAATTTTCTTTTAATTGAATTTAGTTAATAGGGGTGAGATAAAAAAAATAATTAATAAAAAAATTAATTATCCCACCCTTGTTTTGAATTAAATTCTTGAAGATTAAGTGGAGAACATTTTTACATTTTATATATATATATAATGTAAAATGGATATCCCGATAAGTTTCAGACACCTTCTTAATTAAAAAATAATAATATAACAAGTTAATTTTACAACTGATATTTCCAAATTATATAAACAAGTAAATCCTATCATAAAAACCCCATTTTTTATTTTTATTTTACACTAACGATTTTAAAGTAAAAATGTCTTTTACTTATTAAATTTAGCAAGTTATAATGTAATGTTATAAGAATAATAAAATCGAGTCATCGAGAAAATAACACAATGGGCATTTTATTTTCTCTCTAAGGACGTCAGTTCTAGAGAATCATTAAAATATAATTTTGCTTAATAGTAAAACGACTTAATAGGTACAGTATATTGTCTAGTAGTTGTATTGTAAAAGAGAACAATTAAAATGTGATGTTAAATATCTTACAATAATTATTTATTATACTTGTGATCAAAGTACAACCAAAAATTTAAAACATAGAACATTATACTTATAAGGGGGCACATTTAAGGATTTTTTCCTAGACATAATATTTTTAATCTTATTGCAATGACCGTAGAATTTTATATTACCTATAGTTCTTTAACCATTTGTTTGTAAGTTTATGTTTGTAACTTTTTCTTTTTGTGTAATAAATATATTTTTCATTCACGTTCCTTTATTTCAATACCAAGAAAATTAAAAAGATTTAGAAAAAAAGAAAGAACCTTAGTAGCAGTCCGCGGTCATGCAAAGGAGTGTGAGCTCTTAGATCATCGCAATTAAGTTAAAAATCATATGTTCAGGAAAAAATCCTTTGCTGTGACGTGCCTGATGGTATATGGCATGCCATACCATCAGTCAGCGCCGGCCCTAACATAACTATTAAACAATGCGATACTAATAAAATTAAACTTTAATAAAAATTATATATCACATTACGAAGCTTGTATTATTCATTTGGATTAATCCTACATTATTAATTTAATGCAAAAATAATACCAAAACAAACTGTGCTATAACTTGTATAATGGACTAATTATAGCACAGACTATAATCTTTTTTTAGTCACATAGAAATGTAATGTCTTTTCTACAGATTTCTTAGTCTTCAGTTTAAAATGAAACTTATCCAAGAGTTTAGACTAAAATTAAAAACGTGAGTTTTTTTTTTTTATTTATTTTGGTACATTTTTGCGTTGACCTTACTTCTCTTAAATTTAACTATTGAAATTGCTCCTTACCTGGTCCCCTATATCAAGGACATAGAGTTCAAATTGATCGAACACAGAACTCGCCACACGCTAAATTGATTTTATCTACTTTGGGTGCATTGATGGTAGACACACATTCACATTGTGTGTGTGTCAGTTGGAATGTTCAATATGGAAGCGATACTAAAAATAAAATACATTGAAATCATATATTTCTATACGAAAATTTACGATCTAACAGTGTGTTTTATTTTAGTTAGAAATATGGGACGTCCTCAACTAAATATATAAAAAATATATATATTATAAGGAAGACATTTTTTTTATATACTAAACACACAAAATATACAAAAAAACAACTCTAGGAGCTTATGGAATCATTTCATCTCTGTCTTTTATGGTAGGAGCGAGAGAGACATATACATATCCCGCTCATTTAAAAAAGTATTTTACATGTGATATTTAAAAAAATATCTTGCGTCCAAATAAAAAATAAATATAGTAAAATCACGCTTAAACTATTGTGATGATTGAATAAAATTACAAAAGTAATCAATGTAAAATCTCAACTTAAATTATAATATCAGTAACTGGGACGAAATTAACTTTAAAAACCCAAATCATTTATGATTTTTGATCAGGTTTTAAGGACGATCCCTTGGATCCCATTGAAATCGTTAAATATCAATTAAAAATATCGTTAAATATCGAAAGGCACCCAAAATTCGCTCACTGCTACACTGTATTATAATATACCCTTAATTATAAACCTTTTTGATAATTATATTATTATATCACTTTTCATTTCGGTAATATTTCATAGTCACTTGTAAGGGTATCGTAATTTAGGGGTATACACAGATAACTGGTATCAATTGCGCACACGCATGTATATTGCAACACGAAGATATTCAACTCACCATACTACACCAGTGAATGTTAAACTATATATGTTCCAAAAAAATATATGTAATAACTACAAAATAAGACACGCAAACATAGATTACAGTACTATAGTATTTTTCACATGGCACGAATACGGTGATATTTGATTTCATTCATTTCACGCATTTTATTATTTATAAAAAATAGGGAAAATACAATACATGACCTAGAATTGATAAACTTTTTTTAATTCGATTTCATCGGCGCTACGTTTCTAGCAACTTCAAATCACCGTACCCATGCTATCATAATATGTGAAAAATATTATAGATATAGAAAATGTGGAGCAAAATTTCCTAGACGCGGTACTATAATTGCTTAGTACTTGTAACCTGTTTTATGATTGTCCATCCCTAATTGTTGAGTAGTGTGGTAGAGGGTGAGTGTGCGTTGCTACCTGCGCCTGCGCACGGTGCAGTGGTAGAGCAGTAGGAGCAGCAGCGCAGCGCAGCGAGCGAACAGCAGCGTGGTGAGCGCCAGCGCTCGCAGCAGCCGAGCGAGCGACAGGGCGAGCGCACGCGCCGTGGCGAGCTCCGGCCGGGATCATCCGGTCCCACACTTGCCGCTTTCGAACACGCCCTGCGCCACATATGTACCACAACTCACTCTTAACACTCGTATCAATTTTTAATGCATTGCTATTGGTCCATCCATAATCCAATATTCCATATTATCCAATAAGAACGCGCCTAAGGTGTAGGTCCCGCCCCTAACAATGCCTTGGGCGCGTTCTTCTATACTAATATTATAAAGAGGAAAGATTTGATTTGTTTTTTTTTTTGTATTGAATAGGCTCCGAAACTACTGGACCGATTTAAAAAATTCTTTTACCATTAGAAGCCGACATTATTCCTGATGAACATAGGTTACATAAAACGGGTAATAGGACAACGGGTAGTAAGAATTATTCTTACGTACTTATCTTTTTCACATAACTTCTAAACGGCTGAACCGATTGGGTTGAAATTTTATATAGGTATTTCGATGGTTTCCTGGATAATTTAAAAATACAATTGGACCCGGTAGGTGGCGCTGCTGTCGGTATGTCAACTATACTAAATGGCTTGACCGATTGGGTTGAAATTTTGTATGTGTATTTCCATGGTTACACAGACACGAATGTATTATATTTTATAAAGTTACGCGGACGAAGTCGCGTGCAACAGCTAGTATTGGATTAACGGGTTGTATGGACCAATTATAGCAATGCAGGGAAAAATTTTGGTACTCGTTTTGGTTAAATGAGTGTTACCTTGCGGAAGAATGGCGAGAATGCGACCAGCGTCTCCTTGGTGAGGGGATGGTGATGGAAGGGACAGCGGCGATCGGTGGAGCAGACGGTGAGCAATCGCCGCAAAAACGCCTCTAAAGCTGCACGTCGCGAACGCACCAACGCCTCCGTCGACCACAGCTGCCGGCCCGGGAAAGGAATCGACGATACCTGACCGCACATTCACTTCCATTACTTATGTGGCAGGTGTCAAACACAGTATAATGACTGAGGTTTCTTTCCAGTTCCTCCTCATATAATTTTCATTCCGAACTAGTAGTAAATGCAAAAGAATTTACTATTTCAGGAGACTAAAATTTGGTTCTATGCAGTGAAGACGAGTCCATTGGATAAGTGGTTAGGGCATTTTGTGTCGCGATGTGCCGCTGACAACTGACTGACCTCTTCAAGCATAGTTACGTCTTTTCGCGTTTCAGTGTAAACTGAACCTTTGGTGCATTAGGTTAAGGTTTAAATAGCGAGTCGTTAGTAAGTGGTACCTACCTTTGGTCCGTAGAGACGCCTCATGGCGAGGTAGAGGTCGCGGAAGCGGCGGTAGCGGCGCAGCAACTGCCAGCGGCAATGAGGCCCGAGGCACACTCGCACTTCGTACTCGTGGTGAGTGCCAGCGCCCGCCCCGCGCGTCACCCACCCCGGCACCGATATCACCGCATCTGCATTCATCATAAATACAAACTACAGTATAATCTATTCAAAAGTAATTAGCCAATTCTATTAAAAGGAATGAATATTTCATTTAACGCCTCTTTCACCAACTACAAGTAAAGTGTTGATTAGTCACTTTTAGAAATCATTTTCTGTTTTATTGATTTACTGCATCGGTATACTGCATCGATTATGCGATTTTTTTTTATTATTTTCTATTTAATGTTTGGGACGTTTACCGTACAAACAAAGGTATATCAGCTAAATTATTTCCGGTGACAGGTGACTTTAAGTGACGGTTTAGCCTACTTGACGTTGGTGAAAGAGGCGCTTAGTGTATTAAAAATTGTCACAAAAAATATGTCTTGTTGCATAAATGATGGCAGATTGTTACGATTTGTTTACAGATAAACATTGTGACAAGACATCAACAAAGACAAAAAAATAGAAACATCTTACCGAAATCAATGGGATGTGCCAATCCCGGTGAAATCATAGGGTCCTGAAAAATAAGCAATTTCATTGATACGCCGTGGATACTATTGGCCGCATAAACATATTGTAAAATATGTGCATACGTGTATGGTTGCCAAGGCGTGCGTGCGCCACGTCCCCTCCTCTCCCCCCTGCTCGGAGTGCTCTCCCTGGTCTCCCCTGTCCACTGGCAACTCGTCGTTGGACGTGGACACGTTGTCCGACCCCTCCAACTCGTTCTCCTTCAATCTAAAAAAAAATGTAAGTGAACACACACACGCACGCAAACGCACACAAATTGCTCGTACCCTACCCCAAATCCCTCCCTCATTGTTTAGAATTAATAATTAGTAATTAACTCAGGTAAAATAATTTTAGTGTTTTAAGTCCTACTACACAATGAAATCCTGTAATTGGCAATGTAGTGTAGGTAGTAACACTGAACGTTATTTTGTTTTTCTGTAGGGTTTATGTTGAAAATAAAATAAATAAATAAATAAAGCAACACTGTTTTGTTTGGAGATGCTGTGTACACAAATATGTTTTGGGTTTCTGTCTAGATCACTTAGATGTAATTTTATCTACACCATATATTAAATGTCAGTGTCCCGTTTTGTGTGACTTATTAAATAAAATAAATAATCTGAAGGCAAATGCAGAATGTTCAAATTTAGGGATTAACTACACTTAAAACCGTAGAAAACACCAGTTTTTTAAATACCTGTTAATGAGTGGATCGTGTATGAAATCCCCAGTACTGTCTTCGAGCTGCGATTGAGGCTCAGGCTCGGTGGTGAGGTGCATGTCACTCTCGGAGAGGGTGAGGGAAGGCGTTTCTTGGATGGGAGTCACCATCATCGTGCGTCTGTTGTTCTGGCCCTCGAAGAACGAATACTGCAGCGCCATCTCCAAACGTACGTATTTCTTCTGAAGATCTTGAAGAACCTGTAACAGGGTTTGGAGGGGATGTGACTTCTGCGTCTGCATTATTTAAAAAAAAGTGTTGTAAGTAATGATACACAGACAGATGTGGTGGCATTGTAGTGGGAAAAGTAACGCCGTCTATGAAAACAGGTATCACCAAATCCTGATAGCATAAAGAGTGCGATGGGAGGATATACTAACTGCGATTTGTCGGTTGAGCTCCTCCTTGGAGCAGTCGTTCTCGAGGGAGGAGATGACGAGCATCTTCTGGGAGGCGATTCTGGAGCAGAGCCTCTGCATCGCCCTCAGCGCCTCCGCTTCCGTCACCGGTCGCGCCCCAACCGCCCCGTACATCCCGCCTCGGCCCTCGCCTGACAAAGCAAGTGAGATCATAATGCATCAATAAGGTTGCACCGCACCAATCAAACATCAACCGGAAATCATTAATATAAAGTTTAAAAATATATAATTTACTGTAAATTGGTGAAATCTTGAAGATAAAATTAATGAAACTCGTTTTACGTTTATGGTGTTATCTTATTCCTCATAGAATATATTATTAGAAATGCAGTAAATAGTATGAGCACATATTGTAATTTTTTTGAAAAAAATTATCAACTTAAAATTTTGCATGAAATTCGATTAAAAAATAGATTTGGCAGTTTGAAACAGTCTCGGGAAAAATATGTATGAAAACCAAATGAAAACCTATAATTGCTATTAAGATGCAGAAAGAGTAAATTCGACTAAAGATAGAAATTTTATATAGGTACCTATTATTATATTTGTACCTGTATTTCTCCTCCTGAGTTTGATTCTCTGGTGTCGTTCTTCTGGAGTTCTGTCCACCGAACTTGACGACTGACCTTCCACTATTCTCGGCTAAAAAGAATAACACATATTACTCTATCCAACAATGTTCCCTTGATAGTTGAAGCAATATTTCTAATTTATATATGTAGGCAGATCAACTAGATCGGAATTCAAACTTATGTTTGACAAAATTAGTCTTTCGTCAGCCAAGCGTTCGAAAAACCTACGTTTTTGAGCCACATTGGTCTCTATTGATAGTCAAATTGGAAGCAAAATTCGTTTGCGAGGAGAGGTCATCATTCCTGCAGAGGAGAGAACACAGAAAAATATTTTTAACCACGCTCAAAAAGTGCATAAATGCAATAACAAGTGCCCCATTTGTTTATCACCTTGCTATTATTAATAGGTGATGATAGCCAAAGTGGACTGACAGCCTGCTTTCGACACCAAAACCTTGTTATAAAAACATCGAGATGGACAACATAACCTTGCCTGCATTAGTTCTCCAGCATCTTCGAATGTTGTTGTGCGCTGATGGTCACATACCTTATGGTAGTCTTCGGTGCTGGACATGTCGTCGCTGTCCACGGGCGGGGACACCGGGCCGAGGCGGAAGTGCGCCGTGGGGGGCGGGTCGTCGTCCACGGGCACGCTCGACGCCGTCGTGGTTGCCGGCGTCACGGGGGACGCGGGGGTCTGAGGGGTCGGCGGGGAGCCCGACGTCGCCGTGTGAAACGTATCTCCTTCTTCCCCTACGGCGGTCGACTCGAGCGACGCGAGAGGCTCTAGGCTCAGGCTTAAACTGATCATCAATAAAATAACTATTAACATGCTTGTAATATTTGGAAAATGCCGGCATGCTTTTTTCAGACAGATTAACATTATTTATTTATTCACTAGCAGTACACTAGCAGTAGATGCATTAGTTAAGCTTATTAACTTATCCACTTTAATTAAGTTGCAGCCCGTTCATCTTACAAAACATTCACTAATTGTGTACCTGCTATACTCGACTGAAAATATTTGTAACTTTACTAAATCACTAAAGCAGTCCGAATTTAGGGAGGATTTGAAAAATCCATTCGTCCCAACACAATTCCTTGTATTGTGAACAATACGCACCTCATTCGCTTTTTCCTAAATTCTTCCCTCTCGTCAGCGGAGAGTGGTTCGAGCACTTCCTCCCGCGGAGTGCTCCTCAACACTAGCTCGGACTTGCTTCTTTTCACGCCTTCAATTGGTGACAGCTCACCTTCTGTAGAAAGAGTAGTGTTTCACTTCACTTCAAAAAAAATATATAAACATTAAAATTAAGCAAGAGTAGTGCTCACCTGTGGCAGAGTGAGATGTGCCGTGTCTGTCAGCAAGCGCGTGTCGCAGGCCCAAGTCCTGTGCAGCCAGCAGAGCCAGCTCAGCCTGAAGCCGTTCTATCTTAGCGCGGTGAGAGGCTACCGAAGCCACCCGGCTCTGAAGCTCGCCCTCCAACTCCAATAATTCCTTTTTCTGTAATACCATCAACTCTTCTTCAGGCGAAAGATTTTCTTTTCGTAAGGTATGCAAATATACTTCAGGGGCCCCTGAATACGCAACGCTCCCGTTTGCATTGGTTTGCTCTTGGCTAGGGGCCCTGTATTACTAGTCTACTTCAATTTTATCTACTCATGGCCTATGGCATTTTATTATGATGTACGAACAATATTTTGATGTGAAATATCTTTTGCAGCGGGTGAGACCGGCTGTTGGCGTGGCGACGCCAACATTTGGTCACACTTTAGCCAACACTTTGCTGGAACTAAATTATGTATTTTTTGAATGAAGAATCTGTACTAGTATTTATTTTAAAAGTTAGTTAGTTTAACAATACACAATTTTCAGTGCCATCTAACGATTTAGCTCTAATAGAATGTTAACTGCAGCGCCATCAACATCGAAAAATTGTATTTCTTGGGTTACGCTGATGTTATCTCTAGCGAGTTCAGTGTTTTACCCCATACAAATTATTTATACCTAAAGTTCCCAACGTGCCTAAAGAACAATTTACTTAAAAAAAAAAGTAAAATTCTGACTACACTTACATGTCTGTCGACGGTTTCCTTGATACTGGTGGCGGTGTTCGGTTCGCACTGTTGCAAGAGATGCATCAGACACTCGGTCGACGTCTCAGAGGCGAGGCTCTCTGGACTTGAATCCTGGTTCAATTCAAATCGATCAGTACTCCTATGAATCATTCTGAATAATTAAAATTTAACAATTAAAAGTTGTATTACAGTGATCAGATAAGACGATGCAATAACTACTATGCATAATGTACTAAAAAAAAAAGAATAACAAGAGCCAACATTATGTTAAGGGAATCTAAAATACTGATGCATTTAAAACAATATATACTCCGTAAAGTGTTGTTTTTATTATGTTCAATTTAATATTGGTATTATTATTGACATAAACTATACTTCTATACTAATATATTATAGACAGAAGATTTGTAGATGTTTGTAATGAATAAACTCAAAAACTATGTACCGATTTTGGAAATTATTTCCACTATAAAAAGCTACATTATTTGCGAGTATTATAGGCTATATTTTATAGAGTGACGCGGCCGAAGTCGCGTGCAACAGCTAGTAACATATAAAATCGTAAACGAGCCGTGCTTGTACATTATATATTTTTTCAAAGTAACTTTTTGCAGTTACTTCATTCTTCTTACATAGATGTCACTTATTTACATTTAAAACACAAGATATTTCCATTACTTTCACAAATTTGACATTTCTGCATTCACAACAGCTATTGTAACACAAAAAAAAATCAGTAAACAACACTTCATACGGAGTATACGTTCAGAAGCTAAAACGAGGGTGGGGAAAAAGCGGAAATCACACGAGATTCGTACGAGAGATTCCATCAGCCAACAACAAACCTGGTCATCAATCTTGCAGCCGCTGGCCACTAGTTCCCTGACCTTGGCGGCCGCGTAGTCTTCGAGCTGCCGGCCCTTTCCCTCGAGCTGGTCCCGAAGAGCGGTCACGTGACCTTCCTCATTGTCCGCCTACGAGGGGAAACCGGGGGAAAGCGTGTAGCAAAATAAAAACGTACGGGCGACAGTCGAGTTCGGAACTACTTGCGTACAATGATATTACTTGTACTATTAAAGGTATGTAATGGTATTGGCAATATATAATGTATTAGCAAAATTAGCAAAAAGCGATCTATGGTGATCTGCAGAATATAAAGGATAGTCGATAACTAAAGCGGGTCATATATGACTATAAACAAAAAAACAAATTGACAGATTTTTTTTAAATTAATAATAATAATAATTAATTATTTCTTTCAAACACACAATCGTAAAACTATTTGTAATCAGTTTAAAAAAAAATTAATATTGTGATGATCATTTTACACTTGATGGTATGTGGTGAATGTAGCCAATTGACACAAGCAACGCCATATGGTTTGCAAGTGATAAGAAGGGACTGAATCCGTGTCAGTGTCAAAAAACACTTACTTTTCTTCAGAACACAACTGTCACTAAGGAAGCTACAAATAAAGTACTAGTAAAATCTAGCGAAAACTAGCAAGTTAACAGTCAAAATAAAGGAATATGTACGTCTATTACAAAGCAGGGCGTAAGCTAACTGAGCTAAGACTAAATAAGTATGAGAAAAATATGAAATTATGCTGTTTTCTTATCTATCACATTATGAATTAAGGCGCGGTACAGTCAAGCAGAACAATATTAAACTAATTTGTGACAAAGTTTTAAGTCGTAAGCGACAAGGTACTTATTATTTTTTATAGAAAATAATTTATTATTGAATTAAAAAATGTCACTAAAATGTAACACGGAAAAGCTACATTTTAGCGCTCCACGCTTATATAAACATTAAACATTTTATATTTATTTACGCTTATAGAGCAAAACTTGTATTTATGCAATTTAGTGCAAAAAATATTTTTCCTTAAATAAATAAATAAATAAATAAATATAAACTGTTAAATCACGTTAAAAACTACATTAATTTGCTGTTTAGAAGTGAAGATGTTGTAACTTATTACACTTGGTAAATAGTAAGACAATTCAACTTATATGCTTAGCCGATAACACTCAGTTCATTATATCGTTAATGGTGTTTGTTTCGATAAGTGAATGTGAGCTAAAGAAGTTAATAGTTTTAAGTTTTACCGCAGCGGTGTGAGTGTCGGCGAGCGCGCGCAGGCGTTTCGTACGCGCGGCCAACTCCCGCTGGCGGGAACGCAACGCGCGTCTGCGTTGCGTCCAGCCGCGCTCCAACGTCCGCCAATCGCCCGACAGCCGCCGGCACGCCGCAGCGTACTCGCGTTCCATTGCGCATCGCTCCTGTACGCCCAAAAATCTCTATGTAAAAGTGCTTAACTAAGGGGGCGTTCAAGTATTACGTAACGCAAACGTCACGTTTAGGACAAAATTTACCAAGGGACCATTTTTACCAAAGAAAATGGTTGCTAAACTTGGGATAACTACTAATAAATACTTGGGATAATAACTAAATAAAAATGACGTACAATACACTCGAGGGATTCCCCTCCCATAAAAAAGCATCGTAACGTTTTATAAGACTCCCCCGCTCTCCTCCCAAATTGCGTTACGTAATACTTTCGCAGTCACTTGGGCAGCCCGTCTGGCGGCGGTAACCACCACCTTACAGAAGACCACCGTGAAATAACCACACATGTGCTAATGTGTTTCGAGCCCGTTACTCCCATTTCTTCATTATCCCTTATCATTAATACTTCTATGGTCGGCAGCGCATTTGCAGCACTTGTCGCGTTGCTCGTGTTATAGACGACGATAGCCATCTACTATACCATCAAGTGAACCGTCAGCCTGTCTGTCGGCCTTAACATAAATAAAAAAAGGCTAAAATCGAACCTCGTCCAATTTCTTCTGGGCTTGCAGCAACTCCTCCCTCTCGGCGTGCCATCGACGCTGTCGTTCCTGTTGCTGCAGCAGAAACTGTTGCCTCTCACGTTCCAATTCGGCTTTTTGAGCCTCCAGACGTTCGCAACGTATTTCGCCTTCTAGGTCTCTAAAAATTAGACATTCATCAGACAAAACTTTAGACTAGTTAAATAAAATGTGAATTATGTAAGTACGGGATCTTAGTTCATTTTCCCCTATCCTCGCGGTTTATAGTTCGATGTAGCAATGTGCTGGCAACGGGGTGGCGGGATAGTGGCGCGGGCAGATATTGACTGCGACCGCGTCACGTAGCGGATGGCCTCTTTAGAGCAGGTTGACTTACGACAAGGTGGTGTTGAGGTTCTCGGTGCTGGCGACGAGGTCGGTGGTGGACCAGGAGAGCAGCGAGAGGCGGGAGAGGTTCATGAGCGAGGCGCTGCCCTCGCGCCGCAGCTTGGCCGCCTCGGCGGGGTCGTTGTAGCGGAACATGTTGGTGCGGCCCAGCAGCAGGATGCAGCCCTGGCTCAGCTTGGTGGGCTGATCGATGAGCACCGTGTTGAGCCAGCACTGAGCGCCGCCCGCCGGCCGCACCGTCGCCACTCCCTCGTGCAGCGTGATGCGGCAGTGCAGCGGCAGAACCCCGGCCCCGCCTATCACTATGTCCGGTGGGGGCGAGTACTCAGCGCTGCCAATCACCGTCTCCCCTTCCTGCGATTTACGAGCAGTCTCTGCATGCATGTACGTCCATAATGGTGTCCTTAGACGGTCATAATTGCTTGACAAGCACGTAAAATTCGAGTGCTTGTGAAGCAATATTTTACGGTTTAAAACGGAGCTTGATATGTGATTGATGTGCTTGACAACGAAACAAATTCCTCACTCACCTTGAGATGATAGAGCGTAACTCCAGTGGACAAGAGGTTATCGTCGATCCCCACCAGGTGTGGCATATCAGAGTCCAGCACAACCCCGAGGCCGCTCTTCCTCAAGCCTAGTGCCTTCTGCTCTTGCAATATTTGCTGAGTCTCCCTCCATTTCTCTGTCCACTTCTCAGTGAGCACCTTCTCCTGGGCCTCTTTGCGTTGGAGCGTCGCCAAAACCGCTGGCTCCGTTTCTATGGGATTCTGAGAAGTCATGCATGAAATTATTTTGACGACCCAGTTGGATGAGTTGTTAAGGTGCTTGCCTTGACGTTCAGTTCTAGGAGTTCCGGGGTTCGATTCACGGAGAGGTCAACTTTGGAAATGAACTTTCCTGGACTGGTTGTGGAATGTAGTTGCGTCCAGCAACATTGCGTTTCGCAGTTCAGCAGTCATTCGGGCAGCCCGTCTGGCGGCAATAACCACACACCCTTACAAACTGTTGTGTTTCGGTGAGTGAGTAAGGTATGCCAGAGTCCATTTCCCTATCCTTTATTCTTAATCCTAATGTTAATCCTAACGCACTTGTAGCACCTATAGCATTGATTGTGTTATAGGCGACGCGACGGTAGCCACCTACCATCAAGTGTATCTTCAGCCTGTCTGCCGACCTTAAGATAAAAAGTAAAATTAAAATATCTCATAGACAAGTCTGTGAATGAGCGATGTTAAGCCAGAGGCATGTCTGACCGTGTTGTGCGAGATCTGCGCG
Organism: Synanthedon formicaeformis; assembly: GCA_945859745.1. Classification (NCBI taxonomy): domain Eukaryota; kingdom Metazoa; phylum Arthropoda; class Insecta; order Lepidoptera; family Sesiidae; genus Synanthedon; species Synanthedon formicaeformis. The sequence goes on from OX243970.1 coordinate 9,910,155, forward strand.
CGCAGCTTCTCGATCTCCTCGCGCAGCTCGCGGATGAGTTTCACGTTGGGGTCTTCGTTGATGGTCGGCTTGTTGATTATGTTCTTCGCGCGGTTCGCGTATCGCAGCGTCGACAGGGTCTCGCCATAATTGCAATCCGCGGGCGAAATCTAATCAAATTATCATTTTTTTTGTATAAAAACCACTAATTATTTTGTGGCATTAAACATAAATAATTGTCGACAAATTTCAACCACAGTAACCACCCATAGCTATTAAAACATAATTATCTTCGTGAAAAAATTTACTTGAGACGATAAACTTAGCGCCTCTTTCACCAACGTCAAGTAGGCTAAACCGTCACTTAAAGTCACCTGTCATCGGGAATAATTTAGCTGATATACCTTTGTTTGTACGGTAAACGTCCCAAATATTAAATAGAAAATAATTAAAAAAATTCGCCTATAGAATGATGCAGTAAACCGAGTGCGTAATTCAATAAAACAGAAAATGATTTCTAAATTTAACTAATCAACACTTTACTTGTAGTTGGTGAAACAGGCGCTTAAACAAATAATGATTATGTAAGGAAATTTCTCTAGCTGAGAAGACGTAACGATGCGACTCATTGAGGCTGTATGTTTAATATTTACCGCAGCGATCATGATGGTCTTGGAGTTGCCTCCGAGCGAGTCTTTGAGCAGCCAAGTGAGCACCGAGTCTCGGTACGGGATGAACACGCTCTTCTTCGCACCCTTTTGAGTGCGGCCTAAAAAAACAATACACAGATAAGATTTTTTTTCTAATAGAACTGGTATAAACAAGTAAATTCTGAGTCTTGGAGTTAAGGTCGAAACGTCTCAGAGCCTGCAGAGATAATTTCTCAAGCGGGAATAATTTCTCAGTTTAAAAATATATTCACAAGAGATAGAAATAGAATATGAAGTGACTTACTGTCGTTGAGACTGTTGTTGTTGTTGTTGTTGTTCTGGTGCGCTGAATCCGCGAGTGCAGAGATGACGGAACCAAGAGTGACGAGTGATTTGTTAATGTGGGCTCCTTCCACAAGCCGCTGCCCACTCGCTCCGGTGGCATCAGCACGTTCACTGTCAGAAGAGAACTTGTATTGGAAGATTCATCATCAAGTCGACGTATGAGAGATATGATTATCAATAAATTGTGTGTATAATCGGCGCAAATCTTAATGGGCTCTGGCGATGCCACGTGTCAAATATGCGTAGTAACCGATGTTAGGACTGTTTGTGAGGTATTGCGATGCGGGGACGGGGGAGCCACGGAATGAACGAGATGCAATGATAACATTTGTACGAGAGAAAGCAGGTGCGCCGTATTGTTCGCAATTCTACATGCACAAACGAAAGATACCCGCTCAAGGTCAGAGCCCATTAAGATTTGCGATGTTTATACCACATCCTTTTTTTTTTTGTCGAACATGTACTCAAAGAATTCATTAAGAGCTAAGTATTTTTTTTTTAATAACAATAAAAAATTGATAGTGGGCAGGACACATAGTATGGAGAGCGCAGACGCAGAAGAGCCGCGGGTCGACAGTGGTGTGACTGGCCACAGGTTTGCTTCTGGCTGGCGTTTTTGGAAAATGACGGGGGAATCATATGCTATCAACAAGCAAAGAGTATAGTTGTGTCACCTGCCGGCGAGGTCGACGAGGTGCACCTTGGAGACGGTCTCGGTGGGCATGTTGTTGTGGCGCAGCAGACCCGCTTGCACGAACGTGATGGTGAAGATGGCGTGCGAGCGAGACGACACGTCGTTCATCTGCGTCGACGCCGTCGTCCGCTGCTGGTTGCCTCGGTGCATGCACTCCTGTCAGTAAAGGGCAAAGTCGGAATAATAAACGCCTATTGGTCGAGTGGTGATTCAGGGGTCTCGGTTTCGATTCCCGGCAGGGCCTTAACTTTGCAAAGGAACTTTAAAGTTATTGGTTCTGATGTGTCTGTGTGTAGGGTGTCGCCTCCTCTCTGTTGCATGGTTACAAGCCTAATAGTGCCTGATTATGAGGGCAACAAAATAAATCTTCACTTCAATTCACTGTTTATAAGTCTAAAAAACTTGTTAAAAGATAGTTCTGAAATCTGACCTGTATATCATCATAGTCAGAAACTAGATGTTTCGACAGGTCCTGAACGTATGGCCCCAGTTTGGGATGCTCCCTGACCCTCAGCGAATGTCCTGCATCTCCCGACAGCAGATCCTTCACCCTCTCGTTGTAGATCTCGAGGTAGCTCACTTCGGTCCTGTAGGAGGAGCCGGACTCCTTGCCAGCGGCGACCCGAGAGAACAGTTGTCGGCAGATGCGTGGTATTAGGCCTTGATTCTCCTGAAATTGGCAATAAATAAATATAACCTTTATGATCTTTCAATTTAATAAATAAATAAGAGGCTTTTGTAATAAGCGAAATATAGTAAGAGATACTGCATTAGATGATTTTTTGTCTATTTTTTTCTTATTAGATATATATCAAATATATGCATATTATACATCGTTAGAAGCGTATTTTTAAGGAGCATTAAATGTTTTAAGTACTTTTATAAGAAAATGAATACTAGAGAGGATATAAGCATATAAGTTACTCTTGGATATATAAAAAATGATCAAAATATACTAAATATGGAATAAAAAAACCATAAGTATTTTTGCAACATACAATATGAAGGATTGTGATTGTATTTTTGCAATAAAAACATTTTAAGATTTTTTGTTTTATGGCCCTTTAGTTTTTAAGCAGCAATATGTAGATTATGTAGATATGTACATTAAAACTGAAAAAGCATTCACATATTTACCAATAAAACATCCTTTTTATTAAACAGATCACCTTCTAATGACTTGATATATTTAGGTATTAATTGTATTCAAATTTCGATTATATTGCTATCTTAGATCGCTCTTAAGCTTCGATCGGTATGACTGTTTGATTTTTTATATTTTTACAAATCTCTATAGAAAAATTGGGTGATAATTTCAAGCATACAAGAGTAGTAATATATTATGTTACCATAGAACCCATCATAGTGAACGTTTTTCCGCTGCCTGTCTGTCCGTACGCGAAAACGCATGCGTTGTAACCCTCGAACGCACTGTCTATCACGTCCACTCCGAGATCAGAAAATACCTGAAGACGCCACCACATTAACATTAATTACAAAGGCAATATAATTTAAAAGTGAGCTTGATTGAAAGAACTTCTGTGTCGGTGTGTAAGGGATTCCAAAAATCCGTTTTAGGGGGAATACCCTTAAATACTTTTTCTCCCGAAATCTTTATGTTCCAATCTGAAGGAGTGAGACTGTGTGGGGGTGAGACTGCCCCTACCACCCAATGGACCCAATGGACATTGTGATAGTCATTTGAACAATATTCTCATAATTATAATAAATAAATAATGAGTATCTTCCCTCATTCCACACAGCACCATCTAGTTCCACAGTAAGCAACTAATGCTTGTATTATGGATACCAAACAGTTGATATCCTTACATATTATAAAACAAAGTCCTCCGCCGTGTCTGTCTGTATATATACTAAAACCTTCCTCGAGAACTACTCTACCCATTGGTGAAAACAGCATGAAAATCGGTGCAGTTTTTGAGTTTATCGCGAACAGACAGACGGACAGAAGCGGCGGAGAACTTTGTTTAAAAATATGTAAGGATGATGAATACAAAACATCCATGACTCACATACAAAGGTAAAAAAAATTTAACACATAAAAATTTGTCCCTAGCGGGATTCGAGCTCGCAACCCTTTGATTAACAGCTAGGGTTACTAGCCACTAGACCAAACGTGTTGTCTCATGTTTTAAGTTTTAGTTGCAGAGTCCATCTCCATATATCTTAGCTTCCCTTATTTTTAATCCTAGTCATAGTACATATTGGCGACGGTAGCCACCTATCTTCCCCTGTGCCACACACCAGTCAGACAGGCAGACAGTTCAAGTGAATCGTCGGCCTGTCTAACAACCTTTACATAATAAAGTAACATATCACAAGGGTTGTTGTTTCTCAAAGCGTTGGTATGACTAAGTATATAGCAAACGCCTCTAGCCATCTCTCTGTCTGTCTGTCTGCCACTCAATAACATAAAAATGTTGCACACCTGCTCTTGTGACGCGTAATGGCTGTCGTCATTGTCGTAAGACCAGTAAGAATGATCAAATGTAAAGTCCTTGTATTTCTCCCGGTTGCTGTCATTTTGATCTTTGCTACTCTGTAAACATAAAAATAGTTACTAATTAATCTTACACATATACATTAATCTTTCATTTAATATACTAATATTTTTATATGCAAAACTTGTCATAATTCATTTATCAATAGTTAACTTTAATGTTATTATTCTACTAACTTTTGTCCACAAATTCGTTCGCCCTTCTTTATTTCAAGTATTAAAAATTTATTGAAACACACACATATTTTTGTCAGGTGTTGATTTTTTTATTTTAATTTTTATATGATCAATACATTTTTCTGGATTTTTGTTATTTTCTATACTCTGACAACCTGTATGTAAAATTTCATGATGATCAGTTGGGTAAGTACCCAACTGATATATAAGTATATATACTGATATATAAGTATATATACTGATATATAAGTACATATACTGATATATAAGTATATATACTGATATATAAGTATATATACTTATATCTTATATATTTATATAATTTTCTATGATGATTTATTCCGTAAGCTGTAAGTCACTAAAATTAAAACCAAGTGTGTATTCATATACACACCACCTGTTTCAACAATAGCTATAAAAATGTTATACAGATCTTATGTAATCTATACTAACATAACATTACAATTTAAGTTTGTAGGTTTTGTTTGAAATGAAGGTTAAATAATATATTTGTTGCTCACAGTCTGAAAACAGAGCCCCCCCTTTTACAGAGGATCGCCACTATGAAATAACAGTATATTATGTGCTGTTGTGTTTTGGTGAGTGAATAAAGACTAGCAGAGTACACTTACCTATCCCATCCTAATACCTCATCCTTTATCCCACCAAGGATATGAAGCAGTGCACATGCAGAGTATATGGCGTTGGCTGTGATAATAGGCGACTGTAGCCACCTATTCTATATTCTTTAATCTATATGTGTGATTGTTTAATCAAGATAATTGTAATAAACTGCAGGTGAAACCACGGAACTCCACTAATAAAATATTAAATTCAAAAACTCAAACTAATTCAAAAACACTTACTTTTACAGTGAGTAATCTTGTCTTCTTTCCATCCATTTGAACAATTAGTTTCGCATTCATATCTTTTTCTCTGAAAAATAATAAAAAAAAAAAAAATAGTATTATAATGCCTGACGTTATACTTTATACTATTGCCAAGACTTCAATCTTTATTTTTAGATAGTTGGTTTCCTATTGGAACATTTAATTTTTTTCAATCGGATAAGTAGTTACAAAGATTGCCTCCTACATATAAACAAACAAACATGCAAACTTTACCTGTTTATAGTTTTAGTATAGATTATATTACATTATGCTATCCTAACATACATCATAGCAATAAACAAATTTATTACATTTTTATGTTACATAAGTAATAACATATGATAACAAATTATATTCACATGCATGAAGGTGATAAGCAGTATTAAGTCATCAAATTATTATCTATGTGTAAGTACAGGAAACCATTCTTATGGTGATAACTTTTCAATTATTTTAAGTTTGGATAGATCTGTTTCAATTAACCCTTTAGCCGCCAGAGTCGGATTTATCTGACAATTATTTTCATGTCCATTTCGCCACAGACAGATATATGCGACAGATTCCTCTACTTGTATAATGTTTATTTTTAAATCATTGAGTTGCTTACTTTAAAAAAAATACTAGTCAGGCGCTAGGGACAAGACAACTCCTACAAAACTAAGGTTAAAGGGTCAAAATATATCAGGGAGTAGACGAAAACACATTTAATATTAGTAGAAGATTTATAAATGTTTGTTACTTAAATATTTATAAATCAATGAATTATTTTTAAATTTAACTTTACGTTCATTATGATTAACTGCAAAACAAAGATACTACTAAAATTTTTCAATAAAAGCATACGCAGGATATAAAATTTTTAGTATTTCAGCTTTTTAATAGATCCAATAAAATTATAATAATCTAAGATAATAGGTACAAGTAGTCATTCAAAGTAAATGCTGCACATTTTTAAAACAAACAAAAATTAAATTTATGTGCTTCTATCAGTTCTGTAACTATATATTTGTTAAATGCCATCGGCATTGTCTGGCGTGAAATGTTTATAAACAAGTGAATATTTCAGTAATATTTTAGTGAAAAGATTTAATAACTAACTCAAACTGTGTTGTTTGTATGTGGGTCAGTGTTTTTCATTTTTTTTACAAACTTTCATTTAAAATGACCGCCGCTTGTACAGTTTATGCCCCAAATAGAACTGAACCGTGAAAGTCATTGCCATTTATCATGTCATCTTGTTTTTTTTGCACTTTCAAATGTTGGAGTTTTTTCAATTGGGATGACATAAAATTGTTGCGTACATATTGCGTATAAAATAGAAACGCAATGCACACTCAAAACAAAATAATAATGTCTAGATCTAAAATATCTAGATAGTAGAGCGTGAGTTAGCAATATAAAGATGGGCTGTGCCAAATTACAATAGGTCCGAATAAATATTTAAACCTTTTAATAATTATACAGGTAAAAATTAAAAACTTGCCTTTGATTGAATGGGCGAACCCTTACAGCCACTTTCACCGAAGCCATTTTCACACATTATATTGTAAATATTTTTATTTTGTTAATTGAAAATCACATCGAATCTACAATACAATACAAGGTAGGAAAAATACTATACAATACAACAAAGTAAATTGACAGCTTGACATCAAATTTTCTTGACAAACATAAGGGAAATGCAGGGAAAATGACATGACGTTAAAAAACTTTGTTTGCCAATATTAAAAAAAATATCCGGTTCTAACAATTTTTGTCAAAAAAGTGTGAAAATTAAAAAAGTGGCAATACTGTAGTGTTGTCCCGTTCTAACCATGCAGTTGATAACTTGATAAGAAAGAGTCAACACTATAATATTGCCACTTTTTAATTTCTACACTTTTTTGACAAGCTGTAGAAAGGAAAAACGTAATGGGTCCTAAACCATTGCGCGTCCTTATCCATAGGATTAAATAATCATAATACATAATAGTTTGATCCATGTAATTAAATTACATACAGGAACCATAAATTTAGTATTATCATAAATATATCCGCCCGCACTCGCAGAGACCTTTCCGATCCGTAGCATAGAACGCTATATATACTCATATTCCCAAAGCATTGATTTGAATTTTGATCCTAATTACTTATTCTGTGTATGTCATTCAATTCAATCAAATCAATTTGTGTGTGCCGAAAAATAATTTTTATACGTAAGAAAGGTTAGATTAATTAATTTAATTTAATTGTGGAATCTAAGGTAAACTGAAAGAATTACAATTGTTCTAACACCCAACTTGAATTAAATCTAACGCTATGTAACTAATTATTTAATCATGGTTAACAGTCGTAGATTCCAATGTACGTAGGGGATATATTACATAATAAATTGCCTATCTTTTTGCAGCTTACAAATAAGCAGCCAAGATGACTGGTGCCGCTCCTGGACGTCCAATGAAGTTCCCGTACACGCTTACTGCAAAAATAGCGCAGTTTCCTCTTAAATTTTATATCAAAAATCAGTGGATCTGGCGCTATTGGATGTTCGGGATCGCCCTTTCTACCCCTATCTTCTACAAGATCCACAAGTTAGGTAGGTTCAAGCATCTATTACAGCTATTTTCTATTAAAACTTAGATAACTATAGAATAAGTCAGCGTGACAATGATCAGCAGTTTATAATTTGTATTTTGTATTGGTAATATTATATACAGTTATACTATTATAATTACTAATGGTTCTTAATGTTGATTCTGTGAGCCTGAAGAAACTGTAAGGCTACCACTGTTTTCTTTTTTATGTCAAGGTCTACAGACAGGCTGACGGTTCACTTGATGGTAGGTGACTACTGTCACCTATAACACAAGCAGCGCCATAGGTGTTGCAAATGCGCTGCCGACCATAGAAGGATAAGGACTGATAGATTTATTAGGCTGCTAAATCCAATGGCTGTACGATTTATATGAAACTGTTCACACCTCTTGATGTTTTGTTACTGCGAAACTCTGGCCGAACAGACGGTCCGGAGTAATGTGGTGGAGCTCGTTTCAATAATTTAAAACAAAAATAAAACCAGCATTATGAACAGCTTCATATAAATTGTACAGCCATTGAACTTTCCAGAAGTTGTACCGGCCCAGGAGTAATGTGAACAAACTCTAAGAAAACTTTTAAAGCAATAATTTAGAAAAAAAATTACTACATTAACCCTTTATATGAATGAACATGGATCCACATTAATAATTTTGTAACACTCGTGTGCCGGAATGCAGATCCGCATTGCGCATACTTCACGCGATATTTTACGTTTTTCCTATATAAGTCCTTAATTATAAGATGTAATTTCGGTTGACAATTATAGCAGTTGAGATGATGACTAGGCTCGGCATACAACGGTAATTTGGCTCGCTAGCATTCGGCACACTAGGGGTTAAATTCAAAATTTTATGTTGTTTATTGTGAACTAAGTAATATAACTAGTAGAACTAACATATTGTTTACCTTTCAGCAAACTCACCCGAGAATGTTGCCAAATGGGCCGAGATCAGAAGGAAGGAGGCTGCAGAGCACCACCACTGATGTAATATGTAGCAGTTCACGTTAAATGTCTTAATAATAACCCTTTCATTAAGTGAAATAATAAAAATCGTGTTCTAGTAAATAGTTTGGTTGTTTTTAGTCATTCCTTTTAGAACATAATGGTTATAAAAATAAATTTGCTTTTCATTTATTATACCTTTTGCAGTCGAATGAAAGATTTGTCTCTAGTTTTAGGAGTGTTCTGATAAAATGAAAATATATGCAGAAAAAAATATAATCCCAAAGGAAACTGTCTAAAAAATAGAGCTATATGACCCATAAGTAAATAAAAAATGACACAAGATTACCAACCGTTCTACATTAAATTGTTTAGTATTATTATATTAAACTGAATTGTATTATATTACGCCGGACAACTTAAACTGAAGCACAATTAATTATAGTGTTTGTTGGGATAAGGATAGAATTCACAAAAAGGGGGCATTCAAAGTATTACGTAACGCAATTTTTGAAAATAGACACATGTACATAATACATAACCCTCAGGTTACATTGTAACACTTTTAAAATAAAAAACGAGACTTGCTTTAATTTTTTTTTATTTACTACAAATAAAAATTAATAATAAAACTTATAAGTTAGATAAATAAATAAGCAGTGACGGAGTGACCATTGTACAATCATTGGGCAACACTTAAAAATTAAAAAAAAAAAACACACAGAGGAATGCCTCATGAATTTTTTAGTGATTTGATAAAAAAAAATACCACATTTTAATTAGACCTATAATTTGAGGCGATTTTTGTAATTTATAAAAGAAAAACCAAACATTTCATTAAAAACTTCTGATACACCACGTCAACAACCGAATTCCAAAATAAAACACATGATTCTTAAAAAAAAAAAACTAAACTTGCTTTGATTGATTTATTCTATAAACTTATTAGCGATTTACCATTAATTATTATGACGATTTAATACTAATGCTAGATTTAAATAAATACTAAGTGTTGGCGAACACAAACTTTCACACAATAATCACAATAACTATCTTATACATTTGCCTGTTAACTTGCACAAGTTAAGTAACTTGCAGCCAAGACACATCATGTGGTGAAGTTTATGAAAAAAAAAGTGATCCTAATTATACGGTGGGCATATTAATATTAATAAGAATTGGAATCAGAAAAACATATCATCTTCCTATTATAAACGTCTTTTTTATGTATTTCTAAACATAAAAAAGATATTATGTCTTTTTGTTGAAATTAAAGTTTATTAAATATATAAACAGTTAAGGAAAAAGATATTATTGAAGACTAAATATTTTAAGAAGATTTAATTTTTGTAAAGAATTAAATTTGATTTATTAAGGGACATGTAAAATTTAAAAAATACATCATCACGAGTATACAAAAAAAAATTGTTGTCATAATATTAGGAAGTTTTTTTGAGATTGTATTGTAGGCTATTCTTGATTGCTATTCTTAGATATTTAAGGGCACTAACATAGATTTATTAACAAAATGTGTAACTATATAAACATAACATACATACTAAAATTAAATAAAATTGTCACTGTAAAGTACTCTTAAATACTGGAAACAGCCAATTTTATTAAGAGAAACTTTTTTTAATTTTTTTTTATAAGAAGCAAACTACATTCAAAGATTTTTGCAAATACGCCCGTGAATCGAACCGACTACAATCAGAAGGTTGAAACCTATGAAAGGAAGGAAGAAAGTCACTAATTAAGAGTTGAAAAAAGTTCTGCATTTTAAAGTATTTCCAGTTTTTTACAAAAATTAAAGTTGTTTTTTTTTTGGACGTTTTTTGTTTTTGTTTGTATACGTTTGTTGTTGTTGAGAAAACACGGTAATGGCTAAATGCAAATACGCGAACAATAAACGTTACAGTAAAGCTTAAAAAAAAAGCCATAACTTTCTTCAAGAATTGAATAAAATTTAAGCTTATTGTGATGAATCGCGTCTAAATTTAGTTTTTACATACTAATCTTATTTTAAATACCAAAGATCACAGAACAAAAAGTGTCATTTTAAATAAAATATTTCACCGATTGTCACAGCGAACATGATTTTTTTATTCGCTCGAGTGAGACAATTTCATTGAAAAAAATAATAATGGTGATTTGTGTCTAAAACGACTATTATTACACATATTATATACATATACAATTTTAATCGCAAATATAAGATATCATATTTTTGTACGAATTTTTAAAGTTACACACTTAAATCCAAATACATATTATATTTACAACTTTTGACACTCGATTGTTTGTTCGTGTATGTAATTATTGTTATGTTACCAAAGACTTTTAAATATTTAAAAGAGGTAGATACGTATGGCGTTTGAATTTAGCTTTAAACTATTGGCAGAGTCAGAGGACAGTAACCATCACCTCGCGGAAGGCCACAATGAAATAACAGCACTTGTGCTGTTGTGTTTAAAGGATGCCAAAACTCAATGGTTCTTCTCTTATTTATTTGTATTTTCTCCACAAATTACCCAAACAAGGGATCCACAAGTCCACAACTAGCTTATTTAATTTATTAAATTGCTCATTTTTATTTTTTCTTAATTGGTTGTGGAAATAAATAAAGCTTTATTATTATTATTTCTTATCATTTATCCCACTAATGGACGAAAAAAACACGATCAGTCCAACTCGTCAAATGGACTGACGTGAAGCCAAACACTGGATTTCCAATAGCGCCGTGGCGTCATGTCAGTTCATCGTGCCAACTTGTCGTGAGTGTAGAAACCAAGGAGGATTTCTATCCTCCTTGGTAGAAACACTACGCCGTGGCATCATGCCGCGCTTCCGAATCAGAGCTCATGTCAACGTCACTCGACTCGGTCAATCAAACGCAGTGGGCACAATGTTTGGTGTCGCTCCATTTGATTTAAGTCGTTTGGAGTCACGTCAAATGATTGATTATGTATTTGGTCCTTAAAGTCGGCAGCGCATTTACAGTACCTATGGCGTTTGCTAGTTTAAAAATGTTTTTCCCAGAACGCGTATATAACGTATCTACATCTTTTAAATATAAAATCATTGTATATATTACTTTCACTGGCCAATTTTTCTTTTGACTATTTTTTTGATCTTATTATTCTATAATTTTTACCATTCTTAGTTCATTTCATTACAGCCTATTTCTATATCAAAAATTTCTTTTTTGACTACATAGCAATGTTACAATTGACATATTTTTCAAAACACACTCAAGTGTTGTATGATTAAGATATTTTTTTCAAAATAAATTGTGTGTGAAAAATGCTCATTTAAACTTTGACAGTGTTTTAGTGAAACTAAATAAGTCCATTCAATTGTGATTCACGATCCATTTAAATTAAGTTCACACAAATCAATTTTCTTTTGAGAAAATTCGAAAAACTATACTGTACGATCTCTCTCTATTGGAAAATTTTTACCGACTTACTTTGGTTAATTTTTTTTAGTACATTTTTTAAACCATTAATTCTGTTGTATTTATAATATTCCATCATGACAGCTGTAAGTATTGCATCTTAGCGAAAAATTCACAATAATTTTCTTGTGCGAATAAGATTTTTTTTAAACAATAAAAGACTTTTTTTTTTTTCAAATTTGTTACTCTAACTCCCACAACATCTTGCTCCCAATGGCTATCTTCAGTCGACGTAAATAAGACATGACTTAGTGTTGAAATCTATAACTAGATTATAATTTTGCAATGGAGTTGTTAAAAGAAAATACAAATGAGAAAATTTCATTTTGAAAATAGAAAACGGAAATTATTTGGTCACCGTCTTTTGGATCTAAATTTTGAAACGCCAATAATATAAAATGTAAAGGTTATATTATAATTTAACTAAAACATTACAGTATTCACACTGTCTATACATAAATCTTCCAATGTATGTATAATGGAATTTGGTTTCCTAAACACAACGAGTGAACGACCAAAGTGACATTGGAACGAACTCGTCTTGAGAAGCTTTTTGACAAAATTTATCCGCTTTGCAAAAAAAAACAAAAAAGATAATAATTTGGAACCCCTTGTCGACGTGTATGCGTGGTCTCTAGTAGCAAAGGTAGTCCTGAAGCCTCTGAGGCGTGGCCAGTAATCATTTGAGCTTAGTCTTCTTGGCCTGCGGTTCGTCCGGGTGAGAAGACCCGGACTCCGATGTGTCCCCGGGCAGGGTCTCGGGGAGGAGAGGCAATTCGAGTTCAGTGCATCGTTTGTTCATGTACTTCTCGAGGCGTACACCAGCTCTGAAAATATTTCAAACACAATTCACATTATTATATTAGGTCATCAATAGAAAAAAAGGCTTCGGCACATGTAAGACGGGACTGAACGGCTGCGCGTTTTTCTAGTTTTGGTGTTATTGATAGCCAATTCGTTACTTTATTATAAAATAAAACAAGTAATAATAAATAAATTAAAAATTTAATATTGTATATTTTTAAAATGAGTTAAAATTTATTTTAAATTGAACAATATGATTCTAATAATATTATACATGCGAAAGTATGGGAGCATGTTTTGTTACTCTTTCACACAAAAACGGCTGGACAGATTGGGATGCCATTTGACACATAGATAGTTTATTACCTGTATTAGCATATTATAGTACACTTTTTATCCTGAAAAAAAGATTTTCTAACCGACCCTTTTTCTTTGCGGTCCAGTGTATATTATTCATTTTTCAAATCGGACGAAACTCAGAAACGTTTAAATCCAAGGTTTATTGTCGCTTAAATGGAAAATTTAAAATAAAAAAACGATTATGAACATTCAACGCGTTTTGGGCACATTACGCTCTGTGAGCGACACCCTCAGTGACGTTTAACTGTATGAAATAAGCGCCATCTACACGAATTAGTACATACTTCTTGGTACACAATAAGCGTAACTTCGTCAATAGTTTGTTAAGATATTAATAGATGGAGTAATTTTCACTTTGACGTGAATTCCTACGACTGACATTTGGATAGGCACAGTTAAACAATGAGCAAACGAATCACCTGGCGACAGGATGCGAGTCCTTGTTGTAGGTGTAACAATTGGTGAAGACGAGGGCGGCGTCCGACATCAACTGCTCGTCCCTCGCGTAACGTTTAGACTCCAGTTTCTCCTTGACAGTGGCGAAGTCCATCGGCGTCTCAATTATGTCCAGATAGTCTGGCACCTGGAAAACGTCACACGTGTACATTCATTTTATCTATATCGGTAGTCACCTATCATCAATCATCAATGTGTGTAATTAGGATCCTGTAGACATGTGTTTATTATTATTATTTTCCATATTTCTATTTAACTTGTCTCCACCTCACATTGCACATTTTGCTGTCATTTGGACAACTCGCCTGGCAGCAGTGACCAAACCTCCTTACAGAAAAAACCACTGCGAAATAATAGCATGTGTGCTGTTATTTTTCGGTGAGTAAGGGATGCCAGAGCCCATTTTTCTATCGCACTGGACGGTAGCCACCTACCATCAAATAGACTGTTAGCCTGTCTGTCGAGTTTGTCATTAAAAAAAAATTTTTTTTTAAACTTACGTCCACAACAGAGACAGGCTCGCAGAATGGCCACGAGTCTTTGTGTTTCATCACGTCGCTTAGAAGTGTCTGAAGACTTTCCGTGTGAAGTGGCTCATATCGGTTGCTCCTTTTTCTTGATTTTTCTTCTGGAACAGTTTTTTTTAATTTTTTTTTTTATTAGAGATGGGTTTGTTCTTGGCCAACAATCGGCTGAGTAGCAAGTATGAGGCCTAAGATGGAGCGAGCTCACCCAGAAGATGCCTATTCACTCGAACTTTGAAAAAATTAGGGTTATATAGGCTCGGAAATAGAGACGCCGGTAGGGAGTTCCAAAGCTTGGCAGTGCGCATTATAAAGGATGTTTCAAAGCGCTTGGTCCGAAAAGGAGGGATTTCGACAAGATGAGGATGGTAACCAGCAGTACGTCTGTATGTCCGATGGAAGAACATTTTATATTCATCGTCTACTGCTTGAAATAGGAAATAAGTGTCTCGACACAATTTTCCAGCAGGACTAGTCAAAAACAGTCTCGATTCAGTATTGACCTGCAGCCCTTATTAAGTAGTCAGTTCATTTGGTGGGTGGACCTTATGTTGTCCTAGCCGGTCCGTGGGCTATGTCGGTATCTTTCGTTTTGTCTATAGATTTTTTTTTTTTTAATTTTATGGCCTGGTAACTAGATCTTTAAGCCAAGTCTTTATGGATCTCTTTCCGATTAGATCCCGCAGAGTATAACCTCGAGCATAACCCTCTCCATAGCTTGATTGAAAGTTAGTCAATCTCAAGCTTTCTTATAAGGCTCACAGTTTAGGCACAATAAGATTTATATTACAAAATATTAGTACATCATTATGTATTACAAAAAGTGATAAAACATTCAACATACCAATGTCACCGTTTGTGAGCGATTTCGATTTTCTGCTTGTGTTGTTTTCTTCTTTTGGTCTAAAAAGAAAAAAAAAGGCATTAGTCACTTTCAAACACATCAAAGTATCAAAGCAATAAAACCAAATATTGAGGCATTCATTCAAAATTCTAGACATGGTCTAGATAGCTGAATACACTCGAGTGTGTACACATTTTAGAAATGTTATTAACAAAAATTTGGTATACATATATCTCGTTAAGCAAAGACAAATTGTATTTACTCCATTCTGGAAATGGCTCGGAGACGATACAGGTGAAAATATTATCTAAGAGAACTTATAGCTTCTTATACGAACTATTAACACGAAGCTGAACTTATGGAAACTAAATAAAGAGGCGTATAAGAAAAAATATAATTATAAAATAACTAGCTGACTTCGTCCGCGTTGAACGATCAAAGGTACCCTATGTCCTTTCTGGTGTTCAAGACAACGTGTACATGCAAAATTTCATGGTGATCGGTTCAGTAGTTTTAGTGAAAGCGTATTATAATATTAGTAAGGATCCTCAATACATACTTCCGTCCCCTCTTCTTGTGACTCGATCCGTTGAGTAGTGGCGAGTTCTCCTTACTGTTCCTCGGTTTGCGGACCTTCAACTTGACAAGGGCCGTTTCATCCTCGCTGTCGTACGACTCTGTTATTATACGCACGATTTATATTCAAACTGAATACAAATTTATATTTGACTGAACTCAATTTTAGATTTTTTTGTGTGGCAACATTTCACAGTATATTTATTTTGCTAACAAATAGTAGCATCACTTCGGATAAGACATAATCTGTAGAGATTTAAAATAACCTTAGAAGAAATATAATAATAAATACTGCATCTATTCACAATACATTGATTCGTACATTATCGTTTATTAATTACAAGCTCTGAATTAATTCAAGCACCATTAAAAAACGCTAGAAACCTAACCAAGATTCAGCTTCTAAATATTTAAGCAGCGTTGAAATAAAAAGAAAATAGGTAGTAATAGAGTTTTTGAGTGTTATAATTTTTATAATTATATACATGTACGTATGTACTAAAGCCATTTCTATTAAAAAAAAATTCAAAACTTTCCTAACAATACATAAAAATAATTCTTTATAGTTTTATGACCTTTAATAATTTTTTCTTGCATATAACATTTTCACACACATTCTATTAAAATCCTAATGATAGTCATATTATGTGCAAAATCTTATAGATCATGCACTTTCCTAGTCTCCTGAAAGCCTCCAAAAAATTTACGAGTTTCATTGATTTTACAACTAGGTCACAATTAAATTAAATCAATTTTTATTTCCATAAAATTTCGATAACTGATTAAGCATATATAGAAAAATATAATGTCGACCATTTATAACAAACAGTAAGTACGAGTACGAGGTAAGGAGAGAGAGTATTTTGAGAAAAAATAAATTAATTTTTGACCATTCATATTAACTTATTCTTATTAATTCCGGAAACTTTTAGTGGCTCATCACGTATTATATGTATTCGGTACAATTTTATTAACACAATTAAAAATAAAATACTCAAGTTGCACGTGCTTTTTAATGAGGTAAGAGGAGCAAAATTATAATTAAAATATGCTTATTAATTGAAGCGTCTATACGAAAAGCACAAGTGCTCATGCAGCCAACGTCAGATGGTGAGATGACAGTTAAATGATAGATTGTTGATTAGCCATACACCACTTTAAACATCGACCAAACTTAAATTATATTATGAAGACATGAAATGTTTTAAACGAATTCTGCTTGTTAAGGGTAGCGATGGGTTGCAGTATTCATCCGAGTATATTGCTCAATAAGAAATTCAATTCAAGGCCAATTTTTTGTTAATTTTGGCTAACTGTAGTGATCACTTTGATCTCTTTTTTTGTGACTACACTGATCATGTCAATACTATGATAGCCTCTTTTCAGATCGATCTTAAGTATCTATTTTAGATTTTTTTTTACCTACAATTCTTTATGAGACAGCATAACACTATATTTAAAAATACTTACAAGTAAATTTGTAGAAAATATCTATTTTAAAAAAAATTATTCACAAAATCCTTCATCCTATCAAGGCCAACCATGCATTTGTTTTTCCTAGGCTTGGTGTAGACATCAAAATTAGGCCAAATCTTATTGTTTTGTTTATGGTATATTTCTTCATTTCTTATTTATTTCTTTTTATCAAACAACATGTTTCTGGCAATGATAACTTATCGACATAAAGTGACTCTCATCTCTTACGAGTCAAATGAGGGGATTAAATCAATATGTACAGTCGGCCGCAAGTCGATTAACACATTCAAAAGTGCAAAACAACGTAACACTGTGCAAAACATAAGACGTTGTGCCGACTAGAGAACAAAATAAACTTCCCTTACAAAACGATTGTAAAAAGCTTCAGTAACTAAGTAAGTTAGTAAGAAGTTGAGTGTTTAGTTGTTGTGCACTTTTGAATGTGTTAATCGACTTATGCGGCCGACTGTACTATAATGTGAAACGTCATGATTGTTTTACATATTATATTTTTAATACTTTTTGGCACTATGCTAGATAAGACCCCTTGAATAATCTATCAAAGAAGGTCATCTAAGAAATTTGTTTTACTTTGAATAAATTCTATTATGAGTATGCATTATGCTCATGAGGATTCCAGATATTTGTATGAGTATGCATTTTTTTCTTATTTTTGTGGACAAATATAACATCAAACGAGTAATATCTCGAAAACGGCTCTAATAATTTGGATGTTATTTTGTATTTATATAAGGCTTTGCTTTTTAATTCTACCTGTGTAGTTGTATTCTAAGTTGTATTTAATAAAGCGTCATGTTGTGAGAGGGCGCTATATGAATACGAATATGTTTCGTTTACATCCAATAATAGTCGAACGCAGCTCGATATCGTCAGGCTATACGAGTAAAGAGGCATAACGGCCGAATCATTATATCAAAATAAGAAGTTATTGTTACTCGGCATGTACTGCTCACCCAACACTAGAGAAGCGAGAGGGGGATGTAAAGGGAAGTGAGGAATGTAAAGGTGTGTTCACACGAACCGTCACTATTGCGGCGACTGTCGAGCGCGCGAGTGTACTGGTGTATATTGTTGAGGGCGGTCGCTGCGCAGCGTCGCGTACTGTGCTCTTTGCGTCCCAACACACACACACACAAATCCATTACTCATAAATAACTACTATAGACTAAAAACTATTTAATTCGTCTGTCACCTCCTCGAGATGTTCTTGTGGCTCGTATGGAATAGCTATTTTACACATTTTTGCCGGGACATACTAGTAAAACTGGCTCTAACAATTCCTCGCGCGGAAACAACTTCAAAATAAAATTACATTGAATACTTCGTTCCCGTTCAATGACTTTGATTTCAATCTGATCGTGTATCCACCCATCAGAAACTATGTATTTTCAATTATCATAATTTGTGGCGTATAGTAACGCTTTCTCTGCTTCTGACTGTACCCGGTAAGAGACCTACCTCTCGGCGGTGATAGACAGGTGGCGCACAGCCATCGCCTGACGGAGCGCAGTGGCGGTGGTTGTGCGCACTCGGGGTGGTAGCGCGAGTCGCAGCCGCGGCACACGGCCGCCAGTCGTCCCCCGCTGCCGCACGTCCCGCACAGACCAGAGCCCACCAGGCTCTCCTCGCTCTCCTCCGACTCGGACTCGCTGCTGTAACAGTAAGAATAAAACATATCTAACAAATAAGCTTCTTGTCAGAAATGAGTTCGGCAAGATAATAACGTTTTATTTATACACTAAGGCCTCTGTTTCTTAGATGTTAAAACATTTATTCAAAAACTCTCAGCATCATCATCAGCCTATGTCTCTCCACTGCTGGATCCACCACGCACGGTCTTCTGTTTTTCGAATAAAAATAAAAAATACCTTTTCATTTGCTCTTCCAGTTCTTCATCGGTGAATAGTTTTCGTCTTTTTCTAGGCGTTCTCTCTTTGGGCTTACACTGTTCACAGAACCAATCGCCCTCAGGTACTTTCTGAAATTTATACAGTACAAATAATAACTACACAAATATATGGATGATAATTACTCTTAACAATATTACGAAATAACAAAAATGTTAATTTGCTTAATCTAAACATTACTGAACTTAAAAATTCTTATTGAAACAATATATAATCTATACCTTTTTAGGATGCTCCTGGCAGCAAAAAACCAAAATTATAATTTATCAATCAATTTTACTATTTAAAAATAGCCTAGCCTAATGTTTTCTGGGTAAACAGTATTAATAGAATCGGATAATAATAGAAAACAGTAAAATAATTGTGGACACACAGTATAACACAGACTCAATATGAGCATTTTTAAGTAATTATAATTACTTATAATTATGAATTTATTTTTATTATTCCCCGTGCCCGCTTGACGTTGATTTTTGGGGCACCTGTATCGACTATGTACTGTAAATTGTTCTCTGATATAAAAATAAACTCACGGTTAACTTAGGTTTGAGACAGTAGAGATGGTGGCCCTTGTTGCAGCCGTCGCACAGCAGCATGTTGTCGGGGTCCTTCTTGCGGCGGCACAGGCGGCAGTTGGCGTTTAGGATGCTGGCCGACCAGCTGATGCTGGAGTCCAGGGTGAAGAGGTGCAGCACCACCTGCGAGAAGCTGCGGCACTCCATCAGCGACACCTCCCACCGCTCCAGCGCTTCTAACTCTAGCGGCTTGTTTCTGGCTTCGCGGTCTTTGCGCTCCTTGTCGTCGAGCCCTGAGGACACAATCCCTCAATGTTACTGGCCCCTTCATCCACATTCATTTAATTTAGAACTATTTTTCCACTTTTCTTAAACAGCAAAAAAATTTTCTGCATCACATTGTGTATTGCGTTGTTTTTATCACCCCTTTCCAGAAGACCAAAGTGAAATAAAAGCACTTGTGCTGTTGTGTTATTACCTCAATTAGACTAGCCATCTTACCACCTACCATCAAGTGAACCGTCAGCCTGTCTTTCGACGTTAACATAAAAAAAATATTTCTTTGTTTCTATCGTGTACGACTAGCTTAATAGTGTTTGTTACCTAGTGGCCTCTTGATGTACTTGTGGTGTATCGCGCGGGAGACTTGCAGCAGAGCGGAAGCGAGCCCTCGCACCACTTCAGGTGGATCGCCGTCGCTCTTTATCCCGTTGACGCGAGGCGCCTCTAGGTAGTGGCCGGGGTCGCGGTACTTGTTCTCCGCCACGGGCTCACTATCGCTCACCATACCTGTATCAATACACAACACAATTCATTATATAGCGCTATATCCTTTTAAATTTAATCATCTATCTACACTAAGACTCACACTAGCAATAGCAACCCACTTCCGACTTCGTACGGAGTAAAAAAATGAAATAAAATCGGTCTAGCTACTCTCGAGTTTTTGAAACACAGAGCTCAAATCACAGGGGTTAAAATCTTTAAATTTTGACAGTTGATGCATTTTATGATGTGATCATTCGCTAGGAATGGATTTTTGGAAATTCCACACCTAAATGGATTAAATAAGGGATGAACGGTTGGAATGAAAAACTACCATTTTTAAAGCTAGAACCATGAAATTTCATAATTATACAAGCTTCTGGTTAGAAATAAATAAACACAAATTTTGGCATTTTTGCAAATCTCTTCCCTAAGCGAGTGAAAGCGCGATTGAAAGTTTACATGAAAAGTTATACTTCATTTTTGAAGTAAGAAGAGTGAAATTTAATATGAAGCTTCAGAGCACAAGCTTCACAGTTTTTTCGTTTTTGTAAATTCAACCCCAAACAGGTGAAATGGTTTTTGTATTAATATATTATGTCCAGTACTAGATTCAGCTAGTGTTTAATATAACAATATAAAGCACTCGTCACCTTTGGGTAAGTTGAGGACTCCGTTGGGCTGATGGTAGTCATCTCTGTACTGTCCTTGTGGTCCCCAAGTGAGGTAGTCCGCCTGTTTGTCGTATCCGCGCAACATTATCGTGCCTCGCCACGCTTCGCGATCCTGTACGTCAATTTACCAAAGCACTTGTCAACACAGCATCATAGCATTTTCTATAATACATAAGTGCAATTCTTGCAAGTCACACACCAGCAGTAATTAACCTTAAAGTAACCACCCTTACAGAAAACTACCGTGAAATAATAGCAAACTATTCATTCCCAATGCCTTATCCTTGATCCTAATATGGCAGAACGAACATTTGCAGCACCTGTGACGTTGCTTGTGTTTTAGGCGACGGTAGCCACTCAGCATCCAGTGGACCGTTAGATTGTCTGATGACCTTAAAATACATGTTCATAGCCTCAGATAAAAGAAGTTTTTTATTAGAGTACTAGCTGGCGCCCGCGAGTTCGTCCGCGTTGAAAAAGAAAAAAGTAGCCTGTCCTGTGTCCTGTATGTCTAAATGTTTATCTACCAAGTTTCATGAAAATCAGTTAATTCGTTTAAGAGTTATGGAGGCACATACAAACATACAGAAAACAATTCTAAAAATCGTCAATTTAGTTTCAGTAACTTACTTACGAACAAAGTAACTTACTTCATGTCCAACCCTGACCAATTTATTATGAGTATTGATTAACGAATGCTAAATTTCATTACGAATCTATAACAAATCAGTATGCTCACCCTCACTTTGATGACTCCAAGACACCCGTGGAATATCTTCTCCTCGAGCTCAAGAATGTGATCTCTGAGAGAAAGTTCCAACGCTTCGGAGACGGTGCTATCCGATGGAACAGTTAAAGACGGTTGGAATTTCTTCATTCGCGTCGACCAGTGTACAGGAGGTGGCTGGAATTTATTTTAATACTGTTAGTCACAGTGAAAGAGAGAAATAAACATTTATTCCTTACAACGTTATACAAAATACAAAACAAGTAATAAATAATAAATAAAATATAAAAGATTTAATTATTTATTTACCATTAAATTGACTGTCAGTCTGTCAACATAAAAAAATAATATGTAATACATAAATTGTAATAGTTACCGGCGCAGCTGAAGGGTTGAGAAGATGTACTGGACATTTCTTGATATATTCAATTATATTATGCTTTTCACTTTCCAATGCCTGTTTCAACTCTCCTTCCCTCAACCCTCGCTTGTTGAGGGATTGGATCAGTGCCTCGATCTGCTCCTCCGTATGATACACCCACCAGTATGGACGAAAGTCACCCTGGAAATAATAAATTGTATTATTAGATACAGGCGTATTTCATACAGCACTGTGACCTTATGTTTTTGTTTTTACTGGCACACAAACTATAAATGAGCCTATAATGCATTTGATTATGAATGCTTTTCAAAAGCAGATATTAAAATTATGTATTCTATTAGATACACATGGCTCAAAGTGTAAACGAAAGATACACATGGGTGGTAACCTGAACAGTTAAAGGTAACTCACGACTCCATGAACGTAGCAGGTCTCGATGTCTCCTGTGCAGACTAGCAGGTCCTGTCGCAGGTTTTGGTGGTTCGGATGGACGTCCAAGCCGTTGGCTTTGGGTGTGAGCCCGTTGAGGCTGCCCAGCGGCTTCTTGGGGGAGTTCCCGCGGGAGTTGGCGCCGGACTCGTTCTCTTTGTCACTGCTCGCTGTGCCAAAAAAATTCTTTAAATTATTACACTAATTCTTAATTTATGTCTTCAATGGGGTCCACACGTAAGTAGCGTCATCGAGACTGAACTTTGTAATAAATTCAGATAATAAATCTAAGTCATGTAATGGACGTTAATACTGCTTTTCTAGCCTAGTTATTTCTATTAAAATTATGTATACTATTTATTGTACAGTTGTGAAACGAATACGGGTGGTGGAGTCGCCCTACATCAAAGGTGTTCCACAACTATTTATTTATTTATTTATTTATTTTATTGTAGGGAAATTTACAGGTGTAATTTCATAGTAACATGGGTGAGTAAATAACTTAAACCTAATAAAAAAATTTCCACTTATAAATAACAAACTATAGTCTAATAACAAAGATAACAAGAATAAAATCAAAATGAAAATAAAAGTCATAGTAGGCCACTGAAAAATTTATCTGCTATAATGTTTTTTGTTCTAACTATAGAACTGCGGAACAGGTCAACATCTGTATCCTCTAATAACACTTCATTAAAGAGTCTACATGAACGCGACATGAATGTATTTTTCCTATAATTTGACTTGCTAGGAGCTACATGCAGCAAAGAACGATTTCTCAAATTAGTATGAGGGACATTTAAATATAATTTGGATAATAATTCAGATGAGTCAATTTGACCCTTTGCAATTTTCATCAAATAGCAAATGTCACTAATGTTACGCCTATATTGAAGAGGTAGGAAATGATAGCACCTGCATCTGTGAATGTAATCCTGCAACTTTTGATGACATTTGTAGTCGAGGTACCGAAGAAATTTCTTCTGTATCCTCTCAATACGCGAAATATATGTTTCGTATTGCGGATTCCATATTTGTGATGCATATTCTAGATGGCTGCGCACAAAGGTACAGTATAAAATTTTTAGCGTTTTAATATTTTTAAAATTAGCACATGTTCGCATTATAAAGCCTAAGGCTTTATTAGCTTTAGATATAACCGAGTCTATGTGGGTATCAAAAATGATACGGTCGTCATATATAACACCTAAATCACGAACAGTGTGTACCCTGTGCAAGGCCTGATCGCACAATTTGTATCCATATAAAGTTATATTTTTCTTTCTTGCATATACAGCATATGAACACTTGTTAATATTTAGTTCCAACTTATTTAACAAGCAGTATGAGGAGAATCTATTCAAATCCGATTGGAGGTCCTTTTGATCATTAATACTATTAATTATTTTTAAAACTTTCATATCGTCGGCAAAAAGCAATATTTTAGAATTCAAAAAACATGAGCCTATGTCGTTTATAAATATCACAAATAACAGTGGACCCAGCAGAGATCCCTGAGGCACTCCTGACGGAATAGTTATCCATCTAGACGCATAACCTTGCAATACCACAGCTTGAGTACGATTTTGAATATATGATGTAAACCAACGGTACAAGTCTCCATGTATACCAGCTTTGGAAAGCTTCATTAACAGCACACTGTGATTTATACGATCAAAACATTTAGAATAGTCTGTATACACAACATCCACCTGACCGCGGCCGTCCATTCCCTCAGTAATGTACTCAGTGGCCAGAATTAAATTGGATGTCGTAGACCGATTTTTGAGAAATCCATGTTGGTCGTCACTAAATGAGCGTTTTAGAACATTATAGACCTGATTGTGTACCAACCGCTCAAGTACTTTAGCGAATAGACACAATTTGGATATGGGTCTGTAATTTTCTACATTAGCTTTATCCCCTTTTTTTGGAATTGGCGTTACGAATGCAGACTTCCAAATTGTGGGCACGACACCCTCGGCCAGAGAACGTTCGAACAAAATACAGAGTGGCACTGCAAGGACTTCAGCACATCCAACAATGAAAACAGCAGGAATCGCATCCGGACCCGCGGATTTGGATACATCAAGGTTTTTGAGTAATTTAATTACCTCGCTCTTACATACTCTGATGGTAGCGATGTCATGAATAGTTGGTGGATGTAAGCAGCTTGCATCATTATTAATACAACTACAATGTGGATCAGCAAATGTGGACTGGAAAAAATTTGAAAATAGTTCCACAATCCCGCAGCCAGTACTGGCGACAGAGTCTTTGTATGTCATAATGTTAGGCATTGCTGTTGAGTTGTTTTTGCTTTTAACATACGACCAGAACGCTCTAGGGTTATTCACGATAGACGACTCGATTTTCGACATATACAACTCAAAACAATGCCTTTCAATCAGAGTAGCCCTGTGACGCAATAATGTGAATGACTCATAGTCACCGATATTATTATATTTCTTGTATCTACGGTGATATTTGAACTTTTCTTTAATAATTTTTATCAAGGATGGACTATACCAAGGAGGATATGACATAGTTGAGGCTATTTTTTGAGGTATATATTTAGTTATAAGGGCGTGTAATTTATTATAAAATGTATCTACCGCATGATCTAACGATCCTGATTCTAATAGTGTATCCCATGATATTTCTGATAACTCAGATTTGATACCAGCGTAGTCTCCGCGATCATACAAATATTTTTTACGCGGTAAGTCCCGTAACCTGCACATTTGTCCTAAGTCAGTGTTAATAGTAAGAGACTTGTGGTAACCATCCTCTGGGAGCAGAGGCTCCTCACAGCCACTCACCCTAATATTGCGGTTGGAGAGAACCAAGTCCAATATGCGTCCAGTTTGATTTGGCTCTCCATTGAACTGTCTAAGGTCGCAATAATTTAAAATGTCTATAAATTGAGTGACATGTTCACCCCTTACGTCAAAAGGTTGAAGTTGGTCACTATCATCGCGTCTAATCCACGTTATATAATCCTTTAAATTAAAATCCCCAACAATAATAAAGGTGTCTAAAGGATGTGACATAACAATGTCACATAAGTTTTTAGAAAAATTTTGTAGTTGTTCAAAGTATGAGTGTCCAAGATTTTCTTGACATAAGTATAATACACATACATGAATCATTGAATTACGGGAAGTATGCTCCCGTCGGGGCGCAATAGTTATCCAGATATCTTCGGCAGTACTACGCCAATCCGGTCTTTCGACCGCTGTCAAGTCCCTACTGACAGCCGCCAAGACACCACCGCCTAGCGATTGACCCGTACTGACGTAGTTGCGATCGCGCCGGAATACGATATAGCGGGAGTCAAACAGTTCACCATCTCCGATACTATCAAGCAGCCAAGTCTCAGTCATAGTGATTATATCGTAGGAATTAAGGCTTGTATTTCTAAATAAGTCAACCGTCTTCGTGCGCAGCCCCCGAACATTCTGGTAATACAAATCAAGTGCAGCCATTACTATTTGTTAGCTTAGTAGTATAGTATAGAATGTACAGCTCAAAAATACGAAATAAAAATAAAATAAAGTAAAAATATATCAGCATAAAAATATTTAAGTGAAAAATATTGATAGCTTTAAGAGGGTTACGACACCAATACCGCAACAATGCACTCACAGTGAGCATGGCATAAGAACATCTGACATTTCTCATTACAACTACAATAGGGTACTTCATCCAATAACTAATAAGTAAATAATTCATTCCGCCATTCAAATGTAGCCCTTGTGCGTCAGTAATATAGTAAGTATTATAATCGATTCTTAATATTAATTGACAGTTATGTCGAGAGATCGTGACCCGTTCCACAGTATACAAACAATAACAAGTGAGTAAGAATTCGTCTACTGTTCTTAAAGTGTGTGTACGAATTATGTTAAAAATTATTGTATGTGAGATTAAGTGGCCATTAAAACTAGTGAATAAAGAATACAAAACCAAGAATACAGGAATTAAATATATAAAAATACAAATTAAAGAAAGGTTAATATTGACTATTACTATCACCCCTATGTATGATATATTGTGTGTGAAACTGTGCAGCGTTAGAAAGAGACATGGGCACGTTACCTCTCTCTCGCTCCTCGTGGAAGAGTCTGGTGACGTAGACGAGGGGGTCCTGGTCGGCGGGGTTGGGGAGGGGCAGGGGCTTGTCGCGACACGCGCCGCGGGGCTCCTCGCCCGCCTCCACGAACACGCCGGCCACGCGCTGGTGCACCCAGTAGCGTCGGTAGGCGCGGTCACTACCTGTTGTACAAAAACCGCATTTTTTTAATACAATTAAAATTATAAACTAATAACACGCTATATTTACTTTATGCCATTCAGCTAGTGTGTAGCAGGGCTATGAAAAGTCTAAAGACTAAAACTAGAAAGCAAACCTAGGAGGGCTTTGGTGAGGTAAAAAAAGGGACATGGGTAACTTCTGAAGATTTCCGTACTAGTAAAAAAATTCAAAGAATTACGTATACCAATGTGAGATGTGAAATCGAACAACTCCACTTGTAACTGTTTCAATTTTTTCTCATACTCTTGCTTCTTCGATTCACTGTCTTTGACGATCTTTTCCAGTGCGATTTTGAGTTGTTCTTCGTGAGCTTTCGCCTTCTCGCCAGTGAGTTTTTGTTCCTCCTTTTTGGCCGCAAACTCTTTCTTCACTTCCTGTTTAGAAACTACCACTTGTGCCTCGCGTTTGCGTTCATTTATCTGTAGAAAATATGTAAAACATCATCATTATATAGATCTGCGATCTTATACTTGGCACTGTGTGCCATCATACTTGTACACAACTACCAACATAGCTAGCGGTTAACAAAGTCGTCTCGCCCAGTCACATTTGAATAGTAAACGCTTCAATTGTGACATTAATTTATGATTTTCTAGCTTTTGTTCGCGATTTCGTCCGCACCCTTTTTCTTAGATGTTAAAAATATTTATTAAATCCTTATTGCTTACTAGCTGTTGCACGCGACTTCGCCCGCGTAACTTTATAAAATATAGGCTATGTTACTCGGTGATAATATATAGTTTTCTATAGGTGAATGAATTATCAAAATTGGCCCAGTAGTTTTTGAGTTTATTCATTACAAACATACAAAAATACAAATTGTCTCTCTTTATCTTCTATATAAATAAAAATGAATCCCTAAATGTGTTGCCAAGCGCAAAACTCAAGAACGGCTGGACCGATTTTAATTCTGTCTTCACTCATAGATAGAAGGTTAATCAGGGAAGGTTTTACGTAAAAAAAAAATGGGTCGCTAGTAATTATAATATTAATATAGATTAAGAGCGATACCTGTAGTGTCCTGAGCGCCTGCTTGGTGTTCTTGTAGACCTCGAGCTTGTCCTCGATGAGGTCTCGGACGGTGGCGTAGCTGAGGATCTGGTTCATGAGGCACTGCAGCACGAGGAACCTGTCGTCGATGGTGAGGTCGCACACGTGGCGGTTGGCCAGCGCCGCCAGCAGCCGTGGGTGAGACACCCGCAGCTGGAGGCCGGCGTCGTCCAGACTCGTGTAGCCTCCGCGCTGGTGGTAGCGCCAGTTGGCGCAACGCCCTCCCGGGGCTCCACCCGACGACAGCAGGTGCAATCTGAAACACGTTATATTATACCTTAGACATGCCAACTGATATGTTTCACTGGCAAACTTCTACCAGAATTTCGTGGCTAATAATTTCCCCAGTAGAGTGCTATACGATATTGATACTGTTTAATTTGTATTTGTTTTTAATAGGAGTCGACACATTAAGTAATCATACGAAGGTTTCAATATGAATTTTATTTTAATGCCATCAGATATGTACTGGTATAACGTACCATTGGTGCATAAATGGGCCTGGATGGCTTAAACCACTACCCACATGAAATTGACCACTGTCTAGAAAGAGAAAGCAATCGTGCGGCCAATCAAAATTCTGGAAAAAGACAACTCTTTTCCTCTGTTTCGCCACTAACTACTACTAAACCACCCAACAGATTTTGATAGGGTTTTCTTTAATAGACATAAACGATATGGTTTGTGTATATCAAAAATTTGCATGCTAGTTCTATATAAAATAGAAAGAATTTTCATCACAACTTATGTACCGTATGTATATTATATTCATGAGACATATAATTTTTTCTAGAAAAACCACGTACAGAACTAATGACATGCACATACATGTGATTTGAATAAGTTACCTGAGCACTTCGCTGACAGTGGTGGGGTCAAGGGGTAGTTTGCTGAGGGGTGTGCCAAGGTAAGTCTGCGACCATTTGCTTGCCTTCGTAGCCAACTCTACGGCCTTCGTCACGCCCATGTGCTCGTACACTACATTGTCACCTGTTAAAAGCACAGACCTGTTGAAATCTCATTTTAAGTCAGAACTCACACTCAGAAAATTAATTCTCATACAACAACAGTTGTAAAAATAAAAGGCAAACAAAGTTTTTATAGTAAACTGACTGAGTTTGTAGTTCTCTAACTAACTAAACATAAACATATTTTGTATATTTGTTAGAAATTAACCAAATTATTTTGTCAATGACTTTGATCACAAACACAAAAACTTTGATAGAACCTTTTAATTTGTTGTTAATCTATACTAATATTATAAAGAGAGAAGATTTGTATTTTTCTGTTTGTAATGAATAAACTCAAAAACTGCTGGATCGATTTTGAAAATTCTTATACCTATAGAAAGCTAAATAATCAGAGAGTACCATGGGTTAAAGTTATGTGGGCGAAGTTGCTCTAGTATACCAGAAAGTCTCACCAGTCGACTCCTGTATCCTTCCAGATTCATTGTACTCTTCGGACTCGTCCTCTTGCAGGGAGAATATTGTCGTCAAGAACATCTGTATCAGATCACTGAACACGCCAGCGTGTTCCTTCACTGTCAACGCTTTTCTGAAAGTCTCGAATTCGAGGCCATTGTTGCCAAACACGTCCTTCACTTTGAGGACATCCGAATAAATGTACACAAACTCAAGCACCGATAGAAAGTCCCCAAATTGTTTATGAGAGATACCTTCCACTTGTATCGGTGTTCCTTTTGGTATAACCTGATAACAAACATTTATTTAGGTATAAAATATCGGAGAGTTAACTATAGATACATTTTTTTTAAATATTAATTTTTATCACAATAGATGACTGTAATGAAAATATAGCATCACATGAAAATAAAATAACTCTATGCAAACTTCATTTCATTAACATTTTAAAATTTAAATGTTAAAATTTAAAATAAAATTTCCCAGACAGATATATTTTTTAAATAACAATGTTTTCAATAAGACTAAAGATATTTATGTTAGGATCTATTACGAAGCTTTTTTTTCTTTACTTATTTTAAAATATATCATTATCAGATCATGAAAGATGATATTTTTCCAATGATAATGAGTCAAGTTAGAGTCTAAAATATGAATGTTAGTACATATCTAGAAATCTCTATAATGCATCTTGAATATTTTCAAAATATACAAATGTGTCATACATATCGCATGTTAGTAAATTGTATCCCTTACCTTGTGATCTTCCAACTCCAAATCATCCTTAACCTTGTGCCACTCTTTGAGATAGGCCTGAAAACGTGCATTCTTCTCCTTTTTCTTTGCCTTCTCCTCTTCCTTCTTCTGTCTCATTTGGTCCTCTGCTCTTCTCATTCTCTCCGCTAATTCTTGAGCGCTCTTCTTGGCCGCTGGGTCTGCTGGTGGTTTTGATTTCAAATCTGCGATTCATAACATTATATCTATACTAATATTATAAAGAGAGATTTGTATGTTTGCAATGAATAAACTCAAAAACTACGGGGCTTATTTTAAAAATTCTTTCACCTATCTATAGGAAAGATACATTATCAACGAGTGACATATTCTCTACATATTTTATAAAGTTACGCGGGCGAAGTCGCGTGAAACAGCTAGTAAATACATATCATGGCATTTTGCAAGTGGAGAAGTGAAGTTTTTATTTTTTTATTTTGTCTAAGTAATTCATCCAAACGGATTATTTCGCAGTCATAACTCGGCAAACCATCTGACAGGTGTAACTTCTGCTGTTTTTGAGTCATGTTTAACACCCCCACTTTATTCAAGTGGAGGTAACTTTATCTTAATTAAGTCTTTAATATAATTTAAAGAAGATTTTTTTTTAAATTTATAATATTAATTTCTTTTTATAATTTATTGAATTAATTTTAAATGCTATCAAACCGAAAGAAATGAGCTAGATTTGATAAGAAACTCACCAGTTTTCTTCACAAACTTGTCCATAGATTGTTGTCCCTTTGAGTCTGGCGTTTTCTTTGTCTTTGTAGCTGATCCTTGTTTCGTTATATTCTTAGTTGCGTTTGGCGACAAACTAGCCTTTATGAACTTTTTGGAAAAGGCAAACTCTGGTGGAGGGCCAGTGAAGATTTGATCAAAACTCATCTTGTTTATGTTGTATTTATCTAATGCTTCTTGCTGAAAATTCAAATCAATATAATTAATAAAAACTTTATTGAATATACTTATTAAAATCTCACTGACCAGCTAGTTTTCGGTGATTTTTTTTAAATATTTTTTAAAAATGAATTGTCACTTGTAAAATATGGAATGTTGCATTTATTTCATTAGCAATTACATACATCAAATATTAAATGATTGTGAACTGATCAATAATCAAAATCAAATAAGCAATCATACCTCCAGGGTTTGGAAGAAAATTATTTTTTTTGTTACCTTTGGTTACAACACTTTTTTTTAACAAATAAACTGTTGCAGAAATTAAATTGAAATTGAAAGTATTACTGTAAAAACATGAGTGAACACCTGGTCATCTTTTTAGTAGAAGGGGATCTGGCATCTCTTACCTATGCACTAAAACACAACAGCACATGTGCTGATATTTCAGTGAGTTTCTATAAAGAGGGTTTGAAGTCAATTGACAGGCTGGCTGCCCACTTTATGGCTTTGGAACGCAATATAAGTTATTTCTCATTCATAAATGAAGTACATAGTTACCTTAATAACAATAAATCCTCCAGGGCTTTGCTTAACAAATTGTTTGAGAAACAGTCGATTTTTGTCACGTGTGAAAACACCTTTATGTCTACGCACACGATCATAAGGCACTGTGTCCATTTGGCCAGTCGCCGATGGATCTGTCTCATCAAACTGTTCCACTTCATAACAATATGATGACGCAGGTAGGACAACTTTGCTGCAATGTGATAACATTTCAATCAATTTAATAATTAATGTGAAACATATTAAAATCTAGATATTGTAGACAACTTCTAACTGAAATTTCTAGAATTTCTAGAAATTTCTAGAATGTAAAATATTAGGTGGTGTAAGAATATTTTATATTGAGATCACACATAATAATATTATGTGATGGATGCATGTCTCGAAAATGGGTGATCATTGTCATTTATTTCTCAATTATTATTTTTTTTACTACGAGTATCTATGACTCATTGTAGACAGAAAATTGTAAAAGTTGGCCTTAGTCTTACTTAGGCGAGAAACATCATTGACAGGTCACTGATGTTGAAAGAAAAAATAATTTTGAAAATTACATAGATATAAACAGATATTATAACATGAGTAAAGATCACAGATGAATTTAACTTGTTTTATTATTTTGAATTAATAGTGTTAATTTTTTTTTATACTATTATTTTAAAATATTCAAATAATAAATACCAGACATAAACTTACAACCCAATTAAACTTACATCAATTTAATGTAATTGTATCACTTGATACCTTCAAGAACTATTATGTACATTGTGAGTTGTTAATATCATAATCTGAATCTACCTACAAAGGGTGCATTAATTTTAAATGACCAATTATACCTATGTAAGTATGTAAAAAAAAAAACCACAAAAATGCAGGATATATTGTCGAAACTATTTTGATTAAATTCAATTTTCTATTATTTGTTTCATTTTATACTCTTCTAAATATGTAAAAATTATAGTTTTATATCACAGAATACAGAACATAGCAGGAGACAATTTCAAATGATAAGCATAAAAAGATTTAGAGTAGTTAGTTTTATAATTAATTGCATCACAAAAAATATTAGCTATGATATTAACACAATCGTAAATTATGCTTAAAAAACACACAAACAAATACATATCTTATAAGAGATTAATGGCATGTATTAAATGTAAAATCTCAAGTCCATTACATTTGAATTAATTTTAAACTGAAAAGCATTAACATGTTCAGGGCTATTTAAATTATTAAGGTATGTATTATCCTTATGAGTTAATGTTTCAAGTACATTTAGTGACAGAATAATTCAAATAATTGACCTTGATAATGGCATTCAACTCATGATACATTTTTTGCCACTATGATTAGGTCATTATTGAATTTCTATATCTATTATAACTAACAATGAATATAAAAATATTCTAAATATGTGTTTATACATTGAACACTGAATCACATTAACTGTAAACTCCCAATTAAGTACTAGATGCACTGGAGTGAAACTTTTTTTAAATATTTTTATTTTATGGCCCTAAACTAAGCACTATTAGGCTTCTATTAGGACAGAGATCTTTGAAAAGTTTGCCCTGGTGAGAATCGAACCCGGGTACCCTGAGTGTTAAAATGGTTTGCCAAATTATTCAATTGCAGTTTATAAAGAAAAATAAATGTTTTATTTACCTTCCTGGTTTCTGTTTTGGTGCTGTGACGGATAGTATATGTGCCTCTCTCCATATTTCACCTTCCAAACAGGCTTCTACTGTCTCACCAATAAAGAAACGCTCCCTCACATAGTTGAACACATCCTCGGACATTTCAGCAAAGGAACTTCTTTTTGTCTTTGCTGCTAAGTACAGGATGGGTATACGGAGCTCCATGGGAAAATCCTTCAATGATCTCCTAGCGGCTTTCTCACTTTCCAGAGCTTCAGCATATGTCAAGTTGTTTTTACCGGTCATCTCACATGACCAAACCATTGAATTGACCAAAATGATCCTCTCACAGTACTCCCTACGAATTGTAATTAGTTTAGTTAAAAAAGAACAACAACGATACAAGGTAAATTTGATAAGATTTCGTTTGCAAAAGATGGTGTCACGCTCGTGTAACCCGTCGCGCGTTAATAATGTCAACGGCCCATCTGATAAATAAGTACCTACAATTTTACAAACGAAAATCATTAAAATTGCGCGAAATTAAGTAATCTATCATAGCTTACTCATAGTCCTTGAAAATCTCGTCGGTGACCTCGCAGTGGAAGACCTCATCATCGTCCCGCAAGTACTCCGACGCTGTCGATTTCTCGAAAGCTTTTCTTTTCAACAGAGGCATGTTAAAGAGTTCGCTGGTCACTTCGGTGGGAAAGCGATTAACACATCGAATTACAGACGAACCGTATTAAAAGTACACTCAATTTTGTACGGCGCATCTATGGCGGTATTTTATTAAATAGTACATCTGGAAAGAAATTACTTTTAACAAGATCTTACAAAAATTGTTGCGTGGTTTTGGTTGACAAGCCAAAAAACGGCGCGCTGAATGAATGCTTCTTTTTACGACAGACAGAATCAAGACAGAATCATATGAAAATTAACGTACTACAAAACTACCAATTAGTACCGATTGGTAGAAAATTGGTAGAAGTCTTATAACAAAGTATTGAAATTAACTATATGTGAAATAATAACATTATTATTGAGTTTAATAATTACATTTGTTTCTTTCGAAACATTCTCGATTAGGTAGGTACAGTTTTATTTACTATACCTACCTATCATCCGTTCGCCGCCTACCATGATAATACCAGATCTAGAAGTTATTAACATAAATATACTTTGTAAATTCTCAAAAATTTGAAAATAATGTTTTGATCTTGTACTCAGATTAATTAGAAGGTCAATAACGCACGAACTTACACTCTACACACACACACACTATTACCTGTAGCTTAGATCAGATCAAAGGAATAGTAGCTAGAAATTACGGTAGTTTCCTATATTTTGCAAAGCTGGCAACACGAATTTAATCAAAAACCACAGAAGATAGAAATAAAATTTGGAATAATTATTGACGGGTTTATTGTAATTCTACAACCTTATTATATTATGTATTAATTACTACTTTATTAATACCATTGGTTATTTAATATTTTCCACTAAAAATACAAAGCATTGTACAAAGTATTGTAGCATATTTAATGGTGGCACATCACATGGCTATTTTGTATTTGTGTTTTTGGAATACTTGGCAAACAATTACCATGTGCGGACAGTTTATTTGACAGTGTTGCCCTTAAAGGACAATACCAAATACGCGGATCCGTGCGCTTGTCGGTTTTTCGAGACACATCAATGGGGTCAAATAGGCAAATACGCAAATAAACCATACTATCGGAAAACGTATGTTACCGTGAAGTCTTTATGGGGTTAAGTTAATTAAAGTTAAAGTTGTATAATGTACAAAGATTAAGTTAAATTAATGATTCAAGTAATGATGACAATAAGCATTGTCAATTAAGCAATAGTGTAACTCAGCAGACTTCTGGTCATTTTCCGAATGTAGGTATGTAGAGATTACATACCCGATTAAGTTCCTTGTGTGCCTGTGTTCACCTGCCTTCAGCACATACCGACTCTGAGTTTGTGTATCTGCTTCGCTTTAGTGTACATGGTGTGTTGGTCACTTTCTCTTCCTTTGTTGTCACACCTATAAAAATAGTTCACAGCCATGACACCTTGCCGGTGCCATGGCGGTCTGGGAAGTGGGTACAACTCTTCCCTCTTAAGTACATAGTTAACACACATGAAGGTTACTGAATTAATCTATATTTCTTTATACTCGCATATGGTGTTGTGTTGAATGTAGATTGTAGTATGATGGCGTTGTATCAGTGTATGTTGGGCTGGTGTTTAGTGAGGAGAGAGAAAGGATGAGATAAAGGTGTAGTGCTGCCTCTGGAAGCCCGTCGTCAACCGGTGTCCTCGCTGATGAATAGAACCTATGCAGATGAACCCGATGCCGTTGCTGAAGCCTGATGCCGCCGTTGAAGAGAACCGCAGTTGATGTTAATAAGGTTTTACAGTGGGTCACGATTCAACGCCTATTCCCGAACATACCTTGGCGCAACGAGGGGTCCATAGGTACCGGCCACAACATGATCCGACATGTATTCCGGTACCTCCCAACTCGTGCTTAATAATAAATGAGGTTTTACAGTGGGTCACGATTCAACGCCTATTCCCGAACATACCTTGGCGCAACGAGGGGTCCATAGGTACCGGCCACAACATGATCCGACATGTATTCCGGTACCTCCCAACTCGTGCTTAATAATAAATGAGGTTTTACAGTGGGTCACGATACGACGCCTATTCCCGAACATACCTTGGCGCAACGAGGGGTCCATAGGTACCGGCCACAACATGATCCGACATGTATTCCGGTACCTCCCAACTCGTGCTTAATAATAAGTGTCACCCTGAAGGGACTTAAGTAAGTGTCCTCTGAAAGGACTTAAGTATGCTGCGCATGGTGTACTCGCAGGAACATTGGAGACTCAGTCACATATGCGTTTCCCCTTGCTCCCTCGATTCTGCTCCTGCTACCTAACTTAGGGTAATATAAATTGTGTATGTCATGTAGTCGTTTATACAACGCTGATTTAGTAGTAATGAGTGTAGTGAGATCATCCTCTATACCATGCGACCAAGTGTAAGGTTATTAATGAAATCATGCCTTATCCCAAATAATCCCGTATATAAACAATTAAACTAGTTGCTAGTTTAGTAAGTAGCCTTATGTGAATAATGAGTCGTGTGTTCTGATGCATAATTAGTATAGTTCAATGGAAGTATGTAAGCCTCAAAGGGTCTCAATTAGACCGCGTGGTCGACATGTATAAATTCAAGAAATAAGAGTTAATTACATGTTATGTATCAAGAATTATATGTAAAGTGATTAACTAAGTACTTAACTTTCGTCCTGGAGTCTTTCCTTATTTATTCTTGTATTAGTTTTCACTACTACGCACTTTTCACCTTTTTCCCGCGTTTGTTGAATCCGAAAAGAAAGCCTTCCACAGACAATATTGGCTTGTTAGTTTTTTAGTGGTTGTCATTATAATGTTATCATCATAGAGAGAGAAATGCCACAGAGTACGTTTGTAATTTTACTAGTCTCGATAATAAATACACCGACATAAAAGATTGGAGGCTTTCGCGGCTCGGCCTGCCGCGACACATACATATACACTGGCCATATTCAGAAGCGCTTGCGCCGTGAACCTGTACGGACGTGCAGTATTTTTGTGTTTGTGCTGTTAGCAAGAAAATAAATATGTGAATTATCTTTTTACCTGAGTGGTAACAGGTAACCTGAAAATATTGCATCTTTTCCAAAAAATATTTTAATGCTCCTTGCAATCAAATTCAAGTATTTAATTTAACACAGAGAACATCGTATAATACACCGTACTCAGAGATTTGTTGTATGGGAACTTTGTATACTTTTTGTGAATTAAATGCAAATTGAATGTGTGAAGTAGAAGGGCATTTGGCAGGTTTCGCTAAAATGTAAAACCCAGACCACTATATATGTGATTATATTAATATATTCTGTGGTTTTTCTTTCTTTTGTTTTATTGACATTGACGTGCATTGTTGTTTGACGTAGTTGCACGTCACGTCGTACGCAATTGCGTTATCGGTGTGCGAGTGTGGTGGCTTGTGGTTGTATTGTATTTCGTTTGTTTTTATTCGGCGTTGAATAGTTTTTAGGTTATTTATTGTTATTTGTTACTTGATTAGTATTTTATTTACATAGTTGGGAAATTATACTAAGAAATTAATTAACAATATATGTAAGCTACAAAATGCCGAAGGAGCAATATCGTGAAACTGACGTCAGGAGAAAGATGTAAGTGTGGTTATATTTATTTATCATCATATTGTTTTTATTTCGCTTTTGTGAATTCATGAAACCTTTTATTGAAATCTTCTTTTATATCAATAATATAGCTTACAAAGACTCTGTTAAACTTGGTTGATGTAATAAAACCGATGAAGGTAGATTTTTCACGTTACCCTTATTTATTCCAGAGCTTCTGTTTCTTTCTCCGTAGACAGTGCATCCGACATACAGCAAGCTGCCCACATTCAGGTCGTATCGAAGAATTTATATGCACAAGAAGGTCAGAGAATACCAGCCCCTTATGGAGTACTTGACAGGAGAATGGTATTAGTTATTTCTGTGATTTATGTACCCCCATCCTTCTGATGAAGTTATTATCTAATTATTTTAAAGAAATGATTACACGATATCTAACATATAAATTAGGTGTCATGTTTGCTCTCGGTGAACTCCGAAACTACTAAATCGATTTCGATAAAACTTCGTAACTATCCTTAATCTGGTACAACTTAAAAGATACGTTATATAAATTGCACCTCGGGCGAAGCCGAGAGCGGGTCACTAGTAATTAACAAATTATTGCTTAGTAGGTTATTTGAATTTAATATTACACAAATAAAAATTCCTTAGACTAATTTAGATTACTTGTGTGGACCCACTGAGCTAATATTTATTACTGGAGAAGCTATCCCAAGTACAAATGATACTCCATTTTGCTAATAGTTATAATTAAGCACTGGCATATTTGCTGTACAAAATACATTTTGTCTTTGGATTTAATTGCAGGGCACAAATCAAAAGGAGTCTAACTGTGAAACATGTGGCCTCGGTCTGGCAGAATGTGCGGGTCATTATGGGTACATAGAGCTGGCACTGCCTGTTTTTCATGTAGGCTACTTCCGTTCCATCATAACAATACTACAGTCAATATGTAAGGTAATGTTATATGGCACATAATATCTCAATGTCTGATAGAAACATTAGTATTATTTTATTGTTAACTGGTTCAGTTTTGATATTTATTTTTTCTAAAATTGTTTCAATTTATTTTTAGACATGTGCAAAAGTTATGCTGCCCGAGCCTGTCAAGAAAACTTATCGTCGTAGAATTCTGCATCCCGATATAACATATTTGAGCAAAAAGAATTTACGTGCAGCTATTTTGAAAAAGGCAAAGGGTGT
This sequence comes from Synanthedon formicaeformis, assembly GCA_945859745.1. Lineage (NCBI taxonomy): Eukaryota > Metazoa > Arthropoda > Insecta > Lepidoptera > Sesiidae > Synanthedon > Synanthedon formicaeformis. The sequence goes on from OX243970.1 coordinate 9,948,955, forward strand.
ATCAAAGTGTCCACATTGCGAGTCTTTGAATGGCATGGTCAAAAAAAGCTCAATGGGAATCCTTAAAATTGTACACGACAAGTACAAAACTAAGAAAGCAACAGATCCGATAGTACAAAAAGTGCTTTCGGAATTTCAAGAGGCGAAGGAATCTAACAAGGAGTTGGTGCCGTTGATTCAAGGCAAAGTTATCAGTGAACTTAACCCTTTGGAGGTGAGAAATATATACAATACTTCATTCTATATTATTTGTGTTAATAGTTCAAGGATCAGGAGAGGATTTGGAGGGGATAGGCTCTCCAGATACAATTTACAGACAAAAACAATAACTTTGTATAGAAATTTGTAATTAATTTGTAATTTAAATTAAAGTATTTGAATTTTAAATTAGCAATTTTTGTCTGATTTAGGTGTTAAATTTGTTTCGTCGAATTCCAAATGAAGATGTGATATTGTTGGGTATGAATCCGGATTCATCGCGTCCAGAAGACCTCATATTGACTCGTCTCCTCGTACCACCGCTGTGCATACGGCCCAGTGTCATTTCAGAAATGAAAGCGGGCACGTAAGTTATCCTGAGATTTCGTTTGTATTTACACGCCTTACTGCATCTGCATATTCTTTTTCGCGCATAAGTAACTAACTATAGAAAATAACATTTTCAGCAATGAAGATGACTTGACTAAGAAACAATCGGAGATCTTGTTGATCAACGACGTGATCAAGCATCACATGGCAAGTGGTGGCAAAAGCGAGATGGTGCAAGAGGACTGGGATTACCTGCAGCTGCACGCAGCCCTCTACATCAACAGCGAAATATCTGGCATACCAATCTCTATGCAGGTCCAAATTTTTTTTTAACTTCCATTTCTGCCATTGGCCATTTATTGTATTGCTTCTTTACATAGTATAAAACAAAGTCGCTTCCCGCCGTCTGTCCCTTTGTATGTATGTACGCATCAGATCTTTAAAACTATGCAAAGGATTTTAATGCAGTTTTCAATCAATGGAAAGAGGAGGTATTTTACACAAGAAAAGTAATTAAAAAAATTAATAAAATTCACTCGTGCTAACGCTAAGCTGGGAGCAGATCGCTAGTAATTGATAATTTAAAGTAGACGAGTACCTGTTTTTTGTTTTGTCTCCTTTCCCCTGTAAACATGGACTCATTGCAAAGTTTAAAAAAATGTAAAGTGTGACATTAAGTTCTATTTAATGGTGAGTAGCTTTAGTAGCTTATAAGCCCGAGCAACATCATAGGGGTGCAAATGTCCTGTAAACCTTGTAAAGGATAGAATAGGAGAAGGGGCCCTTACTTATTTAACCAAACATTTGGTTAAATAAGGTTAAATAATTAAAAAAATGTGGGTTGATTGATATTGTGGGGTTCTTATAACTAAAATATAATTATCACCAAACAAATTATATTGAAACGAAAAAGAAAAAAAGAACGTCATATGACTACCCAGAAAACTGTGGTCTATGGAAAATAAAAGTTTGAAGATCATTGGTATGTCTATCTATACTGATAAATATTTGCAAATAATTATTGTTTATTATTAAAATAAATAAATTTAGAAGTGGTTATTTAACAAAGCTAAATTACTCCTGCAGCCAAAGAAGCCAGGTCGAGGTCTGGTGCAACGGTTGAAGGGAAAACAGGGGCGTTTCCGGGGTAACCTCTCCGGGAAACGAGTGGACTTTTCCAGCCGGACTGTCATCTCTCCAGACCCGAACCTTCAAATACACGAGGTACGAGTATTTTTATTTTTTATTTCATATTATGAAAAATTTTGATCATGAAATATTTTCGAGCAATATCTACCAACTTGTTGAAAATAAAAATTTAAGACTTATGGCGAAAATGTCTTGTCTAAACCTTGTTCATTTAAACGAGCTAATATAGCGCTTTCTCTTTCACTCAATTCACACACACACACACACACACAGCCCTTTTTCCCCATACAAAAAGTGCCCAAAGTCCCCTAAAGAAGTATGAAAATGTGTGCTCTGTAGTGAAGGAAAATTCATCTTAATGAGACAGTAATAGAGTTTAAAATAAAAGATCGGCGTGCCAGTTCACGTGGCGAAGGTGCTGACTTACCCGGAGCGGGCTTTCCCCGCGAACGTGGAATGGCTGCGGCGGTTGGTGCGCGCCGGACCCAACTCTCATCCGGGCGCCAACTACGTGCAGCCCCACGCCCAGTCCCACAAGAAGTACCTCAAGTATGGCAACCGGGAGAAGATTGCTCAAGAGCTCAAGGTAAAATTTCACTTGTTTTATTTAGGTAATTATTTGTTATGCTTCAAAGAACCAACAATAAATAGTTTATTATAATATAAATGTGACAACCGTGCTGCCGTCACTAAGAAGTATAATTTTTTTATGGAAACCTGTCACAGAGTGTATATGAGGAGATTGGCTTATCTTTGCAGTGCGGTGACATAGTGGAGCGCCACCTAGTGGACGGTGACGTGGTCCTGTTCAACAGACAGCCCTCTCTGCACAAGCTGTCCATCATGTGCCATCGCGCCAAGGTGCAGCCGCAGAGAACCTTCAGGTGCACACCATTTCACATTTATGTACAAAAAAAACTGGACAATATACTCGGTTATTCGAAGGGTGAAAAAAATCTGAATAAGGATCCATATTCGGTTGTTTTTTTGTTATGTCATAAACTTAATTCCATTGAAACGCGTATGTGTTTCCGTAGTAGTTCCGAGGGATTAATGCTGTGTTTGTATGACAGATTCAACGAGTGTGTGTGCGCGCCTTACAACGCCGACTTCGATGGCGACGAGATGAACTTGCACCTCCCGCAGACAGAAGAGGCGCGCGCCGAGGCTCTCATCCTTATGGGGGTAACGATAACGGCTATATTTGCTTGTGCCAATCTGGTAGATGTTAAGTTTCATTTCTCTCATTTGCCTGTCTCTTCTCATCTTCATATAAGACAGGCAAAAATGGGGTGTTGGTTGGTTGGTTGGTTGGTGTGTGTCTATCTGTGGAATTGTAGCTTCCAAATTGATGTACCGATTTTGATCCGTTTTTTGTTGTTGTTTGAAAGCTGACGTTATCGGCACCGTTCTTAGCTACAATTTATCAAGATCTGCTCAGGCGTTTGAAGATCGTGATCTCATTTACTAGTTGATGAAGTGATCTCACTAACTACCACAGGTTCTATTGTTGTTTAAAATATTTGTTAATAATTGAGGATAGAATTGATTGTATGAACAAAAACAATACATATGGCGGTCGTCTTCTTCTGATCTAGTTGGTTTCGCTATAAAACTGTCCAGCAATCTCTATTATGATCCTTTTACACATTGCCCAAGTGCGAACAGAAAATCGATCCTTTTTTTTTAAATAAAGAATCAATTTCCGCACAATTAGGAGAAAATGTGAAATGTTCGATGTGCAGAACAAGTCGAACCTGGTGACCCCGAGGAACGGTGAGCTGATAATCGCAGCGACGCAGGACTTCATAACGGGAGCTTACCTGTTGACGCAACGGGACACGTTCCTGACGCGCGACGAGGCTCAGTCCTTGGCCGCTTGTCTCCTCGCGGGACCAGACGCCGGGATGCGGCTGGACCTGCCCCCGCCGGCCATCCTCAAGCCCAGACGCTTCTGGACAGGCAAACAGATCTTTAGGTGATGAGAGGCTTCCTCGCATTTCTCACTATTCGAATGCATGGCTTTCATAGGTTAAAAAAAAATTGTGACATCGTGGTTTTTCGGTCCATTGGTTGTGTAGCCTCGATTTTGTATAAAAAGTTGTAATAAATGGTAACATATCAAGATGTCATGTATTGGCCACATTGTCACTGCAGAATTGACTTGACATCTTCAAGTCTAATGCCATCTATATCTTTTACGTGCAAAACTTATGTGAAAACACTTCTAGATATTTAGACACATTGCTATATTTGCTATGCTATTATGTACATACTATTAAGTATTTTATATCAATATAACTTTTAACCATGACTTTCACAGCTGCGGCTGAAAGTTTTAATATATTTTTTTTAAAACTCCTGTTATTGTATTTACAGTTTAATAATAAAACCAAACAAACGGTGCGAGGTGAAAGCGAACTTAGAAACAAAGGGACGTAACTACACAAAAGACAAGGACATGTGCGTACAGGACTCTTGTGAGTATACGTTTATTTATGTTAACTAATTTTTGCCCACTCCTGCTCCCAATTCTTTCAATATAATATTTTTTTCTAAATCGAGATGGGAAACATTGACACATAAGTAAGAGTTCTTGTCCTAATCTTATCTTTTTACCCTTCTCCCACACTTTTTTTATATGATCTCATGTCAGTCCTTCAGAGTCACACTTAAATATAAGTGAATAAATGAATAAAATATATCTTCACACATTCCACACAGCACCATCTAGACTAGAGCAACTAATGCTTGTATTATGGATATCAGACAGTTGGTATACTATATAGATTACTTTTTTTGTAAATACAAACATCCACGACTCGGGTACAAAGGTAAAATGTCAACACATAAACATTTGCCCCTAGCGGGATTCGAACACGCGACCGTTTGATTAACAACTTAGGGCTTTTGATTAAACTTACTAGCGACTAGACCAAACGTGTCGTAACAATAATGCTACTGTAAAGTAATTTACCGTCGACTTTCCATGCAGATGTAATAATAAGAAATTCGGAGCTGATGTGCGGCTCGATGGACAAGAACACTCTCGGTTCTGGCACAAAGAACAGCATCTTCTACATCTTACTTCGCGACTGGGGAGAAGATTACTCAGTGAAGAGTATGTGGAGGTGAGTTCCTCTAGTGGGAAATAATTTTCTTTATTTGTGATCAGTAATTTATTGCTTTTGCTGTCTTCCACGTTTATCTGAGGGCCTAGTCGAAAGTTTAAACGTCAATTTGTATGGGAAATCAGGCCCTTTGTTTTTTAAATACTCAGTGAATATTCATTACGATGGACCTTGTACTTGTGAGGACATGTTATCAATACTAATAATAAATCTGTAAGTGTAGGTATTGAATGTATGTATGACTGATTTTCCTCTATACTTTTGCTATTTGGAATATTTTGTTCGAAAGTATTTTTAATGTTTCAGATTAGCACGTATGGCGTCATACTATTTAATGAACAGAGGCTTTAGTTTCGGCATCAGCGATGTAACACCCGGAAGAGCACTCATCGAGGCTAAAAATAAACTTCTTGAAGTGGGGTGAGATATAATTTTTGAATTTTTAAAATGTTATTTTTTTTTAAATGTTATGTTTAAAATATTATTTTTGTTTATCACGATTTTTTTCATTTATACAAAATTTAACACGACGCTAATAAAATACGAGCACTGTTTTCAATACAATTCAGTCAAGTTTCGACAATTCAAAAACAATCGAGTCATTGGCAAGAAACACCTTTGCTGGGTGAATTTAGTTGAACAAGTGGTGATTTGACTTAATTTACAAATATAAAATATTATGTTTTGCTTGAATTTTTTGTTTCACACTTGTCTTTGAAAATGATTTAATAATAGAAAATGAAATATTGTAGATATTCAAAGTGCGATAGTTACATAATGGAAATGGAGAAAGGCACTCTGCAGTGTCAGCCAGGGTGCAGCATGGAGGAGACCCTGGAAGCTGTTATGTTGAGTGAACTCAGCAGCATCAGGTGAGCACTCACGCAACCCTTGATTGAAAACGAAAGTCTTTTACAACATATTACATCCATATAATGAGTTATTGTCTTTTTAGAGAGTCTTCTGCTAAAGCTTGCTTTCGCGAACTTGATCCCACCAATGCAGCTTTAATAATGGCGCAAAGCGGCTCCAAAGGTAAGTTTTTATGTTAGTCGATATCTTGTTTGTAGGGGGTTAACATACAAAACACAAAAACAGATATAATTCTCTTAATGACTTCAGAAATATGACAACAGAAATAAAATTATACCTATCCAGATGTTAGATGGGTTTGAGAAGTGAATGAACAAGTTTTGGGGGGAATCTGTGGTATATTATTAATTAAAAACTTAAACAAAGCCCTCCAGGGCCAAAAATCAATTTTAACTTTTAGTCTAAGAACTTGTTATGACTGAAGTTAGACAAAAAAAAAATTAGATTGTATTGACTTAATGATTAACTTAATGACAACATTTAGTATTAGAAATTATATACTTGACATTGATGATGACATTAAATACTATAACTTAATAATACTCATACATTTTAGAATTAGATTTAAGATAAAGATTTTTGTATGCCAGCAATGGGTTGGTCATATAGATCCAATATATTATGTAATTAAAATACCTATTAATGTACATAATATGATCAACAAATAAATTATTATTAAGTGCTTTCATATCTGTTTTTGTGACGTCACAGACATACATACAGTTGACTTGAAATATTTTGTGTTACAGGATCAAACATAAACATATCTCAGATGATCGCTTGCGTCGGTCAGCAAGCGTTGAATGGCAAACGTGTACCGAACGGATTTGAGGACCGATCGCTACCGCATTTCGAGAGACACTGTAAGTCAACAAATGTAATCGTATATTATTAGTAATCAAACCAATTCATCTATTTGTTGGAAAAAAATCCATGAGCGTTAGAAATCTCCTATCCCCCTGCAAACTTCGCAATCGGAAGGGTCAAATTTTCTCATCCAAATTTCCTACATGGAGATTATATTAGTTTTCGTAACTCGTTGGCAGCGAAGATCCCGGCTGCGCGAGGGTTTGTGGAGAACAGCTTCTACTCTGGGCTGACTCCTACGGAGTTCTTCTTCCACACGATGGGAGGTCGGGAGGGTCTCGTGGACACCGCCGTCAAGACCGCCGAGACCGGCTACTTGCAGCGGCGGCTCGTCAAGGTATTGATTCACATATTACATTATCTGGTGGTATTTTTTTTTTATAAAAAAATCATTATTTGTTGATAACATTTTAGAAGTATTTAGCGGTGCAATTAATTAAAATTGCATAGACAGTTTGTGATTTCCATATTATAAGCCTCTATTCAGAAGCTCAGACTGGTTGTTTGGCCGAACTAAGAGAGTCCCCTTTGGCAGTCGCTGGAGGACCTGGTGGTGCACTACGACATGACGGTGCGCAGTGCGACGGGTGAGGTGGTGGAGTTCGTCTACGGCAGCGACGGCCTGGACCCCACTTACATGGAGGGCCACGACCGCCCCGTCGAGCTGCCCAGGGTCCTGCATCACGTCCAGGCCATCTGCCCAGCCAGGTATTACACTCACCTAGCCAACATTGTTCTATTTCGAAAGCGATGCACAATGATACATGGTGTTCCTGATGTGTTTTCAGGAAAGAGGAACCATTGGACGCCCTGAGGATAGTGCACGCCGCCGAAGAGACATTGGCGCTGGAGGACTTTAAGGACCTAGCGGACTCTTTCAAGGCTGAAATAGTCGCATACCTGAAGAATGTCACCGGGGAACGCATCACGTTGTCTCAGGTTTGTGTTTTATTAACTACCCGCATTCTGATTTGAAGTGAGTTACATTACAAATGCAATGTGTGTTTTGTTAAAGGTGGTGAGCTTCGTGAGAGTGTGCTACGACAAGTTCCAGCGGAGCGTGATAGAGCCGGGGACGGCCGTGGGCGCACTGGCCGCTCAGAGCATCGGAGAGCCCGGCACTCAGATGACCCTCAAGACTTTCCACTTCGCGGGCGTCGCTTCTATGAATATCACCCAGGGCGTGCCCCGCATCAAGGAGATCATCAACGCCTCCCGCAACATCTCCACACCCATCATCACCGCCGAACTCGACCGCCCCACCGACCAGGACTTCGCCAGGCGCGTCAAGGGCAGAGTGGAGAAGACCACGTTGGGAGAGGTATTAATATCTTTAATTTAGATTAGAAGTAATTTGTAATGTTCCTGCTTTGCTTCCTGCTGCTATTTATTTATTTTATTTTTTATATTATACTTAAAATTTTACTTCACTATGTCACTATAGTATAGCTACCAGTCTTCTTTCCGTAAGGGGATCTTAAATGTCACCAGAGATCTCATGTGTTTGTTTGTATGTGTTTCGTTTCAGATAACAACGTACATAGAAGAGATGTATCTGCCCTCGGAGTGTTTCTTACTTATAAAACTGGACGCCGAAAGAATAAGACTGCTATCTCTAGAAGTTAACGTTGACTCTATTATTTATTCGTAAGTGTGTTCATAATTGATACCAGTGACCGTGACCTGGATAAATAGTATCGAGCGTGCTCTGTAACAGGGGCAAAAGTTTATGTGTTAACATTATACCTTTGTACCTGTATGTATTTACAAAAAAAAAAGTAATCTATATAGTATATCAACTGTCTGGTAAAATAGTGTATAAATACAAGCATTTGGTTTCTTAGTGTGGAATGTGTGAAGAAAAAATAATAATATTGATAATGTGTAGGATCTGCACGTCGAAACTGCGCGTGAAGCCTACGAACGTGAGCGCGGTGTCGGAGTGGGCCATCAAAGTGAACCCCGAGCCGCTGCGAGGGTCCGCAGGCGCCTGGCTCAACATGGCGCTGCAGCAGCTGGCCCGGCAGCTGCCCTCCGTCATTGTCAAAGGTCTTCCAAACGTCTCCAGGGCAGTCATCGCCTGCGACACCTCCCACGGCGAATCCAGGTACGCAACCACTGACCTGTAATATATACAACTGGACTGGACAGGCTGTACCATACAAATAATTTCGTGTACCATTTTGAAACGCCGCCCTCGAAAGTACCGAGAACTATTTTGGACTTTTGCGTATTTTTATTCCATATATATTGTATAATAGTGTCTGTTATTTATTCTATTTGTTGATGTCTTAGGTCTTAGGGAGTGTTTTTAAGTTTATTTGTGTCCGCTTGAGTTTTGAAACATGAGGAAATGTTTATTCTGTAAATAATGTTCCATGGACAATTTTAATTATTGCATGACTAATTTTAGTTCCATGTACTTTCGCTCCATAGCCTACAGCACCAAAATGGCATTTTTCAAATAGGCATAAAAATAATTTGACAGCAGCCTGTCCAGTGGTATATATTACAGGTCAGTGCAAAAAAGGGAAGATTAGTGATTCACTATATGTACATACTGTGTCCAATGGACACACTTTCATTCAGTCGCACAGAGGACACTGTTTTGCGTACTGTATGTGACACGCTCACTAACGTTTATAATTTTTAATTTTTGTGTACAGTAATATGTGAAGCTAAAGTTTGTTTTTTAATCTCACAGACAAAAATGACATTACATTTGACATGCATTACATACATTACATGGTATCATTGTATGCAAACTTGACATTTGCATGTCATTTTTGTCTGAGATTAAAAAACAGACTAAGTCCTACTATTGACAGTTTTTTTCCCCCCGAATGTTTCTAGATATAAATTGTGCGTGGAGGGCGAGGGTCTGCGCGACGTGATGGCGACGTACGGCGTCAACCCGAAGAAGACCACCTCAAATAATATTTTAGAGGTAATATCATTTTAGAGCTACATACTATTAGTGGCAAGTACTCAGTTTTCAACTGAGCGGCTCGTTTGCATGCAAAATGCATGTACCAACCTCTTCAGAAAGTCACAAATGTCGCCATTTTCTTGCATCCATTCTAGTGTTGCTTGTGTAATTAAGCGAATGTAACTATGTTACAATAAAGTGCAACCAAGGTAGCCAGTGATAACCACTTTTTTTAATTATTTAAAAAGAAAAACAGAGGTCGATTATCAAAACCTTTGAAATTAAATTGAAACTAATGCTTGTATTATTATAATTATGGATACCAGACAGTTGATATACTATGATTATTTTTTTTACATACATATTATAAATACTAGCTTGCGCCCGCGACTTCGTCCGCGTTGAAAAAAAAAGTAGCCTATCCTGTGTCCTGTACGTCTAAATGTTTATCTACCAAGTTTCATGAAAATCAGTTAATTCGTTAAAGAGTTATGGAGGAACATACATACATACAATACCTACACTTACAGTTTTTTTATTAGTATTGATGACAAAATATCCATGACTCAGGTACAAAGGTAAAATGTCAACACATAAACATTTGCCCCTAGCGGGATTCGAACACGCGACCGTTTGATTAACAACTTAGGGTTACTAGCCACTAGACCAAACGTGTCAAAGATGCAAGCTCAACTAGTGAAATACTCGTATGAAAGTTAGAAAAGAGTTCTAATATGCAATGAATTGTGCAGGTGTACCAGACGCTGGGCATAGAGGCGGCGCGTTCGACGATAATAACCGAGATCCAGGCGGTGATGGAGGGTCACGGGATGAGCGTGGACCGTCGCCACGTGCAGCTGCTGGCGGGTCAGATGACCGCGCGCGGGGAGGTGCTCGGCATCACCCGATACGGCCTGGCGCGCATGAAGGAGTCCGTCCTCAACTTGGCCAGCTTCGAGAAGACCGCCGACCACCTGTTCGACGCCGCCTACCACGCGCAGACGGACCCCATCGAGGGCGTCTCCGAGTCCATCATCCTGGGGGTGCCGTCGGCCATAGGGACGGGAGTGCTGCAACTGCTGCACCGCCATCCGCCCCACGAGCAGCTGCAGCCGCGGAAGCAGTTCTTCGACAGGCCAGAGTTTCACACCTCCATTTGGACGAATGTTTCTACCAGTGTCACAAGTGAAGCTTCTTTGGCGATCAATTAAATTCTCTAATAAAATAGGTAAATGGTAAACGAGCCTTGTCTATAATTAAATATTTAATCAATTTGTAAATATACGGTACCGATTTCCTTTTTTTTTGTAAATTAACATGCATGAAATCAAATATAACCGTACTCGTGCTATATGAAAAATACTAGATGTCAAAGAAGGAGAAAGAGAAAATGAAACAATTAATAATATTTACTTTTGTAGAAAAGTCAACAAAATTCGACATTTTAATTTTACTCTCATCGCTCGCATACTTTGCGACTTTTCACTTAAAAATGTAAATATATAAATAAACATTAGAATAAGTAAGTGTCTGTCATTAAATCCACCATCAGCTGTCATGCGACCACCGTTTAGAATGTAAATGTGGTATGCGATGGTCGCTGTGGTTGGTAAGTGGTGAACGGTGTGGACAAGTGCCGCCTGTGCGTTGTATTAAAAATATTTAATAATAAAACGCGTACGCTTGTCCCATACTTCAGCACCTTATTTATTATAACATAATACAAAGTTACTAGTAAATGTTTGCTTTTTACTGAGTATGTACTCCGATCAGAAAGGTTGCACATCTTTACATATAAAACAAAGCCCTCCGCCGCGTCTGTCTGTCTGTTCGCGATAAACTAAAAAACTACTGCACCGATTTTCATGCTGTTTTCACCAAAGGATAGAGTGGTTCTCGAGGAAGGTTTTAGTATATAATTCAAAAAGTTACGCGGGCGAAGTCGCGGGCAGCAGCTAGTAACAGAACCATTTATCTCATCGTCTCCGCCGAATACAGCGTAGACTATACTTTCTTTCACTCAAACCTTATCTCCACCAGAGATATATTATTTCGATGCTGGGAACACAATAAAATAAAAATTCATGTTTTTCTTATTATTATTATTATTTCTATTTAAAATTCTACTACACAAATATTTAACAAAATAAATGCACGATTTTCTCACGAAACAAATTAGCTAACGCTAACGAAAAAAAAATGCACTGATAAAGTTCCATTGGGTTGAGTTCTAAAAACAACATTACCTTTCTTGTTACACTTGATCAAGTTATATTTAAAATAATACTTAATTTTGAAACTTAATTAAGTATTCAGCTACTAGGCAGGTTTAGCGACCGTTTGTTCTAAAGGCACATTTTCATTGCTGCGGGTCCATTTCTCGCTCACTTTCCACAACCACTGGGCTAATTCAAAATCTTGGGAGTCTTCAGATTGATTCGCCTTCTTCATATCACTGAAATACAAGTTGAAATATTAAATTAACGAGACCCCAACAAAGGCATTGCTGCCTACGTCACAGTAACCACCAATTTGCAGAAAAACCACCGTGAAATAACAGTATGTGGGCTGTCGTGTTTCAGTGAGTAAGTGAGAGATGCCAGACCATTTTTCTATACCTTACTTATTCTGTCAGCCTTAATAACAAAAGGATTACAAGTGCGCCGGCTACCCTGTAAGAATTTGTTCATAATTATGTATCGAAGTACTACAAGTATGGAATTTGCGTGACAAATGCCAAAGCGGCACATAAAAAGTACGCCTAAAACTGAATCATGGCGGAGTCTTGCCTTCGTGCGTCGATGGTAAAAAGTAGTAACGACCAAATTCTACTTTTGATTTTAAACTCCAACGTGTTGACGGGAGTCATATTTTTTTAAAATGACAGATGTTTGGTTGGTTTTAAATGACATATACAGAGTTGATGCTCTACGTATATTATATTAGTGTTTGTATGGCGTGCGAAATCCATAGTTGTAGTGCATTCCGACTAGTACAGTCGGGGTAAGAAAAGGTTCGACACCTTAAAGTCGATTTTTGCTTGCACCAGGGCAATTGTCAGTCATGCCAAAATTTCATTTCAAACGTATTGTCAGTTGTCTGCTTAGTGCTTTAGTTACAAGAGGTACTAAGAGTCTACGATTTCGATAAAGGAATGAATTTGAAAACTGACGAAGGTTTTCGTTGATAGGTTTTCGTTTCGGTTCGTGACTTTTTAGTCGACATTTGCTTGCACCACGACAATTGTCAGTCATGCCAAAATTTCATTTCAAACGTCTGTCAGTTGGCTATTTAGTGCTTTAATTTCAAAAGGTACTAAGAGTCTACGATTTCGATAAAATAATGAATTTGAAAACTGACGAAGGTTTTCATACCCCGACTTTACCCATATCGAGGTAGGAAATATGTCTCAGAAGTTAAATAGTTTGTTTTAAATTCGGCGCGTCCGCAGGATAAAGTTACTTATTCCCCTGTCCAAGTGTAACGGATGACACTTTGTGCGCAGTACAGTGTTAAGTTTTATCAGAGAAGTGTTAGAAAATAGTGGTGGAACTCACACGTAGTAGTCCCCGGTGCAGTCTGCGAGTTTGGGGTCGAGCGCCGCGTGCAGGATGACCTGCGCGCCCATATGACTGCTCTTGGTGAATGGCCAGAAGAGTGGGTAGACGAGGAACCGCGTGATGCTCTTGGACATGGGCATGTGGCGCGTGATGTTGGTGCTCGTGTGACCAGGGTCCACGGCTATCACCGACACGCCCGTGCCTGTTCAATATGCAACGACCACTCATTTTCCGCACGTTCCAATCTAAATATTAGATCTTAAGGTGGTTCGATTCCCATTCCATATTAATAAAATATACCATTTATTCATAATTTTACACTAAAATGAAATTCCTCTGCATTTAATTTAATCCCTGCTTACGCCCAATTATATTTTCCCAAAGAAAACAATAGATAAATAGCTTAAAATTGCTATGAAATTGTCGTTCTGCAGTACTGGCAATTTCAAATAAAATTTTTTTTTGGCTATAATTCTAACTAGCGACCCGCTCCCGGCTTCGCCCGGAATTCTTTTTTAAAGTAAAAACCTTGTCTGATTATCCCTCTATCCATGAGTGAATTAAAACCGGTCCAGCCGTTCTCGAGTTTTGCGCTTAGCAATACATTTAGGAATTCATTTTTATTTATATAGAAGAAGATTTCAAAATAATATTTTCAAAACATGGATTTTTTTTTAAATCAGTCTTGCTTATTGATTAGCTTTATTTTTTCATCACATATGAATCTTTTTCATCAAAATTCGAGTGATTATGGAGTATGAGTACCCAAATTTCAGGGATACATAATCAAGTAGGAAACCTAAACTTTCATTTTGCTTATGCAATGAGTAAAAAAAAAAAACATCTCACCCATCAGTCTTCTTCCCAATTCCCTCGCGAACAGCATGTTAGCCAACTTGCTCTGTCTGTAGGCGGCACTTTCGTCATAATTTTGTGTCATGTTCAAGTCTTTCTTGTTTATTTTGCCTTTGAAGTGCGCGCTCGACGATACTATGACAATCCGGCTGGGAGCTGACGCCTGAAATTAACAACCGCCAGAGTCGGATTTATCCGACAGTTATTTTCGTGTCCATTTCGCCAGAGCCGTATAATTATGTACGACAAATTCCTCCACTTGTATGATTTTTTTTTAAATCATTGAAATACGAGTCAAAGGCATGACAACTACAAAAAACCAAGCGGTTAAGTTAAAGGGTTATATATTAAAAATATATATAATTGAGAAATTTATATTAGTTTTTTTTTTGTTTGCATAGATTCCTTAGGTAACCTGTACATCTCATATTAAACTCTTATTGTCACCAATGAGGCGACGTAATATGTATTCTTTTTTCATTGATCAAAAAGGTAAACAAACAATTCACGATATAGAACTAAATAAACAATACGAACAAATTCTAAATGAGTTAATAATCACTGAGTCAACTCTCTTTGATAATGCCTAATATACAAATTAAATCTTTAAAACAGTCTAGTGACCATAGCGACGCTATATTTGTTTACGTTTTTTGATCAATAGAAACAGAATAGATCATACATACCTTTAACGTGTCCATAAGTAGGTTAGTGAGAAGAAAGTGTCCCAGATGGTTGACTCCCAAATGTGTCTCGAAGCCGTCCCTGGTGACGCCGGCCGGTGCGTCCATCACCCCGGCGTTGTTCACCAGCACGTGCACGTGGGGCTCCTCTGACTTCAATCTGTACAAGGATAACATACATTTTTTTATTAAAATCGGAATTTCAATTATTGAATTTATGAAAAAAATTCATAAAAATATGTCCAGCCGTTCCGGAGGAGCTACAAACACAATGACAATAATATAGTCGCTCTAGATCACACAACGAATTTAGATACGGTTTTCACTGATGAAAAGAGAGATAAACGAGGAAGGTTTGTGTATATAATTTGCAGAAAAATTTGCATCTGTGCGAAACCGAGGGCGGGTTATATAGATATAGAAAGCTACATTATCAGCGAGTAACATAAGCTATATTCTATAAAGGTCACGCGGGTGAAGTCGCGTGCAACAGCTAATAAATTATAAACCCAAAGTGAGTTTAAAAGTAGGTAACAACTCATGCACGTTGGCTAGAGAAAGAAAATTAGGGATTTCATCAAATAACACAGTAGCACTGTTCCCGAGGGACCACTAAAAAAACATTCCAATGACATTTTTACACTCACTTCTTCTGCTGTGGTATATTTTATAGAGATTTTTTTATTTACCTAGCAACGAACTGCCTCACCGAGGCGGTGCTGGCTAGATCGCAAGGTCGACAGTACACGAATTTGTTTTCCGTCTCCATTACAATTTGGCGACGTTCCACCTCGCACTTCTCCATGTCGCGGCACGCCATGAACACCTTACAACAAAATACCATAATACTAATACAGTGATCGGTTTACAAACGAAAAAGTTAGTTATATTATAAGTAATTGAAATAATACGCGCCACGCGTACGAAAATCACGTCGATTCATGTACCAGAATAAACCTCTTATAGTCTGGTGGAAAAAATCTCAAAAAGCGCCTGCTCAAGTACCTACACTATGTTTGATACATATCTTGCTTATGATACACTATTGCTTGTGTCTGGTTCTTCATGATCTCCGGTTTTCTTTAGTAAAACTTTATGGACAGCAGTGGAAGTCATTTGGCTGAGATGATGATGGGGGTACGTGACTATTTTAAGAAATCCCAACGTACAACTAAGCGTCCTGGCAAAGTATGATGTCTACCTATATATAAAACGATATACCATACAATGGATGGTCTGCCTGTAGGTACATGACATAATCCCATAAAAAACGGTACCTTGGCCCCTCTTCTTGCGAAATCCCATGCAGCCTCCCGTCCGATGCCCGAGTTTGCGCCCGTTATTATCACTGTCTTATTCTCGGCCAACACTTGCCTGTCGAATGAGGGACCGCAGTATGTATCCCTGAAAATATATAAGTTTTCCTTTGACCAAAAGAACCTATATACCAGCGGTATTTTCTTTACCACACACGTAGCAGTTTTATTTGTATTAAGTAGATATTTTATTCAACCTCGCAGGTATCTTATCGTATAATAGGTACCTACTAAACGAGGAATTCTTGTATGCCACGACGATCTCGCAAACGGCTCTAACGATTTTAACGAAAATCTAGGGTTAGGGGTTTTTTAGGTCTAGAAATCGATCTGTTAGGCTCTTAGAAAATTAGTTTTAGGCAGTTTTTTTAATGGAACCGTAACAAAAGTAGGTAATACTTCTTGCTCGTTTTATAATATTTTGAATTATTAATTTACTAAGTAATTAAAGTATTCTTGAATTGCTTTTCTATAATGTTTCAAAGGCTTTCTTTCTTACATGTAAAAATTTTTAAACCTTTCACTGGTCACCCGGTCTAGTTATTCTACTCACTTGAATAAGCACACTAAGCCCGCCCCGGCCACCGCTACGCCGAGGGTTTTCAGCATCTTTATCTGAAATATAAGTAAATTCATTTGATAAATATTAAAACACTTTCCTCAATGACACCTTGTGTTTAGGGTAACAGACGGAATTTTAAGCGAATAGTATTTTTTTGCCATTCTATAAAAAAACTAAATAAGATATAATAAGCAGAATTCGATAATATCGGATATCCAGCCGTCGTCGTTCCGGGACCATTAACTCCGAAGCTTGTTTACATTTTCGCAAGTCTTAATAAAGAAACAATATAAGAATATTATATTTTATGTCCATCAATCTATACTAATTATTATAAAGAGAATAAGACTTGTATTTTCTTTTGTAATGAATAAACTCGAAATCTACTGGACCGATTTTGAAAATTTTTTCATCTGTAGAAAGCTACATTTTTAGCGAGTAACATAGGTTTTATAAAATTACGCGGACGAAATCGCGTGCAACAGCTAGTGATTAATAAGTTTGAACAGTTATTTTAAATTCAACGGTTTTTTTTATATACACTACCATTCAGTTTTTTTTAATGTAGGTATATTATCACATTTTTAAGTCCGTGATAATGTATAAAGTATTCAAATAAAATAATTGCAGTCCATTTGAATGTGGTCATATGGTATTTAGTTCTTCGTTACTAATAGTATTATTAATTTGCTTTTGAATTATTTTTAATATGAGTGTTTTTATTATCTATAAGAGTAAATAGTACTTAACCAGTAAAGTACTATTTACTCTATGGTATTAGGGCACCCTTTTAAATTTACCTATTGGTAGGAATGGTAGGTACAGGTCAATTGAAAAACAAAAATAATTTACTTATCTGTATATTAATTGTTTAATATCTATACATTTCGAGTGTAAGGCTAAGACGTGGTGTCGTTATTACAATATAATACAGTGCCTAAACTTAAACAACACTTTTACTACAACTTAAATACAAAATTATTCTGTCTTAAGTATAATAATAGTTCTAAACCGAAACAGACATAAATACATTCTGATTTTAATGTTCTATTTGGACTATACTAAATACGTTTTTCGTTCAAACTTTTCTTTGTATATCATTTAATTTTTTTGTTTAGGTAATGTGGTATTATATTTTCAGGTAACATAATTCGTTCTCTTCTAAAGGATACTTACCACTAAAAATAACAAACAAATAAGGCTTTTAATTATAGATTAGTATGAGTAGGGCGTAATAAATCAATGGTCAGTACAATACATTATTCACAAACTTTTAAAAATAGTAACCTGTGTTATTTCGTGTACTTACACGTATTCTATACGTATGTAGGTATTTATTCATTATTTATTAGACTAAACTCATCTTTTACCAAACATAACATGAGATTTCTGCTTTTAGTGTTCAAAATATAAGCACGAAATTCTAACATTTAGTTGTACCTAGATAGAACTATATAATATTACAGTAAACTTAAATATAGTTTTGATATTATCTACTTTAATATAACTTTTAACCAGCATTGAAATAGAGTTCAAAGTTAAAGAAAAGGCAACAGTTTGCACGAGCACCTAATATTGTTTTAGCATATTAAAAATTAAAAAAGTAAAAACTTTCTGCAATGCAACATTTTCAAGCTGACCACGGAGTACTTAAAATATGCATTTTTTTTAAATAAAAACGCTCTAATGTATGGAAATTAGACGTCGGAAAACACGTATGAAAACTTCCAGTTCTTGTGAACATTTTTTTCTGTTTATAATACAAATTCTATTTAATTAAAGTCCTATTTCTTGAGCAAGCAGTAGAAGTCTAAGTACTATTTAAAAAAATCACCAATTGACCGGTATTTATATTTCTATTATAATAAAGACTAAAATGCAAAGAAAGCAGACCTTGTTTAAGCGTAGTTGAGTATGAAGTATATTTATTATCTTATTGTCATTAGGTATGTTTTAGTCCTGATTTCAACAGACCGAGGACATTTTGTCCGAGAGTAGAGAAAGTATGGAGTGGAGTTTTATTCAAAAACGGTTACGGAAGACAAAAGTTCGCGGACAAAACGTGTAGCCTTTTAGCGGACAATGCAGACAGCGGCTGTCCGCTATGAGGGATAGATCGGACAATATGTATGCTATGTAATGTTTATTTATACATTACATAGCATACGGCGGACATACTGTAAGTGTTCGACACTGACAGTATGTCCGCTGTATGCGTTCATTTGGAAGTGGAACGTTTTCGTGGATAACAACGGACTGAGGTGTAGGTACATTTTTGTCCGGTGGACTAAAAGACCTTATAGGTAATAAAAATATTATACAAAAATCCAAAATTCGCATTCGTGGTAGTAGTTAAAAAAGCGTAATACTATTTGCAACGGTAGATACTAAAGATGTTTTTGTTTTGGATTATATAACTAATAAAAGGTAAAGCCTAATAATAAGATAATGTTATGAACATTCATTCACTCATTAAAAAAAAAACACAAGTAAACGCATGCACACTAACGATTTTTGTAAAATAATGATTATAAACTCCATTTTTTATTTTATTAAGTATGTTAACTAAGTAGTTGCTCCAAAGTTATTTTGTATAGCTATGTAAAATAAAAATAAAACTGTAATTGGAAATACACTGCAACGAATTAATATATTGTTATATGACCAAATTGATTGTGCTAGTCTTTTCTATTTGTTAATATTAAACTAATACAAAATAAACTACACATGCGAAGTAATATTGTTTATTATACAGATTTTATTCATAGGGAATTTCAAACTTATACCCTTTTAATTTTCGTAGATGAAGAGAGTTACTATTGGATACTTTGATGGAAAATGGAATGGATCTTCTAATTTTAATTATTGGTTAAAATTAAAAATTGGCTAAGTAAGACGCTTTGACAGTAACTGCGTACATACAATTGACAAACTATTTATTTAGATTAAAATAAATTTAAATTCCAATAAATAAATCAATGAAAGAGAGATCATTCATAGTTATAAAAATAATATTATTAATTAATAAATAAAGACGCTGACATGTTGTCGCACACGGATTTCCACGCCTCCACTCGTTATGGCAAGAAATTGATTCATCTGTTTCACTATGGACAATAGTGGTACTGCTGTTTTATGCAATTTTGTTTCTTAAAAATAAATACAAGTAGGTACATTATTTAATAACAGTTATCAGGTAACATCAATATAACATTAAAGTATATCACATGTGCATCTTCTAATTTGAGTGCACTTGAATTAAGTGTATTTTAGTGTTTTATAAAATTACAAAAAGCAGGTGAAGTCGAGCAGTTTAAAGATGGCAATGAATATGATAACTTTGATTCCCAACCATTTTAAGTTAGACCTTTCTTTGATTTAGTAAAATTAGTTAATTTTATAATTTCATTGAAACAATTTACAAAAAGTATCATTTACCATTTCAATTTAGATTTTAGACTTTTAGTCTAAGATTTTAAAAACAATTTTTCTTTTTGTTACATTCTTATTTGAATACATAAGATTTTAGTAACTAAAATAGTTATTTATATTATTTTAAGGTTGTCAAGACAGACTGACAGTCCATTTGATGGTAGGTGGTTACCGTCGCCTATAACACAAGCACAAGTGCGCTTCCATAGTAGGATTTAGGAAGAGTTAGGTAGGGGGATGCCTTTTACTCACTCACCGAAACACAACAGCACACATGCTGTTATTTTATTGTGGTCTTCTGTAAGTGTACTGTGGTTACAGATTTCATGGTTTTACTTACATTAATTCTTCTTTTTAATATTAAAATTAGTTTTGAATAACAAATTAGGTCTGCATTACCATCTAGTGATGTAGCAAAAAATATCTACTGACATTATTATAACTAACCACAAAGGATGTGAGATCCTAAAATTACATTTCTAATATAATTATAAACCTTACACAATTAGTTATACCTATATGTCATTGCTCCCTTAGGTTAGTAGTATCTACAATTAGGTATGTTTTGTGAAATCAATAATAGGAATATTAAAATCATAATATTTTTAATAGAGTAAACATATTATTAAAACAAATCACTACAAAATATAACATGGAAATCAAGAATAATATAGTTAGGTAACATTTTCAAAGTTGATCCAATGGAATTCAAACTGAAGCTGAGATCATTGTAGGTATTATTATTTATTGAACAAAAAAGGATATATGTACTATTATTTATATAATATATCTAAATAATAAATCATTATGTATATAATAAATAAATCAATTTAGAAATGATGACTTTTTAACGAGAAAATTCACTACACCACAGAGTCCACAGACCTTGCAATAAACATAGGTACATTGTAAGCAAGTATTTATTAATGAGATTTAAAAGAAAACTAATTATAATAATATTATAAAATATTATTAGTGAAAAAAAAAAGGTGGGAAATCAGAAAAAAATCTGCGTCATATACTACATATACAGTCCATTTTTCTAATACTTGTCAACAATTTTTTTCATTATATTGTTGTGTTTTTATTAAAATAACATTATAAAAAATACATAACTTGTATGAAATCACTTCTGATTTGTTTGTGAATTGACTTTCTTTTTTCGTTTAGTAACTCTTGACGAATAATGTATTTATTAGCAATAAAAAATGGAATTTTTGAAATGAACAGTGATAAGTAAACTTGACAAATAAAATGCTTTATCACCCTAAAATTGAACATTCTTTGTATGTTGTAGAATGATAAGGTTTGTTTTCCTTTGAAAATTCAAAGTGACAATTATGTCAATCAGTATCAATACCATAGCGAATTTTGAAATGAATGGAATTTGTTATCGAAATTGATAAAACACTTTTCTGGTCGGCCATACATATATATTTCCTCATTATTTTGTAAGTAATTTTTTTCGTTAATTGCTACTCTAAATAAATTTTAAAAAATTTGATTTTTTTTCTCACCTTAAAAATTATGGTTAAATATCGACCAGAAAAGACAAGTTTAGAAAAAACAACTATGTTGTTCTTCACTTCAGTAATTTATTAGTTTTATTTAAATAAAATAAACAAAATTAGAAATCAATTAGAAAGTGGCAATTTTCCTCTTAATTTTGTTAAAATTTTGCTTTGTAGTTGGCAAAAATCCAACACCACAGCTACACGACTAATTTTTATAGTGCCGTAATAACTATATAATATTAAGGTGTGTGTGTCTCTTAACAATTACATATGTAATATCTAATAAAGCGTTAATGTTTATTGTATCATAATTTGAGCTCTTAACTCCTCCGACACAAGTTAGGTTTGGCTAAAATGCCTCAAAATTTGACTAAAATCAATGCATTTTTGTTAGTCGCATTTTTGTTTCATACAATGTGGTTTTACATATCAAGAATTTTATTATTTTCATATATGACTAGGAAAAATTTATATATATATAGGTTCAATAAAATGGGGAATTTGTTAGTTTCTATGACACTTCTATATTTATAACTGTAAAGAAAAACTTAGATTACATCTACTTAAAAGTCTTGATATGAAAACCTTAAGCTCAGAACTTAAGTTTAACTTGATATGACTTCATCTTGACTAGTACATGTTAATCACATAAAATTATATTAACTAGGCTTATCGTTCAAAGTGGTGGTGCTTTTCGACTTAGAGTCATGCGGTGGCAGAGGCCTGGCTATCCCCACCTTCACCACACCACGAGGAGCACCTTTCAAGGCCTGCACCGCTTGGTCTAATGTTGCATTCTTAATACTAACCCCATTAACCGACATCACTCTGTCTCCTGGTGAAATTTCACCTTTCTTCTCAGCCACTCCGCCGGGTACCAGACTTCTAACCACAATCACTGTCCCCTGCGGATCAACAGGGTCTTGATAATCTAGTATGGAAAAACCTAGACCCTGGTCAGCTTTCACAAGCTCTATAATCTCCTCTTTACTTTGCCACATGGCCAGCCCGGTTACGCACTCCAAGGATCGCGATTTCTTGGAGTGACCTGAATGATTTGTCAGTGTTGCCGTGCTGGATGTGTTTATTGAGGTGTCCGATTGAGCCTTTACAAGAGTTGTTAGATTATTGAGACTGCCTGATATGATTTTTCGTGCCTCAAAACCTTCTCTGTCAGGTGCGAGGTTTATAACAGGTCTAGGGCCACTGTCAGTGCTGTTTCGAGCGCAAACCAGTCTCACACGATTTGGTAGATGTTTCAATATGTTCACTACCTCCGTATGTGTCAGGCCGTGCAATCTGTACTCATTCACTTCAAGTAATTCGTCGCCCGCTATCAAAGTCCCCTGTACTCCGACGGCACCTTCTGGAAGGACTGATCTGATGTAATGATGAGGTCTCAACTCCTGACCGCCTTCGACGTCCACTGTACCTTCTAAACTGATGCCGAGCCCGTCTAGTTTATGAACTTCGGCTACTATTATTTGTTTTTCAGGTCCTATTTCCGTTTCCCACTTGGTTTTGATTTCTTCTTTATCTACAGCTAGAATCTCATCAAGTCTCTTATCTAATTCTTCTTGAGTGGGCTCAATTTCATTATCACCGACTTCTAGAACACTAGAGTCTATCGTTGTGTTTGATTCACCCTCCGGTTCAATTTCTGTTGTGCTATTATCAACTTGAGAAGGCACTGGGAACCAAGAAAGTGTTGTGTTTGTTGAGGGAGACGGTGACGATGGATGTTCGTCATTGAAAATTGCAAGCTGCAGGTGATCAAACTTGGGCCCTCTCAAATACCTTTCTAAAACTAAGTGCACACATATACCAGTATTCCGTAAAATGTCTACAGCTTGTGGATTACTCTTATCGGCCAACGAAACACCATCCACCTCAATTATTCTGTCGTTTAATTTAATTTTACCACTCTGTTCCGCACTGCTACCTTCTATGATGCTTTTCACAAATATTCCAGACAGTTCCTCCTTTTCACAAACATATCCAGCCACCGTGATCCCTAAACCGTACACATTTTTGTTTAATTCAACATGAACAATTTCTACTTCAGGCAAATTGGGTATTTCAACGGGCACAGTAATGGTAATAGCCGGTGAAACGTTCTCCGCTACTATGGGAATGTTGGCGATCTGCAGGGGATTGTCACAGACAACACTCACGGCAGCTGTTAAAATATTTGTCTCCGTATCACCATTTTGTCCGTTGATATATGTCTGCGCGTACACTTGAGACAAATCGTATACGGCACTGTAACCATTCTCGATGAGGTGCCGATCGAGGAGTTCCGGGTCGGCGAGAATTTTCGTCGGCACCAGGACCATGCCCGGGATCGGATCGTGAAGGGTCGCCGAGGGATCGGCTGGGCGGGCTACGAGCAAGCGCACAGAAGGACCGGCTTGACGCAGCACGGCGGCCACCTGCTCCGAAGTAAAACCTCGCAAATTCACCGAACCCACTTGTAACACATGATCACCACTCTGGAGACGTCCATCTTTATCGGCCACTCCGCCAGGCAACACGTATTTTATCACAACACCAGTGCTTCTACCTCCGACCAAATTGAATCCTAAGCCGTTTCCGTCATTGGTGAGCTCTACGACCTCAACATGCGCCCACTCGGTACTCAGCACCATCGCCGTAAACCGCCTCACCATCAGGGCCCTCCGACGTTACGTGATACATTGATGGCGAATTATGCCGAGGTTATGACTCCCCATTGGTGGCATCGCGACACAAAACTGTCGATACTAATTATAAAATCGAACTAAACAACAAAAACTTAATAGCCTAGACATTTAACGTAAATTTTTTATAAATTAGTTAAATAATGACATTTACATACTTGCTGATTCTAGAATGTGGCCAGCTCCTTGCAGGTGTGTCCAACGAATATATATATTTTTAATACAAATGTCATATAAAAAATTGGTAAGACGATAAACATTTATTATTTTTATAAATAAACTCTTAATAATAAATCGGTTCAACTCTTAATAATAATACATTTTATAAATTTTATACTGCTCAATAAACTTTTAATTGCGTTGGAGTTCCATTATTATTGTTACAATTTAGTAGATATTCAAAAATCACGATTTTTATATTTTACAATATTTTTATAAGAAAAATGACTATTTTATAAAACATACAATATTATAAAGTATAAACAAAACATGAACAAAACTGCCAAAAATTATTCTTTTTATTTTTTTATCTTGGCAACATATCTACTGTTTAGCAAATAGTGACATCTGTTGTCTCTATATTGTCCAAATATGAATAGATAATGACGAATCAATGTTGACAGTTTCCAACAGATGGCGCGGAGCAAGAATTCATCTTTCGTACTTGTTTCAGTAGTGTAGTGTCCCACAGATTTCGAATTGATGTGAGCTTCTATGAATCCAAATATATCTAACTAAACACTCATGTCAAAAGTATCTAAGCACTAAAATTTTCAATTATCAACACTTTTTGGAATAAATCTTCTACTTACATTATCTTTCATTTACCTACGCTAGAATGACATCAGTGGGGAATTATTTTCAACCGAATTTAAAAAAGGAAGAGGTCAATTTGACTGTAATTATCATCAAATTACTACAACATGGAACACGCGTGCCATACAAAACACAACGAATTTTATGGAACATTTAAAAGTGACATTATGCGTAGAGCATGAACTGTCATTTATAACAAAACAAACATAATAATTAGTACGTAATTTAAAGAAAATGTGACTTTACGTCAACCCATTAGAGTTTAAAATGAAATAGTAGAAGTAGATCGTTACTACCTTTTACCATTGACGCGTGAAGGCAAGAGTCCGCCATGATTCTGTCAAAGGCGTTCTTTTTATGTTCCCCTTTGGCACTTGTGACGCTAATTCCATTGTAGTATTTCGATGGTAATTATGAATTGATTTTGATGATTCTTTTTACTTAGGTCGTACTTCAGAGGTGGTCCCATATAAATTTTATCGAAATTTTCTTTAAATTTTTTATTTAAGTTTTATTAACAGGTAATTCACACCTAGAATATACATATAGTTTTGTCCTTCTTATTCTTTTGTTTTGTTCAGATTGGTTTGAGTAGGTAGGTATACCTAACCTACATATGACTTTTAGATAAGTTTTTCTGAACCATTATCTAATGTGAACTTGTTATTCGGTACGATTCATCACCACAATATTCTAGTAGGTATTTAAGAACAGCTGTGAGTTCCACCATCATCATCTCAGCCATAGCTTAGGGCGTCAATCGTTGAACATAGGCCTCTCGCATAAGTTTTCCAATGGGACCAATCAGAAGCAATATGAATCTACCAGACTGTCATCTTGTACCTACCTAGATACCTGCAGCCCATTTTGTAGGTGGACGTCCTACGCCTCCGCTTGCTGTACTGTGACCTCCACTCGAGAACCTTCCGACTCCAACGGCCGTCGGCTCTCCGTAATTTGTTTCTTCACTACTGCCACCTCAACTTGCTGCTGTCGGTAATTTTTGGGTTGTCTACTAATGTCCTAATTCCTGATTTGATCTCGCAGTATAACCCCGAGACTAGCTCTGTCCGTAGCTTTGAGCGACATTTAGGTCCTAACTACCTAGCTGTCTTATGAGGCCTATTGTTAAATAGGTCACTTAAATATACTTAAATATAAATAAATTGGTAAATGAAAGGATTCAAAAGACATCCACACTTACAGCTAGCTTTTCTTTTTAGTTTCATACCCAAGTTTCGTCACTTAGACAATTTGTCTTCTATGCAAAATTGGCACACATAGCGCAGCGCAGATTCGTTGTATGGCCACATCCAGTAAGTATATACCTACTTATACCGAAAGGTTGCGGATGTAGAAAGATTGACAATGGGCAAATGAGAGAGCTACTTTAAAAAGTAAAGTAGAATGGGAATGCAATAATAATTCCTCTCTCACAACCAGTTACCAAACAGCGAAAAAAAATTCTTCTCTTGCAACTGGTTGGGTAATTTCAGTTACGAACATGGATGAATGGAACATTCTTATTAAGAATGTAAATTCTTATTGAAAAAAAAAATAGGTTGAAATAAAAGTACGACTCATTCATATTTTATATTTATTTATTTAAAATAGTATATAAATTAACAATATAGGTATACCTACATAGTAGATAAATTAATCTAAAGGTCACCGGGAGCATTCGCGTGTAATGTAAGTACGTTACAATTCGAGCATTACATCAGTGAAGGAGGAGAACCGAGCATTACAATGCGCACCTTGTAATGATACAATGTGTAATATGCTCGCAAAGTCAAATATATAATGTTACATTACACGTAAATGCTTGTCAGTCAGGGAGGTAGTAGGCATGGGCGTAGCGAGGTACGGGCAAGGGGGGGCAGCTGCCCCCCCCCTAGAAGAGCGGTTGTTCTGTTAAACTGTAATTTTTACGAGCTTCATAGCTTGCGACGCTTCTTATAAGACCTAAGAAAACAATTTTTTTTTTTTTCAAAAATATGAAACTAAGCTTAAAAAAAATCCTACCCTATATAACTTTAAAAAATCTTACCTAAATAAAAAATCTTGTTTTTAAATACTATTAAAAACAACGATGAAAACAATATAAGTAATCTAGGATTTTCTTTGTCTGCCCCCCCTTATATACAATCCTGGCTACGCCCATGGTAGTAGGTATTGTAATGTAATGCTCAAAGTCCAATCTATAATGTTACATTAGGTATAGGGAGCACCATAATGATATGATAACGAGGCATAATGGTTAGTACCTATACCTACCTAAATATGTAGATAATTAGCACAAGGCGGATGCCGCCGCAATTATAGGAAGTCAACATGCACCAATAAAGGCTCCAAGCAACATCCTATGTACTATCTAAATCTAATCTAATCTAATTTATCTACTAAATGGGAATATAGTGTTACATTACATGTCACGTCCGTCTCTTTCTTTTAATGAAAACTGTAAAATCCGTTGGGTTATTTAGGAGAAGGTAGCGGATACTATGGAATTAGGAATTAGGAACCACTATGGAATTAGGAACAAAGGCTCTCGATCTTTTGACTTCTTATCTCAGCCATAGAATTCAGAGGGTCGATGTTAATGGTAAGAAATCTCCGGGTTCTCTAGTTAAAATGGGCGTCCCTCAAGGCTCGATTCTCGGTCCGTTTTTGTTCCTAGTTTATATTAATGATTTGCACATTGCACTTTCTAACGTAGTACATTGGTTTAGTGTAAATACCTACTTTGAACAGTGTTTTTTAGTTAGATACCTACCTCGTTGGGGGCCTTGTATAATAAATGAATAAATAAATAAATAAATAAATAGATAAATAAATAAAGAGCGATAGACGAACAAGGTTTGTGCAAAAAAAAAAATCACCTTCTCTCTACCTATACTTACTAATATTATAAAGAGAAGGATTTGTATTTTTGTATGTTTGAATGAATAAATTCACCGATTCTGATGAAACTTTCAGACAATCTTCAGAATAGTCCAGCGGGTGTTCCTGTGAAGTTTGGTAGCGATCGGACGCGGACGAAGTCGCGGACAAAACATCAATCAATACTAATAATAAATCTGTAAGGGTTGGTCATGGAGTAAGTTACTTTGTTTTCAGAGATCTTGTGTTTATAGGCTCTATACATGATAATGAAACTAAATTGACCATTTTTAGAATTTTTTTCTGTATGTATGTAAGTAGGTATGTAAGTACGTTCTTCCATAACTCTTAAACGAATCAACTGATTTTCATGAAACTTGGTAGATAAACATTTAGACGTACGGGACACAAGATAGGCTACTTTTTTCTTTTTCAAGACGAAGTCGCGGGCGCTAGCTAGTAATTCAATAAAACAGAAAATTATTTCTAAAAATAACTAATGAACACTTTACTTGTAGTTTTTGAAAGAGGCCCTAAGAATCATACATTACTAACTGCTTGTATAAGTAATGATTTTTAACAATAATTAAATGAAAGTAGTTACATACATAAAATGGAGCTTTATTAAGTAGGTACTTGTTCAGAACAGCTAGTTACAGAGTGACGACAGTCCGTATCAAAAAGACGCTTGACACAGACCACAGAGTAGACATATCAGCAAAACGCTTATCATATATATAAGGCGCTGTTGGCTACTGGCTACATAACTTCCGTCTGCCACTACAAATTTGTCTTAAAAAATTATCGTCAATAGAATACCTATAATAGTACGAAAATATCAAGGCTATTTCTTAAAACTAACATTAATCATGAAAATCAGTTAATTCGTTTAAGCGCCTATTTCACAAACGTCAATTAGGCCAAACTGCCATTTAAAGTCACCGGTAACCTTATCTTTGTCTTTGTTTGTACGGTACAAGTCCCAAACATTAAATAGAAAATAATAATAAAAAATTGGCTATCGAATGATGCAGTAAACCGAGTGCATAATTCAATACAAAGATTTAAATCGAGAGATGCGGCATTACTAGCGAAAGTGTGTTACAAAATACAACATACATTATACTAAAGACAAAAGTATAAAATACATATACCTTTGTCTAAACACACTTTTAAAACACAGACAACACATTCCTTACTTCAAACGTGACTGTGACGATAGCGACGCTCTCAACAAGCGACCGTCACTCACTGTAGCTGGCGTGCAACTGTAGTTGGGTTGAGCGCCTGCGCCCAACCCATTGTTAAGAATTTTCGGTGTGTTTTTAGTATGGCGCGAGGAGATTACGCAGCATCTTTCGATTTAAATCTTTGATTCAATATAACAGAAAATGATTACTAAAAGTAAGTAATCAACACGTTACTTGAAGTTTGAGAAAGAGGCCCTCAGAGTTATGGAGGAACATACATACATACAATACCTATACTTACAGATTTGTTATTAGTATTGATGATGCACTCGGTTTACTGCATCATTCGATAGCCGATTTTTTTTTATTATTTTCTTTTCAATGTTTGGGACTTGTACCGTACAAACAAAGACAAAGATAAGGTTACCGGTGACTTTAAATGGCAGTTAGCCTACTTTACAGTTGGTGATAGAGGCGCTAAAACTTCAGCTGTAAATAATTTAATCTCAAAATTAATTCTTCAAGTTATCGTCTGATTTGTTTCAGAACTTTAACCAATCTTGACGTAATTAAACAACTTAGTAGGTTAGGTTATTATACGAGTAACAAACGAGCTGACCCGGCGAACTTCGTATACCGCCCCAAAATCATTGTTTATTTATTTATTTATTTATTTATTATACAAGGCGCCCAACGAGGCAGACATCCAACTGTAACACAATGTTCAAAATAATTAGCACAAGGCGGATGCCGCCGCAATTATAGGAAGCTCAGCATGCACCAATAAAAGCTCCAAGCAACATCCTATGTACTACCTAAATCTAATCTAATGTAATCTTAAATGGGAATAAATAATTGAAATATATATTGTATAGTGTTACATTACATGTCACGTCCATCAAATAAATAATAATCAACAATAATCAATCAATTAACAATCGATAAAATCAATAATAATCAAATAAAGTCAAAACAAATTAAGATAAAATGTCAGGTGTCAGTTTGTTAAATAATATTTATTGATAACACCCCCGCTAATTTCTATAGTAATTTTCTCTTTATTGTTTTTATTTTTTTGTTAATTTTTTCGATATTTTAATGGTTCTGCTATTCGGGGCGGAGACGAATCCAACAAAACAAAGATCATGAAAATAGGTCCAGCCTTTCTCGACTTATAAGTGGTGTAACTAACACAAGTTTCCTACTAGTTGCTGCCCGCGACTTCGCCCGCGTGACTGTAAATTATATCGCACCTTCGGTAAGATAAGGGCATATCTAACTTACAATTTTTTTTAAACGAGTTAAACTTAAAATATATACAGAATTTTTTTTTATGTTGATACATTGGTTTATTAAGATTGATTTTGATGTAGGTATATAGATTTTTTAAACATTTTTATTTCAATACTCATAACTAAGTACAACAAATATTTACAAGACGCGCGCCTCTTTCACAAACGTCAAGTAGGCTAAACCGTCACTTAAAGTCACCTGTCACCGGGAATAATTTAGATGATACCTATACCTTTGTTTGTACGGTAAACGTCCCAAACATTAAATAGAAAATAATAAAAAAAATCGCCTATCGAATGATGCCGTAAACCGAGTGCACAATTCAATAAAACAGAAAATGATTTCTAAAAGTAACTAATCAACACTTTAACTTGACGTTGGCGAAAGAGGCGCTAAGTATATGGGGCTTATTCGATAAAGAATTGTTCAAAAGCAATATATACATATAAGCAGAAGAATACCTACGATATTGAATGCAAAAAAATTAACTTTAAAATGGCTCTCCTGTTAAATAATTGTTGTACAGTACTGTTTGTACGGTACAAGTCCCAAATATTGAAAAGAAAATAATAAAAAAAATTCGCCTATCGAATGATGCCGTAAACCGAGTGCATAATTCAATAAAACTGAAAATGATTTCTAAAAGTAACTAATCAACACTTTACTTGTAGTTGGTGAAAGAGGCCCTTAGTGATAACTACTTCTATATTTTAAATAATATGATTTCGCGACAAAATAGTTAGATATAGGTTAGCTAACAAAGCATAATTTTCTAAAAAACAATTTGTACACCTTAGTTTATCTACTTATATGACGGAGGTCAAAAAATAGTTTTTAGAATGTTTGTCTGTGCGTTTGTGTACCTATTAAATAATCTCAGAATGTTAAGTACTTATAATACCTACTTACTTAGATGGTTACCGGGATTAAACATCATTAAGTTTTTCTACTTATAAGTAGGAATCACAATGAATGAGCTTAAGTTGTAAATATATTAAAGGTAAATAAAAATTGCAATAACTTAGCTAAGTAATTAAGTTAAACACAATACAAGATTAATTAAAAATCTCTTTAAATTCGGTACAGTCCTCTTGCACTTTAATAGATAAATTTACCTAATTTGTACTAATTGATACCTATAATTATGTAAATTTGTTTAAAAATTGCTATAACAACATACCTAATTAAGTTTATAGTTACAGTATCTGAAATAAGTTGCAAATGAGTTGGTCGCATGGGCAATAGACAAACGCATCCCTGCCAATGTGTCACAAACGGTTGTTGAAACAGTGAGCAAAGTGAACAATAATTAGTTTGGACGGAGCGCGAGAGATAGCGGGACCCCACCACTGCGGGCGCGACACTGGCGCAGCGCAACGCTAGCGACCGCCGCTGGCCGCGTAGGGGAGTGGGCCTCCGCCAATGGGCGCTCGGCGTGGCTGCGACGGGACTGGCCTGCGCTGGCGCCTCCCCGGGGGCGTGGCCAGTGGAGTGGCCGTAACCCGCGCCAGGGGCTCCGGGCGCCACTCTCGCCCCGAGAGCCACTAGAGGCTGAGCCGTCGAGTGGCGTCGAGTGTCGGCCGGTCGGATGTCCGCGGAGGGCGGCGGCTACTCGCCGTGTCCGGCGGAGGCGCTGCCGGAGCTGAGCGCCGCCGAGCTGGCGATGAGCCTATCGCCCAAGTCGGCCCTGCTGCAGCAGAACCTCTCCCAGCTGCACCTGCAGCACTCCACGCCGTTCTCGGTGACCGATATCCTGTCGCCGATCGAGGAATACCGCAAGTTGGAGCTGGCCAACAACCCGCCTTCGCCGTACAGGTGCGTGGATCGATCGGGGGTGTGCGGGGGGGTGTGGCGCGGGGCGCGCGGCGCGGGGTGGACTCTCCACCCGCTGATTTTTCGAGTGGCGAAGGTCCCGAGACGAGAGTGCTTGAGCGTCGCTCCTAGTCGAAGGATATAGTTTCGGTGACGTTTGTTTGTGCAGGTATGTTGTTGTGATTGGCGGTCAAGTGACGGCTGTGACGGTGACGAGCCGGTGCCGCGTCACCGCGTCTCGCTCTCGATACGAGTAGATGTGCCCTGAATATACCGCGAGATGATTTATACCGATACAGTTGGGTAGGTCTACACAACTACACTAACTAACTATACCTACGTCTCTAACCGTCTACGAGTATGTTAGCACTCATTAACTCTATACCTTTTCAAGTGCGCTATCTGTCTGTGTCAAACCTTTAAAAAAATTAAAGCTCTTTTTATATTAAAAAACAAAATTAATAAAATTATTAACATACGTTCTTAGGTTTAGGGGCCAACTTTATTATGAAATTTTAAAATAAAGGTTAGTCTTAACTGACGGGATCACATATAAAAAAAAAATAGATAACTTTACTATATGAACTGCTTGTACTAGTGGCGTCTTTACAGTACCTACTTAACTAAGTACATACTTACCTATGTGCTGTTAGTAGACCAAACACTTGATAATTTAACCATCAGTTTGGCAGTAGGCTCTCCTAGGTAAACAACTAATTTCTGATAACTTATACCTTTGCTTATATACTAACTTAATTAATTTTTTTATTAACTTAATAATAATAATAAAAAAATAACTTAATAAGTTTAATTTTTTTTTTAAATGTGTGTTTTCTTTATAACAAAAGAATTTAAATAACAAAGACTAAGAATTTTAATAAGGAAATAGGATACCTAATATTATCTAATTTAATAAACATTTGTATTTTAAATTTTAGACAAACTTACGTAGTTAGTAAATACTTCGATTAATTTTCTTATTTCTTCCTATAAATCAACATGAATTTAAAATAGGCTTTTGTAACGTGAATTTTAAATAAATTTTGTTTATCAAGTGACGTAATTCTCATGTAGTTTAATCAAATACCTATAACTTTATTCATTAGAATTCTAATTTATGAGAAGCTATAATACTAATGAAGAATTATTTATTTATTACTACCTACTTAGCTGTGCCCGCGACATCGTACGCGCTGTAGTTTGTTTTATGAAACCCCACAGGAATTTTTTTTCAGAATAAAAATATTCCATATGTTAATTTATTTAATAAACTATCTCTGTGCCAAATTTCATCTAAATCTGTTAAGCCGTTTTTGCGTGAAAGAGTATCAAACATCCGTACATCTATTCATCCATCCTATCAATAACTTTCGCATTTACTAATAGTACCTAAGTAATTTATATTTTGGAAATTTATTGGGCTACTGTTACCTATTTAAAATAAAATTTTGAAAAAATATTTCTACTTCATATAGTATTTACTATCGTAGAAGTAAAAAACAATAAATAGGTACATACATAAATATATAAAGCTGAAGAGTTTGTTTGTTTGGTTATGTACGCGTTAATCTCAGGAACTAAGTAATGGTTCGAATTGAAAAATTATTTTTATGTTGGATAGTCCATTTATCGAGGAAGGCTATAGGCTATAGAGAACGCGGACGAAGTCGCGGGCACCAACTAGTAACATATAAACAGATGAATGAATTTAAATGTATGAATTGAAGACGTGAGTGGATGAAGGTGGTAGGTATGTCGCATTATTCCAATTTTGAATAAATCGAGGTTAAAGTTTTGCTTTTAATTTTTGAGATAGGTCACCACAGAACTGATTTTTGTACTAAATTATGATGTAAAGTTGTGTAAACAACCTAAAATATTAATGGTAGGTACTTATGATAGCAACACTTCTGTTATTTAATTAAAAAAAAGTGAACATATCTCCCTCTTTCATTAACAAAAGTAAACTTTTCTGTACTCTTTGCTTATTAAAATTAACTGTACCCACATAACACCTTTTTCAACTTTTTATATTCCAAAAATCGACGATCTTATATATATGGTCTGTAATCATTCATATGGACATATATTACCTTCATCAACGCAAAAAAAAACGAACAAACCAAAAAATGAGACATAACACCTTCATCCACTCACGTCTTGAATTCAAAAATCTAAAAAATTATAACGATATTACCATTAAAAATAATACAAGAATTAAATATGGTAAATAGGAATAAATAGGAAACAATGTCTGGAACAATGTACCTACCTAGATAGTATAGTTTCCTTTTTAAAAAGAGATTCTGAAAAATCTGAAACATAAACTAAATACTATGCTAGGTATATCTGAGTGAAAAAAAATTAATTTTCTGTTTGTAATGTCAAAATAATCAAAGATTTTTGCCAAAGATCAACAAAGAAAACAAATTTAATTTTTATGTCTGTCTGTTTGTTTCGGCTAATGTTCGAAACGGCTAGATAGACTAACAGACTAGAATATAAAATAGATACCAATTTATATTATTTTTCTTATATTTAAAAAAAAATAATATAAAATAAGCAATGTTCAGTGAATTTTTTTTGAAATTCAGTGAAAGTTCTTGTAAACAAATAAAATATATTATTTTCGCCCATAAATCTATTTTTCGCTTTAAATTTTTAAGAACAAAACAAATTTTTGAAAACATACAACTTGAACTTTTTGAAAATTTATTAATAACTTTGTTTGTTTTTATGAATTAGGTAATTGATAATAGTTACTTAAGTTATAAGAGCTCCCACGTTTAGTTAGTTAGTTAATTCAATTATTTAACTTAGGTTTAGGTAACTTACGTGACAGAGTCACATAAGTTACTTAAATACTATATAAATATATATATATATATATATATATATTTATTAAATTTTTTGTCTATGTTCGGTAGGTCTGAGAAATAGGTATTAAACTATTTTTTATAAATTTTAAATATTTTGGCAAAACAACGTTTGCCTGATTAGCTAGTCAATCATCATCAATCATCAATAGGTACTAATAATAAATCTGTGAGTGTTCCTATGTATGTTCCTCCATAACTCTTAAACGAATTAACTGATTTTCATGAAAATTGATAGATAAATATTTAGACGTACAGGACACAGGATAGGCTACTTTTTTCTTTTTCAACGCGGACAAAGTCGCAGGCACCAGCTAATAGTTAAATAAATAAGGTTCAAGATACGATAAGCTTAACGTAGCTTGTCGTATCTTGAATCTTATTAAGAGGCAATTAAAAAAAATACCAACTTTTTTTTAAATTCGAACGTTCGCTTTTACACCTATAGAGCAAATACTCGTATTATATTGTTTGCTTAAACTTGTATATTTAGTTAGATGTAGTGACGTAACAGACGGACAAAGTGTTTGAATTCGTGTGTGTATATAACCAATGTTAGTACTAATTTTATTAGTATTATTTTTTAAAGCAAACAATGACTCAAATTATATTTTCCATTGATTTCATCAGTGTACAAATGTTTACGTTTATAAAGGTGTTCTTAAAAGCTTAGTTAGAATACTTATGTAGATAACTGGCTGTTGCACGCGGCTTCGTCCGCGTAACTTTATTAAATTTAGCCTACGTTACTCGCTTATAATAGGTTCTTATAACAGTGAAAGAATTTTTCAAATCGGTCCACTAGTTTTTGAGTTTATTCATTGCAAACATACAAATCTTCTCTTTTATAATATTAGTACCTATAGATGTGTAACTATGTCTAAGATGACCGGTCTTATTTAAAAAGATATCTCAAGATATTTAGTATCTATCTCAAAAAAAGTCGAAAATTTAAGCAATTACCTACTATAAATCGAAAATTTATTAAAAAATACACGAAAAATTAAAACAACCTATGAGTTTTCAAGTAACGCTAATTGGCGAGTAAATGGTACGAGTATTTCATTGAAATTACCCATTGAGTAATGCTACTCGAAGATGTTGAAACTCGTACGCTTTCTTACCAACTCACTTTGATACGAGTACACTTTCACGCCTTAACTAGGTACTGATCGTCATGAAATTTTGTATATATAGTAGGTTGAACATAAAAAGACGTAGTGTATACCTATCTACTTTTCGTCTTACCTACTTTACCTAGACCTAGGTATCAGTACGAAATATTAACCTAATTGAGCAACACTAAAAAAATAAATTCACAAAAAATATTGAATAAATGTTTGGTAAAGCAGCCACCATTCCTAAAAGACCCAAGCTAGGTATTAATAAAATGTCTAGATATTAGGCTATTAGATATTGATGAAATATTAGGCTAATATTTTAAAAAAGCTGTAATTTTATGCTTTTTCTCCGCTAACATAGGTAAATTAAAATTTATGTCCCTTGAGCGATAAATAAAAAATAAAAAATTAAAATTCATCAACTGGATCCTATTTTTTATTTTTATACATTAGTTATTATTTATCTAAACAGTGACTAATTAAATAAAATAAAAGCGACTTTTTTATATGTGAAAAAAAATTAATAATAAGTAGATGCCTAAAAATTACCACAAACCAAAAAAAATACCAAAAATAAAATGAGCAGTTTGTATAAATACTCGTAATTTGTAGAAAAAATTGCATCCGTGCAAAGCCAGGGGCGAGATGCTAGTATTTTATAGTTTGTTTAATAATGAAATATAATTTTGGAAAAAGAATCTCTTAGCTATGAATTTATTGTTCTAAAAATATAAGGAAGTCATTTCAGAAAATTTAAATTTTGATATTTAAATAAACATAATTTAATATTAAAGTCAGTAATATATGAAAATATTATAAAATATTAAATAATTTTTCACTTTGTACCAACTAAGTACATATTTGCCGCCGTCGGGTTTGAACCGCTCATAAGTTGATCCGAACTTAAATATGGCCTACGGTTACGAATCTGAAGAGACTTTGTTTTTCTAAGTACCTTGATAGTAAATTAAGTTGGGAAGGGAGATTTCTAGATTTTTTCTTTTCTTTAAAACGTAGGAAGACTCGGTAGTAGTAATTTTTTTTTTAAATTTTTTGTGTTGATTTTCATTATGATGATATTGAAATATTAGACTATTTTGTCAACAGTTAACATATAAGTAGGTACCTAATGAATAATTTATAACCTTAACAAAATTTCATGTCTATTTGACATTTGAATATATTGAAGTTTTGCTTGTTTTCCATTTTGACGGTGGATCCAGACTTCTTCTAACCAGTCTTATTGTTATTTTATTGTTTCCTTTTGTTTTATTTTTGCTTTTGTATAGTTGTTCCTATATTAATTGCGATGTAAACTAGATACGTAGGATTTAATGACATAATATTACGTCGTAATTGCGACAGAACGCCCATAGAAATTTAAAACATGTTAAAACTAAATGAGGTATCGTATTTTGAAACAAAATAATAGTTAAACCAGAATTTAACTAACACTATAATATAATATCTATATAATACTCGTGCATTTGTTTCTTACAAAGAACCTATCAAAATAATAAATAATTAATAATTTTAATAATGCATGGCTTTGAATGCATTAATTAATCAGCAAACCGTTTAAGTAACAAAACAAAAAGGAATCGAAAGATAACAGTGCTAAATAAATTAAAAATTATCCACAATTAAAACGTTCTAACCTAAAACGGTTAGCGTCAACTTTTCCCGCCCTGTCAAAACTCAATTTGTCAATTCAAACATAGTAATGGCCTCGCCTGGGGTGTTTTACCGACGCATTTACCGTTTGCGGTTAAAAGCGAGGCCGTTCATTCTAATGCGTATGAAAGTAGAGTCTATATTTGTGTTAAAACTGTTTTTCAAATTGCACGGCGTAGATCCGAAGATGGGCTGATAGGGCGCAAGAGGATTAAATTGTGTAAATAAGGATTAGACAGATTATCTGGGTATTGTTTGAGAGTGACGAGTTGGCTGTGGCGCCGCACCCGCCACGTTGAGGAAGCCTGGCGTTTAGATTTATTGTTCTGTGTATGACAATGACAGTCCAGATCAAAAACTTATCTGTAGCGCCACTATAAAAATAAAGTATGAATGTGAATGACACATAGTGATATTATGATATCGAATAATTCCTACTAACTAGTATGAATCAGTGGGGAACTCCCCCACTGACCGAAATTCAATGGTAGTGGAAAAAACTAACCAGATTCCGATTTCTTTATCATCTGTATCAACTCCAAGTACATTTTTTGGGTTAGATGTTAACAGAGAGGAGATATTAAAAATGAATTCTTTTAATAAGTTTTATTTTTATGTGCATAAAGGTTGTCAGACAGGCTGACAGTCGACTTGATGGTAGGTAGCTATAGTCGCCTAGCTCAAAAGCAAAGTCACGGGTGATTCAAGTGTGTTGCTTTTAATTCTACCTGTGTATTGATTGATTAATTTAAACAAAAAACTGTTATAGCTTTGTAGGATACCTACTATTAACATGGACCTAGTACCTTCCACTATTATTTTATGTATCCCCACCTAGTTTCCTATTCTCTAACTAACCTATTCTATGTTAGATATGCTTATATTTACCTGCCATATTCTTAGGTGACGATAGCCATTTACCAACTAGGTTAGGTATTAGTCTGTCAACCTGTTGTATAAAACCTGTTGTATTTTGTATAAAAGGCATATAAATTATCTCTTTAAATTAGATCAATATTCAAATACCTTATCCTCTTTGGTGGTTTATTTTAAAGGAGTTCCTCTTTCCAGGTCTAACTCATCAGGCAGCAGCATTAATTCGCCCCTAGGGCCAGCCGCATCCTGCGGCATGGCTGCGAATCCATACGCGGTGCCCCTTTACGGGGGTGCCCCGGTCCAGGGGTACGGATGTGCCCCAACGGACTTGCCCCACTACGGGGATATGAGAGGTGCCAGCTGGTACCCCGCCTCGAACGACCCCAGGTTTGCCAGTGAGTCTGCATGATTGATTCTGTTTTTATAGTTATTTTTTTAAGGTGTCTATCACATTATATATTAATATTAATATGTGCGTCTCGTTTAGCCTTAGCCTTAGCCCTAAAATAGGGTTACAATCACAATTACTTGAACCGAGATTGAACGATGGTCAACACGAAAAGCATATTCCATGTTGAGTTAAATATTAACTAATACAAATACAAAGCATTTGTTTCTTAGCAACAAAACAATAGTTTAGGTTAGATTTTTAGATTTAATTTATGACGTAAGATTTTTCTTTAGACTTTTAAAAGAAGTAATACCTACGAGTACTTACTACCGTCTCGAAATGTCGCGTCTGAGTTAATTTAGCCATCTTAGCAACGTTTATTATCTCTTCTTTTATATATTAAAAATAATGTATTGAAATTTCTCTGAGCAAATGCTACATATGACCAAGGCTTTTATTTACCTAGGTATACATACCTAGGCATTGCAACGCATACCTACCAATATGTAGGTACAGCTAGACAAATTATCTAAAAAATTACATTTTTAAATGTAAAATTTTACATTAAATATTTAAATGTAAAATTTTTCTCTCCGTTGTCCCCGATAAATCACCGGCGATGACGCAATCAAATAAACGTACTATTCTTTTAAAATAATGGCTAAGTATATATAATGTTACATACAATATCTACACTTAATTTTAGATAATAAAAAGGTGTTTACCCTTAACTTAATTGCAATAAAGACTAACAATTTCATTAGAAAATGATAGGCAGCTTGTTCGGAGTGTCACGTCTGTTTACAATAAGTCTAAGATTACTTACTAAGTCGACAGAATGGTAGCCGGGCACGCAGGACCGCTTTTTATACTTTTTTTCATATGTTAAGTTAATGGTATTGACTTAAGTGAGCGCTAAGACTTGCAATTCGAGATGTTTTATTCTTTTAATAAGTATTTTTAATGCATAGACTCATTGCGGTCAGACAAAAATCTCTACTTGCCGTTAATATTTTTATTTCCTTGACTCGTTTAAAAACAACTTTAAAATACTTCATAGACAGTCACGTCACCTAATAGGTAAAATAAATAAATATCCAACAAGAAATTGAAATGTCTATGTATTAATATATACCTACTTAGAATACCTACTTAGATACAAAAAATATAATTAGATTTTTGTCTTATGAATTAAGTAAGTAGTGATTTTTCAATAAAAATCATAAAAGTCTCATCTCCCACTTGCTTGGAAATGGCTGCATAAAAAAACGTCAATTCTGTCTTTTTTTTTTCTGTCCGCACGCTGCTGGCAATGTCCAAGAGGACAGTTTAGGGTCAGCGCCGACCGACGGAGTGGCGGCGAAGAGACTAATGAGCTATCATTTGAAAATCAACTAGTTACTTCAGTATGTGATTGAAAGTGGTATAATTAAAAAAAATACCCTCGCGTCAGCAAGCGCGGGCGAGCAGCGCGCGGTGAACCTTCAGTTAAAGAAACTAAAGTCGATTTTCAATTGATAGCGCTTTAGTCTCTTCGCCGCCACTCCGTCGGTCGGCGCTGACCCTTAGAAATTGCTGGACAGTTTTAGTGTGACAAACTATAAACTAGATTACCAAAGCACGACCAACAATTTCAGAAAATGACGGCCATTTTGTTTTATTCATACTTTCAATATGTACTAAAAGTATTCTGTTTTAACGAATATTTTTAAAACCTACTTTTAAATTTTATTTATTTATAATTTTAACAATTTTGAGGCTAATAATAATAATAATACTTACGTGAAAATGATAACACTAAAAACCACTGAGATTTAATCTTGTGTTATCATTTGTAATTATTACTAAAATCTAACTATATTTACAATTTATTACAATTACAAAAAAAGAACTTAAATTTAGACGTTGTTAAGTTAGCTACGCAGTTTCAATTGTTAATAATGATTGTATTTTAAACTACTTTCTTATATAAATATCTGCAAGCATATATACTGACGGTCGTCTTGATGGCTACCATATGGCTACCGTCGCCTAGTAACACAAGCAACGCCATAGGTTTAGCAAATGTGCTATCGATTTTAGTAGGATAAATGAATAAGAACTACAAGGGGATAGGGAACACAATTACGGTGATATTTTACGGTGGTATCAAATCAATAGTCTTCAGGTTTTTAATTTTAAAGTGACATTCCACTCATTTTGAATGTACCTACCTAATGACGCGTCTGTCACTCTAATTAATCTATGTGTGTAATTTGATACCGAAATAACAGAAGCTGTAGGCAGAGACAAGTGCAAGCCGTGTCATATTTTAAAGC
This sequence comes from Synanthedon formicaeformis, assembly GCA_945859745.1. Taxonomy (NCBI): domain Eukaryota; kingdom Metazoa; phylum Arthropoda; class Insecta; order Lepidoptera; family Sesiidae; genus Synanthedon; species Synanthedon formicaeformis. The sequence goes on from OX243970.1 coordinate 9,990,303, forward strand.
CATGAACGTGATATGGGAGAGATGAGACAAAGAGATGTCCTACCATTAGATAGTATAAATACCACCATACTTAGGTATTAAGATGATACAAATTTGTAAGTACAATTTAATAAGGTAATACTAACCACCAGCCTCCGGATTCGCACGGATGCAGTTTATTCCTGCAATATTATAGACACAAACCTTTTTCATTTCTGTATCAAAGTCCGTTGGGGAATTGGGTTGTTTAGAAAAAGTTAGGGGAGAAACAGACAGAGGCAAATGTCGAATTTATTTTGTGAAATGTAGGTATATGTATATAGCAGATATTGACATATCGCTGCTTAAAAACTAAAGGGCCATAAAACAAAAAATCCAAAAATGTTTTTATTGCAAAAATACAATCACAATCCTTCATATTGTATGTTGCAAAAATACTTTTGGTTTTTTTATTCCATATTTAGTATATTTTGATCATTTTTTATATATTCGAAAGTAACTTATATGCTTGTATCTCTTCTAGTATTCAGTTTATTATAAAAGTACTTAAAACATTTAATGCTACTTAAAAATACGCTTCTAACGATTTATAATATGCATATATTTGACATATTATAGTATCTAATAAGAAAAAAATAGACAAAAAATAATTTAATTCTTTTCGATTAGCTCTCCTGTAAAAAGTTTAATTTTGATTTGTGGCCCTTTAGTTTTTAAGCAGCGATATTATGATATAGATTATTCAATCATATTCGCGTTTGTATGTAGGTGCCATATTCCCAGAACTATTAGATGGAAGTAGCTCTGACTGCATTTTTTTTCTCTATTTCTTTTAAAATTGATAGATGTGTACATTTCATTGTATAGGATATACCCGTACCTATCTATGTAATGACAAACTTTAGTTTAGCCTATGTGTTATTCAGAGACATCAACTTACTATGGATATTACCTATACTGTACCTAAAGTTTCATAGAAATTATAATATTTATAGTTTTTACGTGAAAGAGGTACCAACATCCATACATCCACTCTCAGAAACTTTTGCATGAATAATACCATTATTTTCACACAAATCTTCCTCGTTTATCAGTCTTATCGTATGAGAAACACCGCGATCGAGGTAAAGGACTAACAAATTGTCAAATGCATATGGTAGTTTAGGAGAAGTTAAGCGAGAAGCAGACAGAACCTTCAGTTCACCTATTACCTATCAGTATTCAGTTCCACGTACTAAAAATTCTAAATTTGAAAACAGACTTTGCAGCTAACTCATTTGTTTCTCCTGTTCTCCCGTCCCAAGTGGAGAGATATCTATTTATATTGTTTGTTCATTTATATTTGTGCTTTCTACGGCTACTGCTTCGTTTTAAGTTTATTAAGTTTAAAGTTTCCCGATTGTCTTGTCCGTCTTGTCTATTGTCTACCGTCTATTGTTGTGGTGTTGGGTTACTTGGGGCACCGTCATCTTCAAACTATTCTCTAATATGAGTTGAATTAGTTTTAGATGCAATAGTTATAATGGAATTTCGAACTTGCCATGTTTTGCTTAATTGCGTAGTTGCATCAATAATAAATACAAAAGCTATTCAATAATTTCGCATGTGAAAATTAATGAAAATTAAAAACATCGAAATTTTTATGAAACAGTATGGAATTATAAGGATGAAGTTGAACATAGAGGTATGAAGTTCACCGAACTTTTCCATTTAAATAAATTAAGCCCAAACACAAATTACTGTTACACGGTTAGGTATTTTCTTAATATTATTCAAATTTTTGAAGCAACTCTTTGACTCAGTACAACGAAGTTTATCAAAATCATGATTTCGCAGTACCGGGAAAATTAAAACTTATATCAGTTTAATACTTATATCAGGGGGTAATACTTATATCAGTTTTTGGGAGAAAATAATTTAGAATAGATTTTATGTTTTAAATTTAATTCGTTTACATTATGAAACATCAACTGGCAATGTAATTAGTGATACATTAGGTGTTATTTTCTGTATTGCTTTAGCGTTTTTGTTAAAAATAAAATAGAAGAAAATAAAAACTTTTGCCTCCTAAAAATTTGAGACTTTTGAAATAAAATAAAGAGAGTTAAAATCGTCGAAATATTATGCTATGGATCAATAATCAATTTCCTTACACAATTGAGTTTACATTTTTAAACTAAAGAGCGAGATCTATTAGAATTTGTTCCCTTTTTCATATGTTTCACATGTAATTAAACAATAAATAACGGATACGCTTCCGCACTTTAAACTTGTGTACAGATTAAAACGGTACCTACACTTAAAAAGGGACAACTACTTAAAAATTGACCACCGAATTATTGTAATAGTCGAAGAAAAAAAAGTGGGCCTAGAATGTTGCCCTGAGGCACGCCGGGCTTCCGTACCTGTCCGGGGGAGCCGTGTAGGCAGAGACAAAATAAGCAATTCCATTCGATCGGTCCAATGTTTGTCCACCACTAGAGTCTTGGCTGCGTAAACACAAGGCCTCACGTCCGCAAATAGCATGAGGTCGATGCAGTCGAAGGCTCTACCCGAGTAACAATATTGTCTATGGTAACGCGACGCAACATATAGACAAACATACAACACTTCATAACGTTACTACACCAAAAGTGGTTCTTGAGTCTCGAGGCGACACCTTTCAAAATAAACATTAAATTTCTTTACTGACATGCATATCACTACATTATCATTTTTTGTTTTACTTAAGTTCTCATGAGATATTTTTTTTCGGGAATTGGCCGAAAATAACAATTAAGTAATAGTTAGTTTTCAAAATTTAACAAATGCGTATTTACGAATTAGGCTGACGATAACATCAACAAACAAGGCTCACTAGAAACCAAAAATTTCTTTAATAAATTTCAAGCAGACAGTTTGTCTTATTATTTACATTTCAACCGTCTTTTTGATAAGGACTTTCCTCTCTCTGTAACTAGCAGTTAAGTGAATAAGTTTTCAATAAAGCTCCATTTTTAATTTAAAATTTTATTTTTAAAAAGAGTAAGTTTAGTGATACGCTCCCAGTTAACTAGGTAGGTCATATTATGTTACTTTACAATATTGAAATGGATATGCACACCGAATAGACTAGAAATTATAGAACAGGTTAAAAGTCTTTTTTTCTAAAAGAGTTACCCATGGAGATCGCAAATGAAACGAAAAAAAAAAAAACAAATTTTAACCGTAATTTAATTTTTTGTTATTTAAAATTAATTTAAAATTGTAATTTTACTTAGAATAAAAGGCTTGTGAGGGTTGCGTAACTCCTGGGGGAAACTTAAAAAAAAAAATGAAAATAAGATTATTATTATTACTATACGAGTAAAACAGCAAAGCTATACGGATAAAATCCACTCTCTCGTTTTGGTTTCGCGTGGACATGTCTGTGACAGTTGCGAATTAAAATTTAATTAAACGCAACGGTGAAAAACCTTTACCTGTGGCGTTTTCAAGTGTTGCCATACATCAAAAGGCCGGCGTCAGTGGCAGCACTCGCGCACGGTCAGCTAGTTGAAATTAAAATTGCTGCGGGGAAAAAATAAGTGCTTAGCTTCCGTGTAGGCGCGCCTAATGCGTGCCGAGTGGACATGTCAACGGCAGACGTTCGCAGTTTATCTTTCTCGTATGGCAACACCGAGCGAAATGGCTCGCCGTAAATGTTTGCTATTCCGTTCTTAATATGAATTTAGCTACAAAACTTCTTCAATTCACTTAATAACTTTTTTATCCACTAAAGTGTTTACTTAGTATGTGAATTTACTTTAACTTAGAGATAGATACAATTAACTGTTGAATATTTTATTAAATATAATTTTTCTTTTCAGACAGCTGTGATCCATTTTGTAAGTGATATACAATTGTCTTAATCTTTTATATATGTTAGTGAATACTTTTAAACTATAAAGTTAGATAAATTTATATGATACAGTTTAAGCCTGGTGGAAGGAATTACTAATAAAATTTCTTAGATAGTTAGGTAAATAACACTCCGCGAATATTTAATTATTCGTAACGTATGGCAAAATTTATATTTACATACCTATGTTAAGTAAGTTTATCGCTCTTTAAAATAGTGAAAACCATATCAAAATCCGATGGGTTGTTTAAAAGAAGTTTGGTAGCAGAGAAACAGCGGACAGCGACTTCATTTTATATTATTTAGAGATACTTATATAGAAAAAATGTGTAAAATGTAAGATACATTAAGTAAAAGTTATGAATATTTTATTCCCTTTCAGAATTAAGTTTATTAAATTTAGATTAGGCAAGTTTATTTACATTTAAAATTAAAAAAAGAATTATTGTTTGCTTTTAGATACTTTTTAGATTTGCACACCTCTTGTCGGTTGAATATGTGGATAAGATATCTATTAAAATTTACAACAACTTATGTACGAGTATATTCAGCAGATATACCTATTATTTTGAATTTTTAAAATTTGAATTTCAAGAATTTGAATTCAAAGAATAAGTAAAGGTCAATTGGAATTTTGATAGTAGGTAGTTCGTTTTGAATTCGCGCATTCCGTGAACAGAATGCGCCTCGTTTTCTGATAAAGTGAGTCCGATACGAGATCCCGCTCGTACATTGTTATTTTTAGTAGACATCCCCGATGTGGGGTGGAATCGTAACACAATACGGCTATTATTCTCAGTGTTTATTCACGCACAATTTGCTCGCAGACACGTTTGTCTAACGCTGGCAACATTTGCACACACTTTATCCCGGGGTGATCTACTGGAGCGTTGAAAATTTTCGTGTTATAAATTGGATTTTAATGAACCGCGTTTTTATTATAGCGCGACGCATTATGGAGTAGCCTGTTAAAAAATCTGGGGCAACTATTTTCAGTTTTAATATTAGCTGAATATTTCTCTACGAAAGTAAATTTATTAAGGACTAGCTGGTGTCCGCGACTTCGTCCGCGTTCTCTATAGCCTGCTTTCCTCGATAAATGGAGTTTACAACACAAAAAGAATGTTTCAATTCGAACCAGTAGTTCCTGAGATTAGCGCGTACAGCCAACCAAACAAACAAACTCTTCAGCTTTATATATTAGTATATATTTTTGATATTTTCATTTTTTATGTTAAGGTCGGCAGACAGGCCACTGATGGTACAACACAAGCATAACCAAAGGTGCTGCAAGAGCGTTGCCAACTACAGTAGGATTAAGAGCGGGTATAAAGAGAAATAGCCAATCCTAGATTTGAATTTTATCATTACATATATTATAAATGAAAGTGACGTCTGTAACAGAAAACATAATATAATGAAATTTTCTCGATAGAAAAAAATCCCCAAGTGAGGTCTTATTTCCATCGATTTTAGTTTTATTTTCAAAATGACACACATTACAAAACTAAAAGTGTATCAGTAATTTCACTTCACATATTATCTAAGGCTGTATGTAACAATTTTTCATTTGACATTGTAGTTTACGAATAATTAATATTTAATACTTTTGGCACTTATAACATTTTTATTGAGCGAGATGCGCTCTCTTCCGTCGCATGTTGTGCGTAGTTCTACGTATTTTGTGTCACTGTCATGTCCAAGGGGCCACGCGGGTGAAATTACAAATTTTGTTTGCTTTATACCCACTCTTAAGGATAAGGGATCGGAAAGTGATAGGGAGATAGGCTATGGTATCCCTTACTGACTCACCGAAACATAACAGCACACGTGCTGTTATTTCACGGCGGTCTTCTATAAAACGGACTGCTGCCAGACGGTCTGCCCAAATGACTGTGAAGCGCAGTGTGCCCTGCCATTGCAATGATCAATCAATGTCATATTTCAACCATTTTATACAAACCCAAATATACTCGTAATGAACTAGCTCGTGCCCGCGACTTCGTCCGCGTTCTCTATAGCCTATAGCCTTCCTCGATAAATGGACTATCCAACACAAAAAGAATTTTTCAATTCGAACCAATAGTTCCTGAGATTAGCGCGTACAAACAAACACTTCAGCTTTATATAATAGTAATAGATTATACTCATATAGTAGAGGTACCATGAACATTCGTTTAGCAGTTTTTAAGATAATCGCGAACATAAATGCAGACAGAGACGGGGCAGGGGACTTTGTTTTATAAGTATTCGGAGCTATTCAATGCAAACAAACAAACAATTAAATCTTTCCTCTTTATAATATTAGTAAATATAAAAGAGTCAAGTCATCATCACGTGCACTCATCACAGTGCTACAAAGACAATTTTATTATATTGTTAGATAACATTGTTATATTGCACTGTTATTTTAATGTCAGTACAGTCTTGTTTTGTTGCAATGTTATACAACGAAGTTTCATAATATTTTTTTATATTATCTATTTAATTTAGACGCATCTTTAGGCAACGTTAGACGAACTATTTTATTCCAATACCGTCACTAAAATTTGTTTTTAACGCTATTTATTTTCTGAGCACTAATTAAAATATTGCTTCCATTCCTAAACTATAATTTCTAGTCATTGATCTATCGAAAATTCCGTTCCCTTCATTCCTAAAACGACACTAAAATAGCTCTCTTGCACAATTTGCTTAGGTAGGTATTTATGATAGTGACGGTATTGGAATAAAGGTGCGATTTGGTAAAGCGAACTTTTCCACCTTATTTATTTCCCTTTGCTGACTTTGTTACTAAATTATGTATTTAACCGATGATTTCGCTTGATAAAAAAAATAGGTAATTTGTTGACAGCCACAATTTGTTGACAACGCGTTAATCGTCGTGCATTTGGTGAGAGACAGTCGCTCGGTGTGAAATTGGGCAGGGGAGTGACGCGTGTTAGGGCAGCCGGCTACCGAAACGGGGGTAGCTAATGCATCTGACAACCCCACTTGACCGGCTCCGTTTAATTAGCTATTTCTCCCAACAATTCACTTCATGGACGAATTTAATCCATAGACTGGCATACCTCATGAAAAGACTGAAAGGTGACCGCGGTTTATAACGAAAATAGACGTTTCGCAGCATTATTATCATAAAAAATGAAGGTATGATTTGCTTGGCACATTTGGCCGCATCACAAACCTTCCTACTTTATAGCTCTTTCCATTACCTAGTGAAAACCGTATCAAAACCGTCATCTAACTTAGAAGGAGTTGTTAGTCATTAGAACTAGAATTAGAAACAAACAGGTGGACAGTGACTTTATGTTATAATATGTATAGATCTATAGATACGCGGAGAGAAGTATAATCTGCTGCAGCTAATCATGCAGAAAAAAATACAAGCTAAAAGCTACCCAGGTAGACCACGTACTCGTAGGTTCAAAATAGCTCGTAGGTTCAGATAGGAGACGGCACTTAAATAAGAAGAAGATAGATATAGATATACGAAGTATTAAGCCTCAGACAAATCTAGATATAATATAAATTTTAGTGCATTAAGTTTTCATCTAACCCGTGTAGGTACACTTAGCTTTTTTGCAACAAACAAAATATCGTCAAGGCAAATTAAAACACAAGTATGTCAAACAAACAACGGTCGAAGGTCGTCGCGACTCACGAGCGCAAAACAAATAAAAAATAATTTGAAAAGCTTTCGATGTCGCCTGCTTTAAATTGAGAATGACGCGTTGTTAAGTTTCATTACTAAGTAGGTACCTAACTCGTACTTACCAGACTGGCTTGCTGGGCAATCCTACAAGTAACAATCAAATACGATGAGGGTATGATATTTTAAGAACTATGGTCTTTCAAGTTTTCTGCTTGGAACCAGTGATATGTTAGACAGGATGCACCATACTACTAGTGACAAAAAAATGGTCCTCCAATTTGCACATCTAGTTACTAAAAATAATTTGTTTTCATTGCCATCTAAATAAGTTTTGTTATTTCTTATTGGCGTATTTTGTTATTGTAAAGTGTTCTCATTGGTTGGTTGGACATATCACTGGTATTAGGCATTTTCGTATCTTTCTACGCACAGAATGAACACCCGTCATTGGTGCCAATTTCCGATTTTGACACCGGCGCGTCAGTGCCACGTACTAGGAGCGTTAGCCTTGTCCTTACGAAGTAATATAGAAGTCATTGCTTGGAACATAAAAAAACTAGTAGTAGGTACCTATGCATAATTTTATTGATGATGTGATGTTATGCATAATTCATTGATGCGTGTATAGTAACAGACAGACAGACAGAGTTACTTTCACATTTATAATATTAGTATATGTTTTTAAAGTATGTTTTATAATTTTTTTTATGATTTTCATACATTTATATAGTATATTTTATTGTATAGTGTTCGGGTCAGCTGTCGACTTCCCTTACGCCCTACATTCAATTTGTTCAAGTACTTATTCCTTGTAAAAATAAGCACGTTTTGTAACCCTCCAGTGACGTCACCGAATCGTGCAAACCAGAACGGGAGCAATACATTTAGAAGATCATCTTTCATCTTTATCTCTATGCAAATTAAATAGATACGACCGCAAGAAAAGTCAACATTCAGTAAACATATTATTTATGGTTTATTTTTAACTGGCTGCTGCCCGCGACTTCGTCCGCGTAACTTTGTAAATTATATACTGAAACCTTCCTCGAGAACCACTCTATTCATTGGTAAAAACAGCATGAAAATAGGTGCAGTAGTTTTTGAGTTTATCGCGAACAGACAGACAGACAGACAGCGGAGGACTTTTTGTTTTATAATATGTAAGGATTAATTATGCTCTCTTTGGATATATGTAATTATGTTGCTCTTTCACACAAAAACGGCTTGACGAATAAAAAATTTTTTTTTTACTTGAACGAAGTCACACCAAGCTAATATTAATATGTATAATTAAGTTTGCGCTTATACCTACGCTCAAAGAAGCGCATGATACAAAAATATTTTAATAAAAGTTATTATGTCAAACGAAGACATTCATCACATAGAGTAAATATACTCTGTGTGATGAATGAATGTTCTATGTGATGCCTAGAATTATAATTAAATTTCGAACGCCGATATAGAATAGAAAACTGGGCAAAGACATATTAGGTCCATACAGCCTCTGTAGTTTTTTTAGAGATGTAAGGCAACGATAACGCATTAAACAGCCAAAACAGAGGCATCGAGCGCACACAATAGCAAAGTAAGTAAGACAGAATGGGGAGTAATATTTTATTGAAAGACCCTTTACGTTTGTTGAGTGTTTTGTAAATAGAACGAGCGGTGAATTCAACGGGTATAATGTGTTGAATATTGCTGCAGTGCGGGTTTTTGAACGACTGCCGACGCGTTACAATAAAATGTGAGATTTCAATGATACGATATGAGTGTGTGTGCTGAACTGCTGACTGCTGATGGAGGTTGCATTTGTCCATTTCTTGATCCAATCTAAAACATTCGGGGCCGGTGATACCAATCTATATTATATAATCAATAGATTAGTAGGTTAAAGTTCAGTTACATTTGTTACTTGTTAGTAAACTTAGTATTTATATTTATCTACCGACACTTAGTAACTTGTACCACTTGTAGGTAGGTAGGATTATATTACCTACAATGACAATTTTATGTTTATGTATACAACGTACGTTCATACGGACATTGAACTTGGAGATTTTTATTGCTACCAATTTAGTAGATTGTTTAATGTTTTGGCAACATCCGAACATGTATGTCAGTAACCAATTGTCTGCAGTACTACATATCATCTGTAATGGTTATAGTACCTATAAATCATCTGTAGTGGTGTATTGATGATGATTTAGAAAAATATGTAGGTTACTTTTATTCTTGGAAAAATCCTGTTCCTGTGGGATTTTCAAAAACCTTTCTGTGGCACAAGCTCAGCTAGTTAAAAATATAGTAGCTGTGCGCTTCTATCCTATTCTCCACTAACTTCTTTTTTATTTTGATAAGGTTTTTACTAATGGAAAAAGCGATAAACGCGGAAGGTTTTTGTATATATAATTTTCAGAAAAAAATTGCACCCGTATGAAGCCGCAGGCGGATCGCTAGTAGATGAATAATCTTCAAAATATCAAATTACACTTTATTATAATAATTAAATATAAACGGAAGCATTATAAATTATATAACATTGCATAGGTATACCAATGTTTGATCTAATGAGTTTTTGAACCTGTTTTGAACAAACTCTTTTGATAATTTTTAGTGGTTTATTTATTACTTTAAGTATAGAGTTTAATTAACAACGAAAACCCCGTCACAGCAATTGTCTTTTACGTCCTGCAGTAAGCGCACAAGTGCATCCCATCCCATCCACCCATAGGGACAAATTGCAGTTTTTAATTTGCAAAAGTGACTCAAATAAAAATGCATTTTATAATACATCGCAGTTAGTGAGTGCGCTGAACGCAGTCTAGTGTCATCGCCATTAGAAATAATAGCGGGCGACCATTTTTTAAATGTTGCCAACGCAACAGAGCTAAAATATTACCAACGGACGAGTATTAATTTTTTTTACTTTTTTCGCGACACGCCCCCAAGAGCTAGTAATATAAGTGGAAATCACAAGTAGGTTTGTAATTATTTCAAGTTTAAATTATGATGAAGTATCAACTCCACTCTTTAGATGTTTTAATTTTGTCTCATTTTCTCATTAATTGTTATTAAATACGAGTGTACGTTTAGTGTCTAGCCGACATTTTTTAAGCATTTCTTTTATTGCAATGGTCTATACCTAATGAGTTTTTAATAACCTAGTCAAACAAAATACAAAAAAAATACTTTGAGAATTAGCATTGATATTATTCATTATTTTTATGCGTTACGAGTATTCGCGTGTGGCTGTGAAATTAAGTAGGTTTTTTTGTAAACATATTTGTAAACGAAATCACTGAAATTTCAAAATATATCTACAATAGGTACCTATATTATTCGACATTATAATAAGAATATTATAAAATATTAGCTGGCGCCCGCGACTTCGTCCTCGTTCAAAAAGAAAAAAGTAGTCTATCCTGTGTCCTGTACGTCTATGCATCGAGTAGTCTGTGGGACTAGGTAGGTACTTGATGCTGCAGTTCTTTAGCAACTTATAGCAAATAATATATCTATTAGCGTGTTTGGGCTCAATGGAAAGTCAGGGGTTAGTTCAGAATTAAATTACAATAATAAGGCGGGCATAAAGGCAATAGATTAATAGCCTAAGAAGTAAGGCCGCGAAGTACCCATGGTTAAGAGGTAAATTTAGTAAAACAAACGTTGGCTAAACTTAGGCTGATTATATATTATACTAGCTGATGCCCGCGACGTCGTCCGCGTTCTCTTTTAACCTATAGCCTTCCTCGATAAATGGACTATCCAACACAAAAATAATTTTTCAATTCGTACCAGTAGTTCCTGAGATTAGCGCGTACAACCAAACAAACAAACAAACTCTTCAACTTTATGTATTAGTATATAGATAAAAGGCCGATTATATTACTATAACCGGTGGATCAGTCCGTTAAAGCGGCAGCAGGGAGCTCACATAAGGTAGTAGATACATTGAGCCAATAGCCGCTGGGGCCGGAAGGTTCTCTAGTGGAGGCAACCCAACAAGCGTTAGGACGCTTACCCACAAGGTGAACTTACAACCTAATAAGGTCACATATTGACCGTGAATTCAGGTTGCTTCTGACCGCGGTCCTATTGGAAAATTATGCAGAAGCCTATGTCCAGCGGTAATATGTATAAAAGGAAAGCGTGTTCACTGCTACCAAAATGGGTGCCCACTTTATAAAGCGGGGTAGATAGGCCGTTACTGAGTGATGGTTACTGTAGCCAATCTCTATATATATAAAAATTACGTGTCACGTTGTTTGACGCCAATGAACTCCCAAACTACTGAACTTGATAAAACTTCGTAACTATATGTATTTTGGTCCAACTTAAAAGATAGGATAGTTTTTATTTTGAACCCGGGCGAAGCCGAGAGCAGCTGCCTTATTATCTAAGGGTAGTATTTAAACGCATATCAAAAAAAGTAATTTTTGTATACAAAAATAATCCGAATTCACATCAAAATTACTGATTGCACAGCAAAATACTCAACTCAAAATATTACTAAATGAACTGCAATTTATATTCGTGGCATACCGCTATTTATCTTAATGTACCGCTTTTTTATTAATGCACAGCTAATAATGACTAACGCACATCATACCTATGAACTCTTTTTTTTTTAAATATAGCTTCTATTTTAATATAACTTACAGCAGTTTATCTAAATAAAACAGCATTTTATTTGACATTATCATTTTATTATTTATTAAGTACAACATAATGAGATCAGCAATACGAGTATAATATAAAATCAAATACAAAAATACTAAATTCAAAATTTTTATTGAATTATTAAGGCGGGATAGTTATTTTGCTATGAGAATGAGTTAATTTGCTGTGCAGTCAGTATTTCTGATAAGATTGTAGTATTTTTGTACCTAAAGGAATTTATTTGTCTCGCATTAGAGGAAAAAAGTAATGTAGTGTTGATGTATAAATTCGAATTATCTGCAGTACTAGTTTTGTTATACATTTAGTTTATTTGTGGTGAAATAAGTTATTTGATGTAAAAAAGTATATAAATGATGACAATAAATTGATAGGCAATTATTTTATTTGATGTGCAATTAATAATTTCCCATTATCTAACAGCAGACAACTTGCGACCAACTTGCGACAGGCGAAAACGTTCTATTAATTTATGCAATAAGTATCACACTAAATCGTGTTTTTAGTACCACGTAACTCATAACAAAGGTGTAGTTTGCGATAGGGTCTTACTGACAATAACTAAAATTAAAGTAGGTACATCATTTTTGTATGGCAGCACACGCGATCGCAACTAGTCTGCTATCGTCTGCTGTTAGATATAATAAGGCAGCCGGTCACTAGTATCAGCAGTGTCATCAGTTACGATAGTACCTAACTCTTATTTAATCTGAGGTATCAGTCCGTAGTTTAACATAGTGTTGTGCGTACCTGAGCGGCTGCTTTAGTTTCCAGGCTGATGACGTCGACGTCCGGTGGCATGGGTCACGTGAACAACATGGGCGGGCTGGCCGCGTGTGCCGGACCAGACGCCAAGCCCATGCAGTTTCCCCTCGCGCAGCGACGGAAGAGACGGGTCTTATTCACACAAGCACAGGTAAACAATTCCGTGTTGCTCTCTGAACAAATTTTTCGATTTATTGTACAGTGTTATATTATACCTAGCTGTTGCACGCGACTTCGTTCGCGTAACATTATAAAATTATAGCCTATGTTACTCCGTCATAGCGTAGCTTTCTACAGGTGAAAGAATTTTTCAAATCCGTCCAGTAAATTCGGAGACAAACAAACAAACAAATCTTTCCTATTTATAATATTAGTATAGACTAGCGACCATGCAGCTATCCTATCGGCTTTGCCCTGGGTGCAATTTTCATATGTAAAAATTTTCCCCGTTTGTGTGAAAACCGAATCAAAATCGGTGTATATTCTCGAGTTTTTGAATAAATTTTTATTTGACGGTTTATGGTTCGGCGAAGACAATTAACGTCTTCTGAGGATTCAGAGGACGTTGTCCTGCCATACCTATAATAATTAATTAAAATACAAATTCTGATATACTATGTACCAGTTACTTACAATTTTATTACTACAAAGGTACCCTATACTGTGTTAAAATGCAAGAAATTTTGTGTACGTACGTAGGTAATATTCCTACCTATATACGTATGTAGTAGGTATATACGAGATTATATACAGAAAATAATCATAGACAGTATAGACTTAGTAGGTACCTATAGTAAGTTACAATATCAATTTACCGACGTATCAACCTTGTCATCATTAAAATTACATAACGATGTGTTTACGTCACGTGACTGTGTAGTTAGGTATATTCCTGTCACTGTACAGAGAGATGTAACCAAAAATTCATCTAAATTACATATAAACGCCTGAAGCCGGCGACGGAATTCACCTCCCTCCCCCCGTCCCCCCGTCCCTCACTTCCCCCTCCCACTGCCTGCCGATAATGCTCCGCCCTCCGCGCGGGGGGGAAGGTAGGCAAAGCCTGTTGGGCCCATGTAATTAATTCTATTCCGGGAAATTCTCGTTGCTAGTTTGTTTTGAATGTGTGCGCGTTTCGAATGGGTGTGTGTGTGTATATTATTATATCTATTTGTGAGGGTGTCGGTCGTTTTCCCGGCACGCACTACGTAAGTATTTTTATGAGGCCGCTTTTCCCCATCTCCCTCTGTGGGGCCCTTTTTGCGGTTAATTTGAACGTCATCTCTGTATACGGACCGTAGGTATAACCTGTATAAAAATGGTCGCGAATTAGGTACAATGTTTCAAATTAAAATTAATTTGTACGACGGTCTTTGTAGCCACAAAGAAAACAATTTTATGGGACTGGAACTCCACAGACAGATTCTTTGGCAAATCGCTGAAAAGTAGCTAAGTAGATACTAGTGTAATAGGGGAAATTATTACATTAATATGTCCAGATATCTAATATATATCTATAATATCTACTTATTGTTAAAAAACCACAGTAATTGTTTTCTTTTTTTCGGTTAACTAGGTATTTTTAAACCCCAGGGGGCGTGTCGCTTGTAAATAATAAATAATATCTAATGTTGATGATATTGTCCACCAGGTTTACGAGTTGGAGCGAAGGTTTAAGCAGCAGAAATACCTTTCGGCACCCGAAAGAGAACATTTAGCATCACTCATACACCTAACTCCAACGCAGGTCAGTTTTTAACTTTGTCATTTAGTTATAAGAATTTAGAATTTAGTTCTAAGCCATTTAGATTGCCTGAAAATTTCCTGTTAAGTTTAGTGGCGATCAGATCAACGGTTGTCATGTTTTCCCTAAAAATTAATACAAAATTAGATTTTTTCTATTTGAAAATAATTTATTTCAATATCTATCAATGTCTGTCAAAAATATATGAGCAATAAAGCTAAATAAATGTTTTAACACCTAAAAAAAGGGGCTCAGACAACCTCAATGGCAAAACCTGCAAAATTACTAATAACGCCTTCAGATCACAATTAGTGTAAAATTTAAACTGTTACCCTTAGGGCTTCTTTCACCAACTACAAGTAAAGTGTTGATTAGTTACTTTTAGAAATAATTTTATGTTTATGTTAAATTAAATTATGCACTCGGTTTACTGTATCCTTCGATAGGCGATTTTTTTTATTATTATTTTTTTATCAGCTATATATATCAGCTAAATTATCCCCGATGACAGGAGACTTTAAATGACGGTTAGCCTATTTGACAGATTGTGAAAGAGGCCCTTAGACTATTTATTCGATTATTGCATGATAATCCGTATCGTTTAGATCCTATTAAGCATGACACGTTTGGGCGTCATCCCCTGCGGTGACTGTTGCAAACAGTGTTCACATAAATCAGGCATTATACCGCCTCGAGCGACGAGCCACCGATACGGGGCATCCCCTATCGCCCGGACTCAATTGCCGAACACAAAACGAAGGATGCGAACACAAAAACAACTTGTTATTTTAACCAGTGACATTTTTGCCCCGAGGACATGTTGAGGCTCGTTAGAGCTCGTCTTGTTTCACGCCCCGGCGACAACGCGGTTACGAAACATCAAGGGAGACAAGGCTTTGATTTTTCAAGGGCTGACAATTCCTCCGTGTTCTTTGAACTTTTACATTAGAAAGAAACCTATACCACCCTTTGTAATTATTTACCCTTAGGTACTACAGAGTAGGTAGGTATATGTTATTAAGAATTGGCAATCTACAAGTATTTCCTATTGGTATGATCGTAAAGTAATACGGGTAGTTTGAATGTTGTTATTTAAAATTTTAACTTCAAAGTCACAAGTCAGCCACAAGTTCAAAGTCGCTCAGCGTGCTACAGGCTAATAGCTATGCGTGCGTTATGAGCGGATTTTTGTTTGGTGGATAAAATCATAAATTCTGAAATTCGCCGAAGAACCAAAGTTGTCGATGTAACCGAAAGAACCAGCAAGCTGAAGAGGCAATGGGCCGGTCATATGTCTGTCTCAGATTGGACAATCAATGGGGTAGACCCAAAGATTTAAATCACAGATACGCCCTGTGCTTCTGAAAACTGTCCACGTAATATATCTGTTCCTGCTTTCTACAAACGACTAAGGCGGGAAGAGTGAGCTCACTCTTCCCAACGATTATCGGCACATTTTCCAGAGGTACCTATGGCAAGGGCGCATCTGTGATTTAAATTTTTGGGTAAACTTGAAAGGCTTCGCAGAAAGCGTCTGAATTCGAAGGGCAGAAAACCATGCGTAGTGGCAAGCCTTGGGAGAGGCCTACATCCAGCAGTGGAGATACAAAGGTTGAAGATGATGATGAAATGTTGAAAAAAAAATTTATATTAATCAGTTTAACAGTATATATAACGAAAATAATAAAGTCTATTATTTTTTCTATATTATGATCACTTTAGACTACAACGATTCGGAATTAATATTCTGTGGCCTATGTTTGAAATTTGCATGTGCTGCTCGCCTAAGATCTAACTATCTAAACAGATTAGTGTAGGTATTGTATCTAAGATCTAGATAGACTGTAGACAGGTTGATAGATAGTAGCCTGCATCAAGTGCCTACAATAGTTACGTACCTATGTATACCTACTGCTTTCAATTGTAATCACTTCGTGTGTACTAACTTATTAGAGTTGACAACATTTCATATAAAAAAAAAAATTAAAAATTCAAGATTTTATTAAAATGTATTAGGAGTATGCCTTGATCAACATAAAAGTTATTAGTTTTTATTTAGCCTTTATAATTTGTAGCCATCAACGGTTGATGATCAACCTATACCTACTACAGCAATTTGTAGCAGTTAAAGTTACTTGTATTCCTGGTATTAATATGGTATTAATTAATAAAATCTGTACATTTTGGCCAGTTTGTATTAGTAAAGAATAGTTATGACATGTAAATATAACTAGGTATATAATGCTATAGCAGCTTCGCTCACATTAATAGTGAAATATAAGTCTAACTTTTCCTCAGGCTTTAAACTATCTACATGCCTATCAATTCTTCATCAAAATTCATCAAAAATCATTGAAACGACAGACAATGATCATGATGTGATATATGTATGTTGCAATGCTGCCTTTTTACCTTTAAAGGCGAAGGTAACTAAAAAACACTGACAGTTACCTAATGTTGTCAAGATGACTGAATATACTTTTGTCTGGGACTTTTCCATACTAACTATTCGCAGTTAAAAAATATGGTGTTAATAAATGTAAATGTTTTAAAAGGGCAATTATTAAACGTTCTTTGAACACAACATATTTTAAAAATATAAGTAAGTAGTTGGCACATCGCTATTAGTATTGATATTGCCATATTCGCGAGTTCCATTATTAAATATCTGTCAGCGACACGCGGCCGAGCGCGACCCGTTTTCCCACATTCGCTCGCTGTAAATTCAAATCCTTCATAACAAAGACTCAATAATCTGGGCCGTGTCAATATAAATTTCATAAACTCCCGTGTAACCCCAACAATGCCCCGCAAACATCCATGAATAATCTCCATTTTGAGGGTGTCAACACCATTTACGGCGACGCGTTTGAATTCGCGCCAAAACAAACGTCAAACTGCGCTGCGCCCGATAACAATGGCGGGAGGCGGCTGTCACGGAGACGAGCGCTAATTCGATGGTTATAATTATAATGCGGTGCATTGTCCAAATATTAATTGGTATTAGGTTCTCTATCGACCTGCGCATTGTTTGTCATGTATACCTAATAGGTTTGTCCTGGCTTATTAGGCAAGAGTCAATCCGCTTCTAGGCCAATTTGATTTTAGCGTTTCATAATAAACTATCGGATGCTCGCGACTTTATCCGTCGTGAAAATATAATACCTGAGTAAGTATCTGATATTTTCATCTGTTTGACGACGGTTGTGCTCAATTTTGCACATTTTTAGATGATTCCTCGGGATCCTATCATTTTTTTTCAGAACAAAAGACAAGTACCCTATATGTTAATCCAGGTAATAAACTATCTGTGTGCCAAATTTAATCCGAATCTGTTCAGCCGTTTTTGCATGAAAGAGTAACAAACATCCATCCATACAGCCATCCTTAGCACAAACTCGCATTTATAGGTAACTAGCTGCTGCCCGCGACTTCGCCCGCGTAACTTTGTATTTTTTATACTAAAACCTTCCTCGAGAACCACTCTATCCATTGGTGACAACAGCATGAAAATCGGTACAGTAGTTTTTGAGTTTATCGCGAACAGACAGACGGAGAGCAGACTTTGTTTTTTAATATAACCTAGGATAGTTAGGATATACTCCTAGACTATATGTCAGCCATTGTCAGCCTGGTTGCTGTTCGTAAAAAGAACTTCTTATTCAAAACTTGTCTACACTATTTTACACTATTTTATGTATCATTGATGATTTTTATAAACAAATTTTTGATACTTTACATTATTGTAATTTTTTTAAATTAAAATACTAACAGCTCACTCATGTTATTCGCTGATAATGACGTTTTTGAGTTTATCCATTATTAACTTTATATTTTGACATTTTTTTTTATGTTAAGGTCGACAGACAGGCTGACGGTCCACTTGATGGTACGTGGCTACCGTCGCCTATAACACAAGCTACAAGTGCGCTGCCGACCATAGAAGGATTAAGGATAAGGGATAAGGAAGTGATGGGGTAATGGGCTCTGGCATCCCTTACTCATTCACCGAAACACAACAGCACATATACTGTTATTTCACTTGGTATTCTGTAAGGTGGTGGTTACTGCCGCCAGACGGGCTGCCCAAATGACTGCGAAACGCAGTGTTGCCTTACTACTACTAACGCAGTGTTGCCCTACCACTACTCTCTTAACAATATTAGTGTAGATAATCACAACTAAAAAGGTTTATTTAAATAATGTAAATTGGATGGTCAACCATTGGACGCTCGCAATGCGACCCCACACCGTCCGCTGTCAATCGCACGCGCCCTCACGCCTCTGCCTACAATTTATACATGGATTGAATTTTACGGTTCCATAACGCAAACACTAATCTATACTATTCAATTCGAATATCTATCGCTCGTGTCAGTGAAATATCATTTAACTAACTAGTGAAATATCATATACTAGCGGATCTCCCCCGGCTTCGCACTGATGCAATTTTTTTCTGCAAATTACACAAACCATCTTCGTTTCTCGCACTTTCCATTAGTGAAAACCGTATCAAAATCAGTGGTTTAGAAGATAGCTGAGAAATAGAGAGAGGTAGATAACGACTTTATTTGGGATAGATAGGTACATGCGACATTTTCTTTTCTTATCATTGTTTGAAAGCTCTTTTTTGAACTATGGGGTCTATGGGAGCTTATAAAATTAACTAAAAAAAAAACACCAATATCCAATAGATATCCATTTTTAAATAGATATAGTAGGTAAATTTGGGACAGACACTCATAGTTTTTTTTTTTAATTACTGTATAAATAGGTTTAGTAATCGTCTCGCACAATTTTATTTCGTACGAAATGTGTGAAAAGCCAACTTTAAAAAAAAAAATATTTTTAGTAGTCGTCTAATCTAACCCGGACTTTCTATCGAGACCAAACACGCTATATCTTATAGGAGTTGGGTGTCCCGGAGACTACTTGATGTTGCAGCATCAGATCAAGATTACCATACCAAATTTCACATCAATCTGTGGAAGTTAGTGAAAACTCTTCGTCAACCAGGAAATGGGAGCTAATTCAGATTTTCAAACGCCTGTTTTAACACATTTTTCAAAATTTTAAAATCTTCAATTTTTCATTTTCAAAATCTTCATAATTATAGAAAAGCAACAAAAAAAACCGAATCATAGACGGATTATGGCTACATTTGCATAAATGGACATACACAGACTCACACCTCAGATTTATAACACACCGTTTTTGCGTCGGGCGTCGGGGGGTAGGCGTAGGCGAAGGCGAGTCAGTTACAATCAAGGGGACCGTCACCTGTCTGACGACCTTCACATTGAAAAAAAATATTCAATATTTCAATTGCTTTTTTGGTAATCCTCATACGAGATAATAAATGACAGATATAATAATAACATTTAAGCGTCCAAATTGACGGCTGTCTAACGACCTTTATACTTAGTTAACATAAAAAAAACTTATAAAAAGCAAATTCATAATTGTTAAGGTGAATTTTTAATTAACAAATATTGCAATATTTTTTCGTGATTGTGAATATCAAAGCGAATTGCGGCTAAAGAGTAGTAAGAGCGAGTAGCGCAAATGGAGGGTTAATTGAAAGTTGCGGAAATTTTCAGCTTATTCACCAAACAAGTTCCAAAGGGGGAGAGGAAATATTTGACGATTGAATTTATCAAGATTTTTTTTACGAAATGCGACTAGCTCAACTTTATGTTGGAGCTTAATATATATACCAACTTTAAAACGGTTATAAGCCTATGTATATTAGGAAGTTATATCTTTATAATCTCAACCTACATGGATTGCCTACCATATAACATATATTACTTATAGTTCAAATTGCTTATAGTAACCTGTGTTCCTGTCAAGACTTCCCAAGACTATCCAAGACTTCCAAACTCTTTTACCGAATAATCAAAAACAAAAGTGTAAGGGGTTGTAAGTTCCTTACAATGCCTTACATAGTAAATTGAGCGATCCCGAGTATCAAAGTTTAACTTGATACTTACGGTAATTTTATTTATTAAACAACTAGCTGGCGTCCGCGACTTCGTCCGCGTTGAAAAAGAAAAAAATAGCCTATCCTACAATACCTACACCTACAATACCTACCTACACTTACAGATTTATTATTAGTATTGATTAAGTATAACACTTATTTTACATTATACATATATATACAAATAAAATATCAAATAAATACTAGATAGGTACTTGATAGTATCGTTAGCTAGATAGTCAACTTGACTGTAAGGTGAACACGTAACTATTGTGTATACATAAATTTCCTTATACTTCCTTATACATATTTTTGGTTGTTTTATTGTCACGTTTCCACGTTTGAACCATTAATTTATTTGTTAGCAAGTACTGCAAGTAGAAAAAGTACATACGTGCTCTTATTTAAATATAATTTCTTTATTTGCCTGGTAAAAATAAGAGTTCCATCTGCTTAGTAAGCTAATTTCCTTAACATACATTTCATACTGGCTTTTCTTTGTTAATATAATGTACGAAATATCGTACAAAAAGTGTAAAATATTATCCCATAGTTTATCTACTATTAGATGACAAGTTTTAATCTGGGTACTAGTTTTTTCTTGCAACTTCGTCCGTACTCCTTTTCCTATGTGTTAAACTATTTTTTGGTCATATTTTGTGTTAAAACATTTTGTTTTTTTTAAAAAAAAGATCTAAATATATAATTCTTCCTGTTACTTAGTGTAAAGTCTGTGACGGAAGTAATAAATTTCAAAACAGTATCTATATCGTATTGCAGAAAATAGCCATGTTTTTGACCTGTTCAGTGAGTATAACTTATCTTAAAGTTCAAGTAGGTACTCAGCGATAAACGGCGAAGGACAGAAAAGTTGGATGCATAATGAAGTATCTAGAAACCGCTATAGTTATAGATAGGTATAGGTCGGATAGCCATTGGTGCATATTCATAGGGAAGTTGAAATGCGGACGCCGCAACGTAGGCGAAGTTGGAGCCACAATACTCCTCAGTATTTGACGTTAGAATGTGCAAACAGAGGGCTCGCGTTTCGTTATTTAACTTAAGTAAATTTCGATGTTCCGACCGACGACTCACCCCGCCAGTCCCGCCACTGTTGATACTGGCCGCTTCCAATTTCAAATTTTCATTCCCTTTTTAACAAATCACGAGGCTTAGTTTCCATCATATTAAGCAAAAAGTGTTTTATTAGGTTTAATTTGGTCTCTATTTAAAAATAAATACTAACCCAAAGATATTTGATTGGTCTTGCTGCGCTCTACTAGATACAGCCGCCGTACTTGAAAAATGCGGCAACTTTTAGTACGCCGAATTTGGCGTACCTGAGCTAGTCACACTGCAAACTGTGTGTAATTTGTACGTGCCAAATGTTTTATTAAATTTTGGGCATGATAAAATGTCAATTTGCGTAGTGAAACTGTGTAAAAATATAATTAAACTGTGTAAAAAGTGATAAAGAGTGACGATGTTTTACATACACTACAATAAAAAGTTGTCGCATTCACGGTGCTATTGTTTTTAGGTAGGGCCGTATCTGGTAGAGCGCAGCGACACCAATCATTTATCTATGTATTAACCCCTATTTTATGAGCAACTACGCTTTTACGTGGGACTAATAATAGTCCCACGTATTTATAGAAGCCTTTATAGGCTTCTTCAAGCGTAAACAAATTCTTGTCATGTTGCTCGTCCACTTTACAAATTAAAATGTTATGAAGCCATCTATCACAGCAACAAAGATCCAATCGAAATGTCAGCGTGTCTCTCATTTTTTTAATATAAGAAATCCTATTAAGCAATATCTACTTAGCAGATAACAATAAGTAATTTCGACGTTATGCTTTAAAACTAATTAAGTACCTATTATATTTATTTATTTTAGAAACCGTTTCGAAATACATAGAATGCGATAGATTATAATAATTATAGGAAATCTCCCATAGATAACTGATTCTAAATTTGAATATTGAATGAAGCGTATATAAAACTCGGTCGACGAACTCCATGGGAGATTTTCGTCTTCCGAAAAAGTGGAAACAATGGAAACAAAGAGCTAGTAGAGCTCGAGACAATCGTCCCTCCCTTTGTCTATGGGCACGACCGCTCTCTTGTCTCTGGCTCGCCGGAAGCCGCGCATGCGGGCGCCCGAGATGCTTAATGGGACCAATAAGATAATGGTGCTTCATGAGTTCAACAATGACAGACTGTCAAATCGCTGTTCACTCCATAAACTGCGGCTGTCCATAAACAAGTAGGTAATAGTAGTTTTAAATAGATAGGCATTTTACTTTCCAGACTAATTCAGCTGTTAATATTAGGTACGTCATCAGCCCAGATGTTTATAATGTAAAGCAATATTTATTATTCTCTTAATACAAAATAACATTGGTATATATAGAAAACGATGAGAGATTAAGATATTTTCTTTTAGAAACCTCCGATAGTAAATATAGTAAAATCAAAATATTACCATTGCCTTATTATTAAACTTATAAAAAAATACTGTTTACATTAATACATGCAATAATAATATTGCGGCTCTTTTCTATAATAGTTATATCGACAACAAAATTATGAATTAAGTACGAGGCCAGAAATATTAGCCTTACAATTTTCAAAAACTTCCACTTCACTTTTTTCTAATCGCTAATCGTTGTGAAAAAAAAAACTACTTCCTTTTTAAACTGGCCGAAAATCTCATTGCACCGCTTATTAAAAAAAAAATTATGGTATTGCTAACTCCGTGCCACAGACAGCTTCATAATATATTGCGGCCGACATGTCAAAACAATTTCAAAAAAAGAATTTGATTTCGTTTCCCGCTACCCGCAGCGCGATTGTTAATAAACCGCCAAAATGATATTAGCGAATAAAACGCGAAATTTGAGGTAATTTCGCATTTTATAAATGGATAATTCAAAAGAGATTATTGTACTGATGAATGAAGGAGTTTTTGCTGTGTATTGTATCCGTGGGTATTAGTTTTGAAAGTAGATAATGCACCTGACAATACTCGGGCCCTTTGTACGGCAGGTACGGAATGGCCGCTAATTCCTTTTGCAGTTTGTAAACGCTAAGTGCCTCATTGATAATGACGTTCTGTTTACGTATAGTGCGCTTTTTAAACAAATCTCTTATTATTAATATTTATTTAAAAGCTAGGAACTTACGTTTTTAAGTTACTGTCTTAACTACTTAACAAGGATATGTAATAAGTGAATATTACTTATATGAAGTATTAATTTATGAACTGCGAAATAATAACAATTGTGATATATGTTTCTATACTGAGGAATGCTAGAGGCCATTATCTCTTCCCTTCCCTCTCATATCCTTAATCCTTGCAACACCTGTGGAGTTGCTTGTGTTATAGATGGGCGACGGTATAGCCACCTACTATCAAATTTAGTGGACCTTCAGCCTATCTGTTCAGCTTACCATTAAAAAAAATTGTGTGTGTCACGACTGGAGTTTACTCCTTACGAACGATTATAAAATTTAATTTTTCACAATTCGAACACGCCGAAAGAACAACTTTTAAATACGAGTAATATTGGGAAACTTTCAGATATTCTAAAATATTCAAAAAGAACGGAACTATATAACGCATAACATAACACATTCGTGCAACAATTTTGATTTTACTCCCACAAATTTTCATACCACGGGCTTATATAATGCAAACTCCAAAAGTGTTCAGTAATCAACATAATCAACATAATTTTATGACTATATTTGCAACAAAAAATGTATTTTGTAACAAAAAATTAATTCTATTAATGAATGTCGAAATGACTGAATAATATCCGAGTTGTTTGTGTAAATTGTAGCCAAGATCCGTGAGGGTGTATTGAGTAAATATTAATTTTGTGAATTGCCTTGTAAATATTTATTTCGGGCTTAATAACTCGCGCTTGACGAGCAGGGGAGATTCATACATGCTAAATGTGTAGGCGGTTACTTTTGTCGAGCGGAAGCCGAAGAGGTGTTCACAATCCAATTTCGTCTTTAACGTCAAACGTTAAAGTTGAAAGTAGATTTCCACAAAATACTTATATATATGCCTTATTAATTAGAAACTTTGAAGTACATGTTACATTATTACATTTTAATAAACAACGATTACTTTGTACGGGATTATTGTCGGAAAGTTAAAGGATCTTGCTAATAAATTGAAATAAAATAACTTTATAAAACTTATTTGTAATTTATAAAAACTAATAAAAAATATAATATAGTCTATGTTACTCGCTGATAATATACCTTTCTCTATAGGTGAAAGAATTTTTTTCTTAGAAGAAGGTCCAGTAGTTTTTGAGTTTATTACAAACATACAACGCAAAACTTCAGTATTCAGTAAAGATTACTGAAAATTTTCTTCAAAATATGTTCAGTATTTTTAAAGGATAACCAACACCTCATTTTCGCATTTATGTTAAAAAGTTTAAGATTTACCTACTTCGTAGCATCTACTAAGTGCTAGGATTTTAATTCCTCACTTCATCACCTAGCACCAAGCACTAAGGGCCTATAGGCAAGTAAATTTTAAACTTTTATAATATGTAAGTACCTACATATTATAATGAATTCGACTTTACAGTCACCTGAAAAAACATCCATTAAAAAAAACTAAACAAATCAAAGTAGGTATTTGTAACCGCATTCACTCACGCACCGTTCATTCTATAAAATTTACTACTGGCAACATCGTTCTTCTAGTCAAACCATTCTCGTACTCGGCAGTCAAATATACCTGCATTTACGTTTTAAAATCCGATGGCAATTAGTTTTAAAATTAAATTGAAAAGGTGCAGTATCATTTTTTGCTTGAGTACCAACACGGCCTTATTTTGATAAGATACTAAATAAATGAAGCGTATTGATCGGCTGTCAGAGTGTCCGGACGCATGTTTACTCAGTGATCGCTCGTTCAATAGGTACCTTATTTCTTTTATAATAAAACGCGACAATCAACTAGATATTGTATACAGCTGAATTGAATTAAATCACATACATTGGAACTGACAAATCGGTTATTAGTGTTTGTCTTGTAAGTTTATAGTAAAAAAGGTCTTAAGTTTTTTGCATACCTAGATTCGTCTTCTTCATTGCTGAAGGTCGTGCTCGCTTTGAAATGCCTTCGTGGCATTTAGTGGTCGATGCCACGAAGGCATTTCGCCTACTTAAATATTGTTGGTAAATTTATATTGTGCAGTGTCATTTATTTTGTAAATTATTAATAACTACAATAAGTCCAAATGAAAATGAATAATCATTGTTGAAAAAAAATCATTGTACTAAATGAAGAGCTAAACAAATACGAGAGCAATCTTTATTTATAATAATTATACATCGAAATGTGACGAGTCATCGTTCCCAGGAATGGAACACCTACACACAGCCATTCATTCCAAGCACAGTCTCTTTTTTAGGAGAAAATTACAAAATCAACCTTACTGCATTCGTAATAAAGATTCGGGTTCGAATTTTGAATGTATTAAATAGCTTAGTACTTAGTGAAGAATGTGTTGGCGCTAAAATGGACTCGTATAATTGTCAAGATGACAGCAGGACGGGTGGCATTTTGCATCTAAATGTTGTTCTAATGGGTGAAAATTATCAGTAATATTTATACCTGCTTCAGAATTTTTACTATTAACTATTAATGCATTTTGAAGATCTTTTCTATTACTATTTTTTTTAAAGTTCAGTTTAAGCACTGTGTTGTAGGTGACTCTTGTCGTCTATTAACATAAAAGTAAAGCCTTAAGGGTTAAAAATGCGCTGCAAAGCTATGGTATAACTCTGGCAATCTTAATTGGGCTCTAGCAGGAATGTGATTTTATATAATTGTGGCTTTCTGTAATGTAAGGAGGTGCATGATTACTGACAGGAGATATTAGGTTGCCCAGTTTACGACTACAAACGCAGTGTGCCCTAAAACCTATTATTATTTGTTAATATTTACAATTACACCGTTATTAACGAAGGCAACTAAACTTGACTAAAATACGTCTATTAAACTTGACTAACGACTAACATTACAAAATTTTTCTTTTACGAGGTCTTACAAAAGAAAAATTCACTTCACAGAAACGTAACTCGGTAAACATGACTACTATGCTACTGTGTCATTGAAAAATATATTCTTATAGGATTTATTTTTATATTTTAAAAACGTTATTCAGTTTTGTCGCCATAGTGGGTTGCAGTAATAACAAAATAATAAGACACCAAATGAATGTATCTTGTATCAGTGTTTAAAATACTTGTAGGCATCTAAAATAAGTGTCATCTCTAGCTATATGTATAATATCCATTATTTCCTGTTTACATAAGCACTAGAGACTGTGTAGTGACAATGAATGTTTTCAAGTTGAGGCCATAGATCTCCGTTGGGAAAACATCACGCTCGGTAGCCGAGTGGGTGCTAAAGTTATTAAACAGTTGAGGCCATCTGACACAGCCGAAATGTCGCATCGACTGCTACTGCGAGACGAACGTTTAGTGGTAAAACAAATAAGTGAAATAGCTCTCTCGGTTGAGCAGTGCGTGCAGGAAACACCGAGCATTATGCACAAGGAGATTGAAAAGAAAGTACCTACTCGACACGAGAGCGTCCGAGACTCGCCGAGTGCCAACAGCGACGCCTCACGTCACACCGGACAAAAGCAATCGTCGCTTGCCCCAGCCACGCTGCTATCTCCATCTGAGACCTCTAAACAAAACAAATGCACATAACCGATAACTTGTTACTATACTTAGGGCCTCTTTCAACCATCTGTCAAGTAGGATAACCGCCATTTAAAGTCACCTATCACCGTGAATAATTTAGCTGATACACCTTTGTTCGTACAGTAAAAGTCCCAAACATTAAAAAGAAAATAATAAAAAATCGCCTATCGGATGATGCAGTAAACCGAGTGCATAATTCAATAAAACAGAAAATTATTTCTAAAAGTAACTAATCAACACTTTACTTGTAGTTGGTGAAAGAAGCCTTTGACTATAGAAATCATTTGTCCTGGCTGACTATCAAATCAACGCACAATCAAAACTAAGTAGATAGCTGAAATTTGGAACATATTTTATTACGTAAGCATCCGCTAAGAAAGGATTTTTGAAAATTTCAACCGCGCGAAACCGAGATCGGGGTCGCTAGTAAATAATAAATCGCTAAACAAAACACACCAATAGTTCGGACTCCAAAGTAAGCACTTATAGGCTTAGTATTTTGGGAAAACCTTACAATGGACAGTGAGCAAAACCTGGCAAACTTAGGCCAGAGTTAACTTCATAAATTCATTTCTAAAGTTGGCTATGTTAGGAACTAAACCCGCGGCCTCTGAGAAGAAGCACTAAGGCAAGCATCTTAACCATTCGACCAATGGATTTGTCGTATTGCAACAAATGTTTTCTGTATTCAAAAAGTTGGCCGGCGGATGGCGATGATCAGCAAAATAGCGAATATTTCGATGCGACAACGAAGAATTTTAATAGCAGGAACATAGAGGGGTGGTGCACACATCCATTTCAAAGAATAAACACAGCAGAGTAGCTCTCGATGTATAAATAATAAATAAAGTGTATATTTCGCTGCGTTGCGAGCGCGTACAAAGGCTGCCCGCTCCGTGGGGCAAACATCGTGTGAGCCTTGTTTATTCTTTCGTCATTAAGGTGGAGTGTTGACAGTACTGTAGCGTGCTTTAGCGCTAATTTCAGGGAGGTCAGGTGTGAGGCGTGACGAGTGAGTGCCGAGTGAAACCTTGTTGACTTTCTTCTCGGCTTTTCCTCGTCACGCGTGAAATTCGCCTCCCTTCTTGGGAGAGTAATCCACAAAAATCGGCACAGCTGGTGACAATCTCAATGAAATTCCTGGATCTAATTTACTTCAGATGAATCCGAAATCACCGCAGTTTATATTAAAGTTAGCAGGCGAGCTGATGGTCTACTTGATGATGTGGCTTTAGCATAGGTAAGTAACGCCACAGGTGCTGCAAACGAGTTGCAGGGCTATGGTATTTTTTTTTTATGTTAAGGTCGACAGACAGGCTGACGGTCCACTTGATGGTAGGTGGCTACCATCAAGTATTATTCTGATAACTTAGGTAATCACATACCGAAACGCTTACACATACTGTACATAATTTCACGGTAACTTTTGTATTGCAGAGACTCCGAAAAACAGATGTTTATAGTCGAGATAGGGCCTTGATATATATTTTTTATTTTTAGTGTTTGATCAACACATTGCAAAATTATTTATATTGATTTCATATTCCATTTATTTGCATACGATGCTCGCCCTCCTTCTTTGTTTTGCTTAACAATGTTTGAGAGTTTAAATTCAAATATATTTGTTGCAGGTTAAAATATGGTTCCAGAACCATCGCTACAAGTGTAAAAGGCAAGCGAAAGAGAAGGCGATGGCGGAACAAAATCAGCACAATCAGGTAAATCACCCTCAATAGATGTTACACAGATTGTTGGAAGACAGGCTGACAATTTACTTAATTGTACTTGATTACCGTCGGCTACAAACACAAGTGCGCTGCTAGCCTTGATAAGATAAAAAAAATATTAGAATAAGGACGGATATGGGATTCGTTTCTGGTATACTTTGACTCACAGAAACACAACCACACGTCATGTGCTGTAATTTTAAAAATGGTTTTCCAAAAAGAGGTTGCCACACTTAATTATACAAAATGTGAATAAAAGAATCATAAACGGCTTGTAGGACTTCGCTTCAGATAAATTACTGTATGATTATGTAGGTAATAAGTTAAGATAATATAGAATCTATAGTAGACATAAGTACCTACCTAATATAGGTTTTTATAAAACATTGTCTAATATTTGTTCCAAACGTAGATATCCTCTGCTTGCAAAGATGTTATTTCGATGAGGTACCCTATTCAATATTAATGAATAATGAATTTGAAAAAAGAATAGAACGATAAAAATCATTCGCTGACGTCGCCGGTCGCGGCCCTTGTTTGCGGAGGCGATAGTCTTTGCCCACTTGATAGCAATCTCCCGTCGGGAACGATGGGAAACAAAATACGGGGCCCCGCACCGGTGCGTGCAAATCTGGCAACCCCACGGCAATTAGAATTATATTTTGTCGAAGCGCGTTAGGGTTGGCACACCTTGTGCTCTTGTTAACTTTGAAAAATAATTTAACTTAAGCATATTCAAACTCCGGAACCTAATATATTGGTTTTGAAATATTAACTAGTCATAGGTATTTTAAATATACATAGTGCGGCAATTTCAGGAGCGAAAACTTTTATTGAATTTAGTGGGTCCACAGGTCGCGACACCGGCCACTTTGCTTTTAACCTAGGTCACTAAAATTGCAATTAGTAATGAACTACCTAGATGTTGCTGTCTTAACGCAGCCCTAACTTTGTTGGGGTGACTTTAATGACACGCGTGTGTTGCCAGCCTCACGCCAATTGCCTCAATTTAGAGGAGAATGCGCGGGGGCGCGTCGGGCGTGTCGCAGTCACGACTTTTTGATCGTTAACGCGCTCGCGTCCCAACGGCAGTGGGCGGTCGTTTTCACCCCGATTATTAAATTATTTATTTTTATTTATTTTATTATGAACATAAAAAATTACAGCGCCATTAATTTGTACACATGAAAATTTCAAAGGAGTTCGTGTTTTAGGTTCTTGTCTATAAGCGACATCACAACTCAGGTACAAAGGTAAATGTTAACACATAAACATTTGCCCCTATAGCGAGATTCGAACCCACAACCGTTTGGTTAACAGCTAGAGTTACTATAACCACTAGACGAAACGTGTCGTCAAGTTATCAACTCGTCAAACTAGTTAAATAAATATCTTCACACATTCTACACAGCACTATCATTTGATATACTACATAGATTACTTTTTTTTTTGTAAATACATAGATACAAATTATAAATACAAACATCCATGACTCAGGTACAAAGGTACCTAAATTTTAACACATAAATCATAAACATTTGCCCCTAGCGGGATTCGAACCCGCGACCGTTCGGTTAACAGACTAGACCAAATGTCGTCAACTAACTATAGCGGCTAACTTCAGCTTTTATCCTACAGTCGTCGTCGTCACCGCGACGGGTGGCCGTGCCAGTGCTGGTGAAGGACGGCAAGCCGTGCGGCTCCGGGGAGTCATCCTCGCCTGCGCACAGCCACTGCGCAACGCCCACATCGGGCTACTCCGCCCCCCAACCCTCGCAGGCAGCGTGCAGCAACCCCCTCGTCTCCTCCTACCGACAGCCGACTGCGTACCAGCAACAATGTTCGGGCTACCTTCCGCTTCAGGGGCGGGCCTGGTAGAAATTTCCGCAGCTTTACCACGAGACAATGTTCAAGGAGGAAATGTACTTCGATTGAGCTCAACCGAGTAAACGTGGTTTGATTATGTTTCTTGTCTTGTCAGCTGTCTCCTTGTTTGCCGGCGGATTCTGAGGTTCTACAGGTTTGGTGTTATAACTTGATTCCCTGTTAGCATTCCCTTATGTTTCTAGCTCAGCATTTTTTACATCGACCTTAGTTGAAACTTAGGAGTTAGGAAGTACAAACAAAGTGATTGATATACATGTATGAAAAACTTACTATAACTCATTAATTTATTTCTACTTTATTAGCTTTTCTGTGATTTTATCTTCAATTTTATTCATTTGTCTTGCGCCAATAGTATTCCTCAATGTTGGCATCTAATTAGCACATTTCCTTCACTTAAGTCTTTAGGTCTTAAGTAAAAGAGTTATTAGATTAGACTTTTTTTAACCTAAATTTTATTCACCTGTCCTGTATTATACCTAGAGATAGTTTTTTCCTCGATGTCAGCATTTAGCAGCATAGGATTTTTTTTGCTTTTGTGCACTTGTGGATCTTGCACTGTTGATACAATTTTATTTAAAAAAAATATTAACGACATAGCCAGGCTCTACAATTTTCTCTTTAGTCTATGTTAGAATGATGTCAAACCACGCATCGCGTTAGTTCCTCCAAGAACATTGTCCCGGGTGAGGCGGCGCTGGGAACACAACGACAGACATTATACTATTATATCTTATATATGAACCAAAAAAAGTGAACATTGTAGTGAAGTGAAAAAGTGACAATTCCGCTTTCGGGACGAGGGTAAGCTTAATGTAAATAACTTATTAGTCTTAAGCCAATATAAGGATTTGATGACGTAATTTTATTATTAGATAGATGTCGTATCGATCAGGACCCAGTGGAGTTTTGATGTTATATGTATATGGATACAGCCATAGATTCTATATGGATATAGATTTGTATGGATCTATATACATATATAGAATAGATTTGCTGTATGGACACATTTGTTTTGATACATATAAAATATCCAGTTTTTTTTTTCAAAGTTTTTAATACCATAATACGTCAAATTAACTCTACTGCGTTCGTAATTAATATTATCTTTATGTGAAACACTGTAGTTAATATTCATTTGAGTTGCTATAACTTAGTATTAGAGATAATATCTCTTAATATTGAATTTCGTTGTTTTTTTTTTTTTCATTTAATATAAATATTTTTTAAAGTAATAAAATTCTTGTCTGCCAGCACCTGCTTACATTGAAATGTGCAGTGCATAATTGATTTAGAATCGACTGAAACCTAGACATATAGGCTTTCTGTAGAGTGTAGAACACGATTTCATTGCATGCAAAATATTATGAATGTAGTAGATAATACAAATGTTTTACCTTTTTGCTATTCTAAATTATTAAGTATATAACCAGATAGCCTACATACAAAATTGTATAGGAAAAATGTTTTCTGCCAATAGGTTCAAAAAATTGTTTTGAATGGTTGTTATTTTAAATTTATTTGGGATGTGATCTAACAACAAGATTCTAACAACAAAAACCAAAGTCTAAATGTTGAATTCGATTGCATTAATGGTTTCCAAAAAATATTCTTACCTGTACGATTGCTTTAATGTTTTCCAGAAAATATACTAACCTGTTCGATTGGTTTAATGGTTTCCAGAAGATATACTTACCTGTTCGATTGGTTTAATGGTTTCCAGAAGATATACTTACCTGTACGATTGCTTTAATGGTTTCCAGAAGATATACTTACTTGTACGATTGCATTAATAGTATCCAGAAGATATACTTACCTGTACGATTGCATTAATGGTTTCCAAAAGATATATATGTCTATTAAACTGGGTACAATGTCATTAAATATTTGTTATTATTGTACTGAACTCATCTGTATTATGTTTTGTACTACCTGGATGACCTTGTAGTTATTACTTAGTAAACATAAATATTCGACCCATATTTGATTAATATCATTCTTTAGATATTATCGGAGTGTTTGTAAATTTTTTTAATGAAATAAAATTTTATTACCTACACTATTTTAATTATGCTTTAAATAATTGAAATACAGTTATATTATTATCTCTTCGAAAATATGTAGGTATTCACCTATGCACCTCTTAAAGGTTATTTTCAAAACCAATGATAATGATAATTTATTGACTCTAAATCAATTTTCTCTGCTTATACGTACCCATTACGTACCTATAGGAAATCACCATATTCCACAATTTCTGATGTATTTTTATTTGAAATTATTACTGAACATTGAATAATGGAAGTGTTGCCTTTTACCGATGTGATCTAATAATAAAAGTATTGTCTGCTACATGATTCATAATAAAAACAATATAAATTTTTTAGACACAGCGTTACTCTAAGAACCTACTCTATGATCGCTCAGAAATCTACTAAGAAAAATCTATAGAAAAGACACTTTTAGACAAAAGTAACAAGTAAGACCATATCTTTTCTCCAAAACATTTTCTAGCAGAATATTCTTCTTGGAACTTTTTGTAAACTTTAATAGATATAAAACATTTTCAATATATCCAGCCATCAATGTGCTACAACTATGAATTTCGCACGCCATTTAAAACACTACACTTTATGAAACATTTTAAAATGACATATTATCGTCGGCCTAACTCGTTAACCTGCTAAGTCACATTTTGCATAGTTTTCAGGAGGAAGAAAAATGAAATGACAAAATGTTGTGCGTCGCATCAGGTATGTGAAATGAGCGACATTATCAGTACAAAACTTAGGATTTAGCAGGTTTTCTTTGTGAAGATTTTGCTGTGAGTCAGAAAGGAGATTTTCATTTATGAAATTTCTGACCTTTTTAGTTTGGTAAACGTCGTTATTCCTTCACCAAACTGTAGTGTAGATAATCGTCTAAACTTGTCGAAAAGTATAAAAAATTAAATTTCCCAAAAATGGACTTAGCAGGTTAACGAATTAGGCCGACGATATGCGTAGAGCATGAACTGTGTCAGATGTTTGGTCGGTCAAACCAACCAAACATCTATCATTTAAAGAAAATGAGACTTTAAGTCAACACGTTGGAGTTTAAAATCAATAGTAGAACTTTGACGTTACTAAGTTTTACCAACGACGCGTGAAGGCAAGACTCTACCATAATTCCGTTTTAGGCGTACTTTTTATGTGCTGCTTTGGCATTTGTGACGCAAATTCCATAGTTGTAGTATACTTCGATGTATCCAGCATTCAAAACGAATAAATTTACTTAAAAAAATACGGTGTATTCTCAGTAGTTCGGTTAACAGTCACTTAGGTACCTTACAGCTCATTCTCAGTGTTTCTTTTTTTTGTAAATAACATAGTTTTAGTAATTGATAATGTCTAGTTAACTGTTGTGTGAATAGTTACTTGTAACTACCGTTTAATAGATAAAAAGGAGTCTGTGTTTCGTGTGTGTAGATATTATTGTAAATAAAAAAAGTGCATTCCGTTACGTTAATACTTATAATAGTTACTTATTATACGAGTAATTCATGTTCTTTGGCCGAATTAGTAAGGACAGGACAAATATAATTGGATGTTAAACAGTGCAATTTTCTTATTCAATTGAAAATACTGTATGATTTAATAAACGAAATTAGGTAAGTGAGAAAAACTATGACTTCATTGGGTAATTTCTCCTGACTAGGTAAATACCTAATAAGTATTGCAATATATTTGGATATTTTTGAATTTAATATATTTATATATTCGTTTATATAAGTTCTTAACTTCAGCTTTTATGCACATCTATACGATAACCAATTTGGTTGTGCTAATTTTATGCTACAGTGATTTGGAGGGTAGTTAATGATAAAAAGAACGTACAAATCTAAAGTCCCGAAACATCGCGAAATTATGTATAATTATCTACTATTAAAACAGATACAATACACAGGATACCACAGGAGACTAAAATAATAATAAATACAGAATAAAATAAAATACGTTTAATGTGGTGGGGATAATCTATTTACTCTAATAGGAGACGTTAACGAAAGCAGACGTGCTATATAAATTCTATGAGGCCTTATTCTGAATTAAAAAAATGTAGATACTTAAAAATTTGAGAACTATAAATGCTAAATTAAATCCATCAAACCTCTAAATGACCCCCAATACCTAAACGGACGAAGCGGGGACAATATTAAAAAGTCCTAGTTTTTCTCTAAAATACCTGAGTATTAATTTTTCAAAATCAACTATACAATAATACGTATGCAATACGTATTACAATACGTCCTAATTTGCATTTATAACAAGTTGAAATTTAAAAAAAAAATAAACACAACGAAGATGTTAGATTTATTATAATGGCAATATTTACTTATTGTTAGCACTCAAAAATATTATACTTATTATACCCTTGTGTTTATTCTTTGTGAAATGCCTTTTCAATAATTGTTTTTATATAAAGTTTTGACAGGCCATACAAAGCAACAATTGATATTTAGATACCAAATAGATTATAATTATAAAATGTGTTTTTTGTTCGTCCACAAGAGTGCAGAAAATTTGGATATAATTATAACCTAATATGTTTTCTCTTTGCTAACATTATGTCCTGAACGATAGTTCGATCGTTCGATTTATCAATCAATACCTGGAATTGGCAAATAATCTAAAATGTTATGCAAAAATGTGTAAGGTACTATGTGCCTAAAAGTAAAAAAAATCATGAAATTAATTTTATTGAACAATGTACTTAAATATCTTTACTTTTAGTTATTATAAAGTAATAG
The DNA here is from genome assembly GCA_945859745.1 of Synanthedon formicaeformis. Taxonomy (NCBI): domain Eukaryota; kingdom Metazoa; phylum Arthropoda; class Insecta; order Lepidoptera; family Sesiidae; genus Synanthedon; species Synanthedon formicaeformis. The sequence goes on from OX243970.1 coordinate 10,026,139, forward strand.
TAAATTTCTCCTAATGTAAATAGTAAAATAAGTTTACGAGACACTGGCAACATTGAACAAAATGGCGGGTTTCCGTGCTCAAACAATGAATAGCAATAAGCTTCACTAATTGTAATTTTATATTACTTAAGCGATTTTTTATTTGTAACAAAGATAAAGTGTAATTAATGTTTTTTTTTAATTTATTTATTTGTAATGAAATTAGATGGATGTAATTATTGTAGGCTTAGGGAAGGTAGATATCTATAATTATAAATAATAGTGCATAATTATTGAAAAGGAATTTGTAATTATAATGAGAAATAAAATGTAATAAAATTTCCGATTTATAAAAATTAATAAAAATTCATGAGTTTTACTTAATGTGTTTGATTTTCCCAAACATATTCAGGATTTTTCTGGCTATAATAGCAACACAGCTCTAAATAGGAAGAAACAAACAAAGTTATCTACAAAAGAGAATTGTTGGAATACTTAAAGGCAACCAATAACATGTACATTTCAAGTTACTAAACGTTTACCTTTGTGTCTCCCTCGCCCTCTCGAGATAAGCCTATTTTATTGTCTTCAATATTCCCAGATTACCGTATAATCTCTCATAACGCGTATAACAGTTTATTCCGCATGGCAACATCGACTTTGTTAAATGTCAGTCACGGCCTGCTAAAATGAAATAATAACATGGCTTTCAACGGTCTCCAGAAAATTAAAAAGGTATAAGCAACGCTGGCCATTGTTCAATTCTATACTCTCGAGCGTTGTACTCACGGTCGATTTCGGTTTGGATGCTTAACGAGCTTTTGCCATTTTGTATTCACGGGTAAATTTGATAGAACAAAAGAGTACAGTGCACGTGCTTGGCATTAGGAGGGCACGCTAATAAAATGGCGGATTAGCTCGGCAGAGGGACAGGTGAGGGCGGTAGAATTGAAAACTATTGGCCTCTCGACAATAAAACGCATCGCGTCTCGAGTTCGTGTTCGGGTTGCTACGGATTTGTGTCAGAGCCTAATTTAATGAGAACATTCCTCGATTTCAACGAACGCAATACACAGTATACCTATATTGTTTCAAATTTATTTCTTTCACAGTATATTGTTTGTAATTCTTTATTTATTTATTCAACTCGACCAAGGTCGAATTTGAGTGTAATTGACACCTAAATTCGAGCTAAATCAGCAAGACAAGGCTACTCTAACTTCACATTCACATTCACACAACAAAATTCACACCGGAGTTCACACCGGAGCTATGCCTAAGCAGTAAGCACCTATCTGTATACGGTCCAGATTAATAGGTACCCCAGGTCAAGAGTAGGTTATTGCTTTAATCTTTGGGTTGGCGCGCTAAATAACAGCTGGATCCTTTTGACATCTTGCAGGGTCGAACTGTTATCTATTGCTCACACAACATTGATTAGAATAGAACTACTTAGTATAAAAAGAGATGAAACCTCCCTTAGTGTATTCTATTAGCGGAAATACTTAGTTACAATGGTGTTCCGATATGAGTTGCGGATCAGTTGCGGATTAATTTAGGTAAAGTACCGCCGGTTATAGTCCAGATGCGTAGAAACTTTATACCGCGGTACTTGGGGACAATCTCTCTTCTGAGGTGTTTCCGCCAAGCTACAATTTGTAATCTGAAATCAAATTCTCCAGTGTTACTTGGATCCTTAGGCGACGGTGACCACCTACCATCAAATCATCATCACCATCTTAAGCCTAGGATGTCTAGACATCTAGGCCTCCTCCGTAACTTTCCATTAGTGAACCTTTTTAGCAGATCTTGTATGTCTTATAAAATGTTTTATATGACGTCTGCTAATGACAGAAAACAGTGGAAATTTAACGAGGTAGATGGATAACAAAGAATTATATGTTCACGACGCGAAAAGCTAAAACATGCCAACATGCAATCGACAAAGGGAAAATAAAAAGCACTCGAGCTTTTCATATTTCCGAAGCGAGAGGTACTCTCGCGGAAACGCTAATTAGACAAAGCCGGAAGTGGCATGACGCGCATCATGGCGTCGGTTCCGCCCGCCATTGTCGAGCACGTAGCTCCATCGATCCGCGATACGGCACGTGTCACAATCACAATTTATTGTCAAAAGGCTCTGATTAAATATGCGTGGTTTGATGATAGCAACAGATAAGTTGACATTAACAATAAAACTACCGCGAAGAAATTATTGCCATTTAAACACTGATAAAAATTCCCAAAATATTTCCCCCATTGGAAAATACAATTTTGTGCACACTCGATCTGTAAACAAATTTGTGAATATTATTCCTGTTAGGGGTCGCGATCATGAATACTGTAGGTACACTTTAAAGGGGTGAACCATTAGAGGGTGACTTAAGATTTTCCATTCATGGGGTTAAGAACGTCTTTGCTTTTATTGTGAGGGTACCTAGTAGGTACCAGGGTAGGTACCGAATATGACTAATGTTAAATTGTAATTCATATTTCCATCTTGAGTACCAGCATTAGGTGTACCAATTACAGTGAATTTTCTAAAGGATTGTCATCTTTATATTATATATTTCTTCTGTGCGTGTGTAGGTATGTCACTGAACTCCTCCTAAACGGCTGGACCGATTTTAATTCTGTCTTCACTTATGGATAGAGGGATAATCAGGAATGGTTTGTATGTAAAAAAAAATGGTCGCGGGCGAAGTCGCGGGCCGCGACCATTTTTTTTTACATTTTTTTTGCCACTTTTTTTTGCCACTAGTAAATATATAATATAGTAATTATGTATTTTAGACAAGTCGACGAATGCAATTTTTCTGCAAATTATATACACAAACCTTTAATGAAATCCGTATCAAAATTCGTTGGGTGGTTTAGAAGAATTTAGCGAATAAATAGCCAGACGGTTTCATACAGTTGAATTTTTCAAAAAATATTTCTTAGGGTCAGCGCCGACCGACGGAGTGGCGGCGAAGAGACTAAAGCGCTATCAATTGAAAATCGACTTTTGTTTCTTTAGCTGAAGGTTCACCGCGCGCCGCTCGCCCGCGCTTGCCGACGCGAGAGTATTTTTTTTTTTATTATACCACTTTCAATCACATACTGAAGTAACTAAAGTCGATTTTCAAATGATAGCTCATTAGTCTCTTCGCCGCCACTCCGTCGGTCGGCGCTGACCCTTATGTTACTGCAATAGATAGAGAGCTACTAACTAGAAATTGTTATCTTAGCACAAATAATTTCTACTTATAAAAGAGTAGATCGAGGGAAGGTGGCATGTAAAACAGCATTTTTATCTGTACAGCGAATAAACCGTGCGCAAGGTCTTGTCAAGAGGTTGACTAATTAGAACAAAAAGCGCGGGAAGGCACAAGTACGCTTGACAGCGAGTCAGAGACAAAGACCGTGAGGGTTTAAGGCGGAAAAGAGTATATGTTCCTGTGAGGGTCTTCAATATTGAACTTTACACGGTCCACATCAGCTCGAAATTCATTTATTTAAAAGCAATGTCAATTGACAACATTTGCTTTTTGGAAATTTCCGATGTGTCGTAAAAAATCTTCGTATTTTTGAAAATGGACCTTATAGTGAACGTTTTATGTCTCGTTTTGATTTGACATGACAATGGTGGAAAGGTAATTTTCTCGCTGACGTCGAGTGCGTAGGGAAGCGCTACGGCGTTCGATTGTCTATGGCACGTTCGGGCAAAAGAGCTCACAATCGATAAAGCACGAGCGCGCGTTGTAATGAATTTATTAAAGAACTAGTGCTTTCACATGGGTTCCTATTTTAACTCACATAATTTTTTCAATTTTTGGAGTTTACTCCTTAAGAACCGATTTTCATTTATATGAAAATCGATTCTTAAGGAGTAAACTCCAAAAATTTATGCTCGGGGTATGAAAATTTATGGGAGTAAAATCAAAATTTGTTCGTAAGGAGTAAACTCCAGTCGTGCGTCGGAGCTGACACACACACTTTCTTTTTAAGGGTGTTCCTGGAAAAATGCATCCTTTTAGCCCGGACGCACACGTACGTTTTTCGAATTCGATTTCCGAATACGTTTTCTGCGTTCGGAGACCCGAATGCATCAAATCTATAGAAAACTAGCTGGCGCCCGCGACTTCGTCCGCGTTGAAAAAGAAAAAAGTAGCCTATCCTGTGTGTCCCGTACGTCTAAATATTTATCTACCAAGTTTCATGAAAATCAGTTAATTCGTTTAAGAGTTATGGAGGAACATACATACATACAATACCTACACTTACAGATTTATTATTAGTATTGATACATTGACTGCCGCACACGTTCGTTTTTTTCCGTACGGAATATATTCCGTACGTACGTTTCGAATGTGGGCCCAACGTTCAGAATCCGCATTCGGAAAAAACCTAATGACATCATGCTGAACGCAGTACTTCCATACATTTGCTATGTACCGCCGCACACGTTCGGAAATTTCCGTTCGGAACCGCGCCAACGCGGTGTGCGTGTTGGATGTGTAATATTGGCTATTGAATGGACTCTCGTTGATTCTCCGAGTGTTTAACGGATGAACTTAATACCGACGTATCTTTTTCTTCTTTGATAATGATAACACAAATGCAAATCGTCGTTCTCCATCGTCGTGCGTTCACGAAGCCACCACTGAACATACTGGCAGTATAATATTCCGAATGCCTAGAGCACACGGATTTCCAAACACGGAAAACGAATCCGGAAATCGAATTCGGAAAAGGTATACGTATGCGGCGGGGCTTAAGCTTGCAATCTAGCAACTCGCAGAGAGAATTTGTATTCATAATAAGTAAATTGGCACTTCAAGAGCTTACGAAGTATCGCAACATTTATCTCAATCTCTGCTTAGATATTTTTGTTAGGCATTGAATATTTTATTTATATTTTTAGATGAACAGTACTTTTTGTGGATAATAGGTACCATGTCCTTTTCTGTATCTTGCATTCACGATATCGCAGGCAAAAACTAGATTTATTTATATATAGGTAAAACTAGCCTGAGGAGCCTGGAAATATCTGAAGGTGATGAACCTTTGTCAAATGGGTTCCTACCCTCGCACCGAAACAATATAATATAGACAATAACATACTTAATAGTAGGTATTTTTTTTATTTTTATTAGAAATGGGTTTGCTCTTGGCCAAAAACCAACTGTGTAGCAAGGATGAGGCTTTGGAGCGAGCTTACCCAGAAGATGCCTATTCACTCGAACTTTGAAAAGATTTGGGTTATATGAGCTCCGAAATACAGACTTATTTAGCTATCTATGGTTCCTTGTAAGTTACTGATTACCTACTGCCTGCCTGAGGGACTTAGTTAGGTATAACAAGTTGATAAGTTTATGATTGCAAAAGAGTTATCTACACTTATATACAATTTATATTACTTACAGTAGATATTATAGGGACTGACAAAACCCATACTTTTTTGAGTCTTCAAAACAAGGTGTTCAAGTTGTAGGTAATGTGTCGAAATTGATGACATGAGTCACAATAAAGCGGAGTCATCGAGGTGCAAACACAGAATGATGGCGTCATGGAACACCTCATTAACAGAGAGATTTGTTGGCAGCCATCATGACGGCCTTACCTCAGTTGGACCACCTGTATTTTATCACGTCTTGAGGGTTCCGCACCTATTTTATTTTATACTAGCTGAACCCGGCCACGCTCCGCCGCGTGCGCTTGACGCGTATGCTTTACTAGACAGTGGACAACGCTTATATACTTTTTTTCTAATATTCAAGTTTCTGAATTACTCCGAATAACATTAACTATATATGCCAGTGATAGACGTCAAAATTGGACCACCTTTTCTAAAGATTGGGGAAGAAAAAGACAGATAAAAATTGTGAAAATTGTTTTTTTATTAAGTAAGTATACTAAGTACCTACGTTAAATAGTAGGTAAGTAGAGATACTACATAATAAATAATGAAATGCAGTTATTTTGACATTATAAACACTTCTATTTAATTTTATTTATTAGTATAAAATTAAGTTGGTTTCTTAAGTTTTCAAGCCATAACTGTTTATAATTAATATGTTATTTCATAAATTAATATAAAATTAAAAATATGAATAAATGAATAATAATTATACTTACTTTTTAATAATGTAATCAAAATATGAAATGCGGAACTCTATTTCGAGACAGTGGATTGTGAACTCACCTGAATGACTCGACAAATCAGTCCTCTCCAATAAATGCCTTTTATTTCAATCCATTCTCAACAGTCAAACGATGGACATTATGGACATCGTGACAGGTGGCTTTATTATATTCCAGCGTCTGTCTTCTCTCACTGTCTAACACTGTTCTAATTATGCTAATTTCATTAAGATGTTCACTTCAATTAATAATTAAGTATTGATAATATTATAAAAAATAGTCAAGAAATAAGCTGATTTTGTCGTTTGATATTTATTTATACATTTAACTAAGTGTAATAAACTTTTAGTAAGTGAAACTTTTTATATAATTTTTCTTATATTTGTAGATCGCGAAATAAAATAAAATTATTAAATTAATCTTCCGCTGACACAAATTTCATTAATTTTTTTTTACCTACTGTTGTGGTATTTAAGAAAAATACTGGCCACATTAAGTATGTATAATAAATCATAATCAATCATAGAATGTGTTACCAGTTGACTAGTTTCTTGAACCGCCTAGCGTTTAGTTAATGTGAACGTTTTCACGTTAATTAATGTTAATGCGTGTAGTTAATGTTACACAAAGTTAAATCATAAAAGAGCTTTCAGGTAGGAAGCCGTTTAGCCTTCCGATTACAATTCAAAGTAAGTATGTAACATACATTCCTCCATTGAAATAAAAAGGCGCGCGATCCGCCCACAGAGCTTTGGCAAGCGAGTGTCTGATTGTTGCCCGCTAATGGTCCATTTACCAGAAACAATGGAAAATGCATTCTTACGCTTGCAATACCGACAACAAAGGGGATTCCCCTTGATGTTGTTTGATGTGAATTGCTCACTGATTTCAGTGTTTCTTTCTTTTCGTAGGCAAATAGGAAAATAAATAAAGATGTCACATTAATAAACTATTTTTTAATTAAAATAAATTTATTTCAGATAAAAATAGTACATTTTCAATTAAAAATTAAACTTAAGTATAAGGAGGTCTTATATAAAACAACCACTAATTTGTTTAGCGTTTGTAGCTCTACCTTCTGTTCAGAGGTTGAATATGTCTGTATATTCCCATATTATATTTTAATTAAAATAATAATATTGCAATATAAAAGTGTTAAGGAAGTATCTATTAGACATGTCAACAATAATTGTTTCGGTCGCATCATTAGTGAGGTTAGATTGATATACCTATTTATAATTTTATTAACATCCACACATAATTAGAACATAATGCTATATGTAACTGAGTATGTTTTATAAAATGTTTTGTTATATATGTAGATTCTGGATTCAGGTTCCGCAGTCATTTACGAAGCCCTCTGTGCATTGTGGCCTGCTATACTAATAAATTTTCAATGTTACTTATTAGTTATATATGCATGTAGGTAATTAAATTGACACCGTAAAACAAAAATTTACGCGGTCGTCACGTGACTAAATGTTATCCAATCACGTGCATCTCTAATTAGAGGAATTGTTTTACGTTATTAAAGGGGTCTAAGTTAGTAATATTACAAATGTACCTGAAGTACCTATACGTTAAAGTTTGTTAGGGGCTCTTTCACGTCTTGTACCTACTATTACATAACTCATGTATTCTGTGGCAAAAGTATTTAAATGGATTTTCATGAAATTTTACAGAAATTTAAAAATAACACGTACCTACCTAGGATATACCTAATTTTTAGATACGCGAGCGAAGAATAAAAGCAAGCGCTACTTAGTAGGTATTTTATAAATAAACAATAGCTCAGTAGGTATAAAAGAAAACCGTTATTGTTTACTTGAAGAGAATTTAAAAAATCTAATGAAGGGTGCGTCTATTGAAACGTTTTAAATAATACTTAGTGGGCACTATATAGGCACATAACATTAACACTTTGTTCTGCCTGCTATAGGTATATAATGGGTTCAGGATAATGCAGGCCACACAGAAAAATTCACGGCTCCCAATGGGTCGTCGAGTCGAGGGCCTGGGGAGATTACTAAACAATGAATTTTTCCAAAATACACAATAATGCCGCGTCAAAAGACCGCGGGGTTGTTAGCGGTCTTTAGAGTTCTGTGGGCAACATTTTCAATTTTCGAAAATATTTATTTGTCCATCAATTAAAATCATTTAGGTAATTGTCACTGCTTTGTTTTTTTTTTCTGTAAACGTCAGCGTCAGTCGTTAAATCTGTGTGTGTAGGTAGTTGCCATTAAGATATAGGTCCTATCATATTTTTTCCTATGTTGGAAAATGAAGAAAATACACATAAGAAAAATTGTTACCACAGTCCAATTCTTTATAGGTACTATCGCGGTCAAGGGATCAGTCCCACCGTAAGGAACAATTTCGTGTGCACATTTTGTATTTATCTTTTTTTCCTACTTCAAATACCTACTCGTATTTCGTATTATAACATTTACGTTACTATGACAACCTCAATTCAACGTTAGACAAATTTGTATGAAAAGTGGGTCTGCTCCATTGACTGCGATAGTACATACTTAGGTAATAGTAGGTAGATATTATCTGTAAAGAATAAATTATCATTAAAGTTTGTTTTTTAATCTCAGAGACAAAAATGACATTACATTTGACATGCATTACATACATTTCATGTCATTTCATGGTGTCATTATATGCAAACTTGACATTTGCATGTGTCATTTTGTCTGAGATTAAAAGAGACTTTAGAGTATATTTTTTAATAATTAATTTGTCAAGCTAATTATTTACAAAATAAAAAAACAAGGCGAGATTTTTTTGGCAGATTTTACAAAAAGAAAATTTTTTGTACAAAAAAGAAAAGTTTGTTTGGTTTGAACTACCAATCGGTTTTTAAAAATTCCTTTTACATTTTGGTAGGCAAATAGTTCTTGGGAAAGGCTACCGAAAATTACCGCGAAGAGCCTGATGTGTGCAAGCCTTTGACTATTTGAATTATAGCGTGAAAGAAACCGCAGGGCATAGCTAGTTGGTAATAAAAAGTAGTGAAAAATTGTCGCGGAACCCTCATTGTATTTGACGTGTTGCGACCGCGACACATGGCTGAATTTTCGAGATTTTTTTTGGTCCGTGCTCAAGTAGTGCTCGACCGTTGCTGGCGCGCGAATTATTGAAAAATAAAAAAAAATGTGTAATATGGGGACTTGAGTGTGCCGTCAACTGAAAATATAACATGCAAGCTCTGATCACCTTTTGATATGCAACTGCCATGTTATAACGGATCCACATGTAATACTCGTTCTAGTTAAAGTAGGTCTACCTACCTAGGTACCTACTTAGTTATAATTAATTAAGTGTACCTTTTTTGGAGTTTAATCCTTAAGAATCGATTTGCATATAATGTATAAGTATCTACCTAACGCTTATTTAATCTGAGATACGAGTATAAGCCCGTGGTATGAAAATTTATGGGCGTAAAATCAAAATTGTTACACGAATGCATTATGTTATGCGTTATAGTTATTGTCCTATTTTTTTTTTTGAATATTTTAGATTTACTATCTATTATTTATTTTATTTATTTATTTTAGATATCTGAAAAAAAAAGCAATGTTGTTCTTCGGCGTGTTCGATTTGTGAAAATTAATTAATAAAAAATATCGTAAGCAGTAAACTCCACACAATTTTTTTCATACATATGTATCTTTTTTTATGTATTTCTTTACTCTTTTCAATTTATTGTAAGGGTTTGAGGCTTATGTAAGTAGTCGTCGATATATAGTAGGATAGGTATCTACCTATAATTACGACTTGACCACCTAAATAAATATAAAATACGAACATGGTGTCAGTAACAAAAAGCGATAGGTAACAAGTATAATCTACTTACTTATCATCATATCATTAGCTTTGAAAAACAAACTTTAAAAATAATGATAGATACAAAACCAGTAGCGAAGAACTAAATGCATTCAATGAATTACGCACCCTCCGACGATACAATCTAACCAACCGCACGACAAAAGAATTAGTCAAAATAATAAGAATAAAAAAGTTATACAATAGCCTTCGAAACGAGTTGTGGGCGAAATTGTTACTAAAGTGTAGCAACATCTGTCCAAAGGGGAAATTTCTAATTACTTTAGGTCACAGCCTCATCTAATGCACAATCAAAAATAGCACTTATTGTAAAGACGTAGAGATAAAAATTGATTGAGTGAACGGCAGCTTTACGTCGTATTGTCATTGGCGGAGCTAAGTTTAACGCCATTACTGTCAAATTGCGAGCCAATCAGAGTTGAGACGCACCAACCAATGATGTCGACGCGCGCTGCGTGTTCGGAATGCAAAATTTGGGGGGAAAAACAATTTGTAACTTTTTTGTGTTCAACAAACCGTAATTTCCGCTACTGCCTCTTCATATGCCTCAATAAGTAACGATATGCCTCTATCTATTTTATATTATTTGCAACAAGTGCCCATTAAAAATGTATAATGTATTATTAACATTATACAACATAATTAATAATAATAATATAGGATATGATTATGTACCTATATATGTAGGCACTACGTAATATTTTATCCAGATAAAAAAAAAACTAATAGTTTTAAAAAACAAAAAGAAAATGTGAAGGTAGCCAGTCTTTTTAATTTTTTAAACTTTTTTTATGTTAGGTATAATCGTTAGATGGTCCACTAGACTAGATAATAGGTGGCTACAATTCCCAATTGACACAAGAAGTCCAGCAAATTTCAGAGGATTCAGAATTGCCAAACTAGAAGACGTTATGTAGATAATGGTGGATATCTTTTCATTAAGAAGAGAGAGTCTTGTGCCAAGCAATGTGCTAACATAAAATATGCAGTAAAATATATAATAGGAATCTTCGAGTCCCGAAACTGGCTCCAATACCTGATTCCTTTTGACCCAAAATAAGGATTTCCTCATTATGTTTAAGATTATATTATACTAGCTGGCGCCCGCAACTCCGTCCACGTTGAATAAGAAAAAGTAGCCTGTCCTGTGTCCCGTACGTCTAAATATTTATTTACCTAGTTTCATGAAAATCAGTTAATTCGTTTAAATTATGGAGGAACATACATACATATCTACATACAATACCTACACTTACAGATTTATTATTACTATAAGTAAGTATTGACTATTGATTGATTTGAGGTAAACTAGAAAAAGGCTTTTATAAAGATTTCTAAAGCGGAACTGTATGAGTGACTAATTAGTTTTTTTTTTAAATAAATAATACAATTAATTTAAATTACCATAAAGAAAAATGAAACAGAATGAACAGCAAATTCTCATACACGCAGTTGTCAAAATCGCTCGCAAAAAGTCATTTCCCAAAAGGGAATTGCTCATTCACACTTGGGCGGGTCCAGTGTTAAGGAGCAAACGGCACTTCACTTCTCAAGAACACGCTTGCCAGGAGTGGAAGGCGTCCGTCAAAGGGACGTGACGGGTAGCTGCGCGCGCGCAGCACGACACCGATTCCGAGTCACGCGAGGCGCCGTGTGACGTCGACGTCATGTCGTCACCACCACCCTTATAAAGTCATTACCGACTCGCACAATAGAGACAAATCTTTGACGTGGCGTAGGAAACAATCAATTCACGGTGAAATGAACATTCTAGATCTTGCCCGTTTATGGGAAACGAGCACGAGTTTAGTTCGCGAATATGACTTTGCACGGTTCAAATGTGATATTGTGTTCGCCGTGGGACTTGACCAACTTTGCTCTTGTAATGTGTTTGACTATTCACCTGTAGTTATTTCATTACACTTGATCAAATTGAAAAGGGATTCTTTCTTTAGGTACACTTTCCTACACTCTTAATAATGAAATATTAGGTACTTGGCTATAGTCAATTTATTGATTTAAACCAAACCACAGCATAATATATTTTACAAGTAGGTATATAGGTGGAACAAGACTTACCTATCTACGTTTTTGTTCTTCTTCTTATCCATTACTGGAGGTTGTCTGTCAGCCTCCAGTAATGGAGGAAAAAATGTTCTGCTTTGGATATAACGATCCATTCCGCGATGTTACGTTACGTAGCCAGGATATTGTTTCCGACTTCATTCTATTTTACCCATCATTATCAACTGAAGCAGTTTACATCTCTTGTTGCGTAACAGATGCCCTAGATATTCAATTTTGAACTTTTTCACGGTCTGCTACAATTTCCGGGTCATACCGACTGGCCTGAGGCTCAGCACCAGAGGGCTTGCTCACTTTCTAGATTGAGCTTGATTTCAGAAGTATTACAAAGTATTAATATACAAACCTCCTCTGACTAAGGCCTCAGCAAAAAAATATTCAGAAATATTTATTGGTCTGGACATCCTAAATATCTTCATTAGAAATAGGTAGGTGCCTAATATACGAGTAAGCCTTGCATTAGTTATGTACATAGGTACCTAATACCTAAGTTCCTAATGCAAAAAAAAATAAATACTTAATCAAGGACACAAGAAATCCAAATATTTTGTAAGTATATTCTTAGAACCTAAAACAATTATGGAAATTGTTTAAAGCCTAGCCTAGATGATACTGTAATGAATATACAGTAGCGCTCAAAAGTATTTTGACAACATAAAATTCATTTTATTTCCTTCAAAATAAAACTGTATTAGAAAATGTATTTCGTGTAGATGGAAAGGAGTATAAATGCGACTTTATTGCACGCTTCAGGTCTCGTGTTGTTTGTTTACATTCCGCGTTATCGAAGGAAAATGTCTCGACATGAGCTCAAAAGTATTTTGACTTTCACATTATCTCCTAATTTACTGACATCGGTTGCTCCTCGGTTTTGATTTGTGCGTGTATTTGCTTATTGATGTTATTTCAATAAGGCATTTCATGGCCGCAGACCGGCAAAAAACCTGCAATATCTCTGAAAAACAAAAAGGCCCGACTTGCGTTCGCAAAACAGCACGAATCGTGGTCAAGTACAGACTAGTCTAAAGTCCTGTGGAGTGACGAAAGCAAATTTAATTTGTTTTCATCTGATGGTATCAAGTACGTTCGCCGTCCTAAAAACAAAAGATATGATGTTCGATACCAAATACCCACCGTCAAACATGGAGGGGGTAGTGTCATGGTTTGGGGATGTTTTTCTCGCTCTGGAGTTGGACCGTTAGTTCGAATTGATGGGATTATGGATCGTTTCGAGTACGCAGATATATTGAAGACTCAAATGCTGCCACATGGAATACACAACATGCCAGCTGGATGGCGTTTTCAACAAGATAATGATACCAAACACAGATCAAAGCACGTTACTTATTTCATAAAACGCCAAAAAGTCAAGGTTCTGGAGTGGCCAAGCCAAAGTCCGGATTTGAATTCTATAGAACATCTGTGGGAGGAGTTGGATCGCAGAATAAGAATCCAAAATTATGCGAATAAGGACGCTTTATATGAAGCTCTTAAAAATGAGTGGGAGAAAATTCCAGTTGACCGATTAAAGAAGTTGGTCGACTCAATGCCGGCACGGTGCAAAACTGTCATAAAGGCCAAGGGGTATGCTACAAAATACTGACTTCCTCATAACTGTAGATGATAGTTATTAGTTTTTTTTTTGTTTTTCAATTTGTGTCAAAATACTTTTGATCCAGCAGTCTCCTCATTTTTTTGAAAATTGAACTCTTTTTTGTTGGGATCGCAGGCCATTTTGTCACTATTCTGTAAGACGTTAAATATCTTTTGAGATAATAAATAATTAATTTTTCTGATTCCTGTTTGCTTTGAATGAATCCCATTAATGTGGTTGTCAAAATACTTTTGAGCGCTACCGTAGGTTTCCATGTTGAAATTGATTTCCGTCTACGCGTCTCATTTTTATGTTAAAACACCATTAAATTCAGTCTAATAAGGATTACGGGAGTTGAGAACACCTTGATGGTGAATTAATTAATTTCCACTGATGCCTATAAAATATAGATTGATCAAGATGCTGACCAAGTTTTTTCGCACCAAGTATATTAGAATCCTGAAAAACGAATTCTTAATCAATTAGGTACCCACCTATAATATAATTACCTATATGCAGTTACATTTACCTATAGGTAGGTATATGTACCTATTTGTAAATAGATACCTATTATACCTACAGGTGAAGCGATACGATACGATACAAGCAATACCTACCTATGTTCCAATAGGTTGTTAAGCACCAGAGAACTTGCAAATTGACAGATTTTTAAGTTATGAGTATCGTAATAACAATAAAAAAAAGTTACATTGTTTTTTCTTTTTTCAGTTAAATTAATATGAATTATAATTTCTTACTCCTACCTATGTTTTCAAGAAATGGCAAGATTGAGATTGGCGAAAAGTTTTAAGCATATAAAATAGGCTTTTAGAGCTTTGAAATGGTCTAGGGCTCACCAGTTTATGAGTGCGGCCTTCTACTAGTTGTGCACTTACCTACACCCGAAGAACAACTGTTCTAAAAAATCGGTATAAGATAAAAAGAATAGCATTTTCGTGGTCCAATAATTCCGAGCTTCCGAGCTCAGCATACGAGTACCTACCTATAACCAAAATATTTTTTTAGTTCGAGTGAATATAGGCATTTTCTGGGTTAGCTGGTCTTTCCTGCACGACTAGATGCCAAGAGCAAACCCTTGCTGGTCTGATTAGGTGTTCACCTACATTACTTGGATATGTATACCTACTTATAAAGTTTTCTCTGTTTAAAACCAGTGTAATAATATTTCGTGGAAAATATCGTTGATTGCACGTTGATTGTTATCTTTATTTATGTATGTTTTTCTTTTTTCAAATTTACTATATATGGTGTAATTGGTTGTTTTCCAAAATAAAATTTTATGAAAATAAAAAATAAGATGCCACTGCGCATAAGAACTTATCCCACGAGCAGGCGAAATTTAGAAGAATCTTCCATCTGAGGTAGGTAGGTACTTATTTCCACCTGAGGTGTTCCTAGCTACAAAAAATATATAGGCTTCTTCAAGCGAGCCATAAACAAAATTTCTGCAGGGTCTTCAGTACACCGGCAACCTAAGGTGTCGCTTGTGTCCTTAGGCGATGGCAACCACATACCATCAAGTGGACAGTCAGCAGACTTATATAATATAATTTTAAAAAATCCTAAGAGTTAAACACAATTTCGCTGCATATTTTCGTTTTCCGTTCTTTCAAATATTTTCATTCCTAGTTTCATTTTAACGCGTAAACTAACAATAAGTACGTATACTTTATAATTTAAGATACGAGAAATACCTACCCATTAGATGGTAACAAGCACATTATTCGCGTTATTGGCGTGGCATCCACACTATAAAACTACCGGACTAAATACTTATTTTATATGTTTACCTAATTGATAGGCGAAACGCCAAGCCTTGAGATTTAAATCTTACGTCGTAACGACGCATAGGGAGGGAACCATCTGTCGAAGCCAGTAGCAACAAAGTGCAATGAATTATTAACAGGCCATTAAATCGCATACCTGGACAAAAAACATTAAAAATCTCCGTTAGTTCGTACCTCATTCACTTCTCGAGTGGCCTCCAGCCACTCTAGAGCCCCTAATTTCCTTTCATCTCCAACAATTTTGTTGTGAGCCTTCGATTGTGAAGCAAAAAAAAGAAAAAATTAAAAAAGACTATTGATTGAACACAAAATACGCGCCACTCAAATCCACATCGTCCGCCATCTTTGAAACCGTATTGACAGCGTGTGGCGGATACAATTTAAATTATTACAAATCATATAAAAAAGTTTTTACAATTAAATTATGAGTGGCTAATTTTAGTGTAGCCTGCAGATGAGCTATCAAACAATACAAAAAATAACTCTATACTTTAAGTTACTCTATATGGTCGAAATTCGACCAAAATTACGTGTCTTAACGAACTAAAAATGTGGAGAAAAAAAAAATATTTTCATTTATCTATCTATATTATAAAAATTATACCTAGGCAGTTCAATTTATAGTCAAAAAGTGCAATGATGATCACTCCTCAGGAACGGGGGAAACGGGACTTCCGGTTTCCTTACTCACCCACCGAAACACAACAGCACATGTGCTGTTATTCCATTGCGATTTCCTTAGGTGGGAGCAATTGTCGCAGACGGACTGCCCAGTTTATGATCCGAAAAAGTATCCTTTAAGATCTTAAATATACTACGATTCTTAAAGGTTTGATTGGTGGTACTACAGAGTAGTGGGACCAAGTGGGACCAATTCGTGGAACCACGAGTCCAAATTGAATAGTAAATAACACAAACTCATTCGATAATATTGTTTAATTATTTATTTGAAATTACAATAACTTACATATATTTTTTTTTATGTTAAGGTCGACAGACAGGCTGACGGTCCACTTGATGGTAGGTGGCTACCGTCGCCTATAACACAAGCAACGTCATAAGTGCTACAAGTGCGCTGCCGACCATAGAAGGATTAAGGATAAGGGATAAGGGAGGGGTAGGGTAATGGGTAATAACTTACATTTTAAAATTGTGTATGTTTGTGTCTCTTATTAACTTATTATCTAAAATTATATATATATATATATTTATAAAATCAATGTGCATACAGGGTGGGTATGAAAAAATATATATAATTTTTACAAATTACAATACATTTGTAAAAATTTCAAACAATTCTTAAAACATCAAAAACCATTTAGTCCTTTAAAAAAATGAACAATTTAAATTGTAATATGTTATTTATTCTATTATGCTGTGAACAGAATCACTAATAAGGCTCGAATACTGTCTAAAGTTCAACAAAATTAAATGTTTGTGAACGAAGTATAGTTTAGTTAGAAAAAAAAAAATTGGTAAGAACGCTTGAAAAATTCCAAAATGTAAGCTGGAATTAATAATTTTTAATGATGAATCGATACTCGTATGGCAAAATATGCAAATTTTTTTATTATTATTATAACGTTAAGAATGTATTTACATCACACAAATGGTAAATTATCTTTCACCCAAAAATTAATCAAAGACTAAAAATATGAATACATATTAAGAATTTAACTCAAGAACTGAATTATAATAAACAAAACACAAATAACATTTATACAAAACATATTTTAGTTAAAATTAACGTATCTTAATAAAAAAAACATTAAAATACGCTATAATATAGTCGGAGTAATTTAATTTTTTTCATACTATTTTCATATTGTTATCTATTTTTTTTTTTTTAATTAGGTACTAGCACTTTTTTTTGTACATATAAATTTTAAGATGCCTAACCTTGTAATAGGCTATATAAAAATTTTAATCTATTATATATAATTGTTAAATATTAAATGCTGTAAGGTGAGCTATTAAATAAATAAATAAATAAATACTTCCGGAACGCTTGTGAAAAAATCCCTCCGTCAGTTTTATCAACTTATTTCTACATCTAACTAAAGTTACAAATTTCACGTCTGTACAATTTTAGTAAATCGTAGAAAGGGGAGAGGTTTAAAGCCCCGAAAAATACTAATGAGCCTGGCCGCCATTTTAGTGACGTCATCTCGCGACACACTCAGTACCGTTAGCAACACTGGCTGGCAAATTTTTTAGTGTCCGACCGAAGCTTCGGCTTCGGCCTTCGGCCTAAAACCCGGCCAAGCCGAAGGTTTCGTCGAAGGTTTTAATTAAAAAGTTCTTGAGAGAGAAGGCAAAATACAAATATGTTTAGCGAACTTCACTTAAATGTGATCTAAAATATTATAAGTTGTAGATAATACAGTAATAACCTCATTATTTATAGTTATCGTAATAGTTACTTTTATATTTAAATTTCTAAAATTTTCCCAACTGTACATTTAATTGACCAATATTTATAAGAAAGTAAGTGTTTGTTTATTTGTTAGTCTAATTTCGCAATAAATAGTCGAGAAAACAAAGACTGATATTCACATTATAATTCACATTATTTCGAATATCATTTTTGACAAATAAATTGCAAGGTAATTTTTTTTATCATATCTAGATTAACTTCTAGAGATGATTTAAATTATACCTTTCTGTATTATACAGACGATAAAAACCTTCAATATTAAAGTTTTAAAACTTTAATATTATTAATTGTAGCTTGTAGTCAGTCTTGAACAAAATTTCTTAGAGCTTTCGAGCCTTTGGGTTTGGCTTCGGCCAAAAATTGACCTTCGGTCGGACACTAATTTGTGGGGATTATATAATTGTCCCCAGTCTACTTTACTACAAAGAAAAGAAATCATCACAGTCTGCTAAAGTCTGTTTTTTAATCTTAGAGACAAAAATGACACATGCAAATGTCAAGTTTGCATATAATGATGACCATGAAATGTATGTAATGCATGTCAAATGTAATGTCATTTTTGTCTCGAGATTAAAAAACAAACTTTACTACTATAGTAAGACAGATCAACAAAAATACAAATTTGCGTCACATAACTATTATATTGATCAAACTACTCGTACAATACTCATAGCACAGAACAATAAATTCAATAATACATCTCTTTTTTGATCACACGTAAAATATGTACACAAACACTTTTATTTAAACCAATTTATACATACACATAGAGAATTAAAAATAAACTCTCTCATTGGAAGAATTAATAAAATTATACCAATTGGTACTCTATAAACATTTGCAAGTTTATATTCAAAATTTTTAAATAAACCAAAACAGTAACTACATATTTACTGATATCACTTATCATGTTCTTTATCATTTATATAATATTGAATAATAAAAAAAATCATTGTCATAATTTGAATGATTATATTCTGTATTCGACATTAAATACAAAATTTGAAGGCTTTCATTAGTTTAAAAAAAGTTTATTAGTCACCAAGTTATTTAAGTGGCTTTCATTTCTTTTGCCCAATTCGCAAACACAAAAATTTTGTACCAACAAAATATACAAAAAAAAAATACATTTAGATTGAGGTCTATACAACGTGTCCCAGGGAGAAGTGACCGGCGAGCGATTTTTGAATATTGACATAAAATCATTGATAAATAGCTTAAAGTTTGTTTTTTAATCTCAGACAAAAATGACATTACATGTTACATGCATTACATACATTACGTGGTATCATTATATGCAAACTTGACATTTGCATGTGTCATTTTTGTCTCTGAGATTAAAAAACAGACTTTAGTCTAGGGGTTTAATCAGCTTTGGTTTTTTTTTATTGTTATTTCTTTAAATTTACTAGAGATGTCTGACTTGCTGCGCTATTTTTGCGATATTTTATTTGTTTTAACATATTTTCTCATGCTCTTTTTTTTATTTCCCAGGCGTTGTTATTGTTTATTGATTTAAGTAATAAAAATTGTGCTTTGTAATATAATATAAAAAAGTAATAAAGATTATACTTTGGCACATGTTTGAAATTGCTAGAAACATTGTTTGGAGATATTTTAGAGGATACCATGTAGTTTAGTAATAATTAAAAAAAACTAAATGTTATATGGGCATTTTTAGTTTTTTTAGCAAAACAATAAGAAAACCGGCTTTTTTTTCTTCGAATTTCAAGTTAATTGCTCTTTTAATAAATGTTTGAATTAATTTTGCACAATTTTTATTACTTAAATCAATAAACAAAAACAACGCCTGGGAAATAAAAAAGAGCATGAGAAAATATGTTAAAACAAATAAAATATCGCAAAAATAGCGCAGCAAGTCAGACATCTCTAGTAAATTTAAAGAAATTACAATAAAAAAAAAAACCAAAGCTGATAAAACCCTCAGACTAAGCTATTTATCAATGATTTTATGTAATTATTCAAAAATCGCTCGCCGGTCACCTCCCTGGGACACGTTGTATACTTACAATCATCAACTAGTAGGAACTTCTCCAGGTGGTCCCGGGCCCGGGAGAGCTATACTTGCTCCTCTTGTTTTGCGAGCTTTCCCCGTACCTATTGTCCCTATTCTGCGAATCATTACCCTGGTTACGATTTGAGCTGTACCCTTGGTTGTTTGTCTGATAGGTCCTCGCGCCGCCGTATCCGGAATTGTTGTAAGTTTGATGGTCACGGTAACCACCCTGGTTCTGGTGACCGCCACGGTTCTGGTAACCGCCGCTGTTCTGACGACTGTGAGCCTGATTACCGCGATTCTGTTGACCGTAGTCGTGATAACCACGATTCTGGTGGCCGTGGTCGTAATTACCGCGATTCTGGTGGCCGTGGTCGTAATTACCGCGATTCTGGTAACCCTGCTCCTGGCCGCGGTTCTGATTCGGAATGTAACCGCTACGGTATGGACCGAACGATTGTGAGCGATCTGTAACAATAACAAAAAATGTTAATAACGCAAAAACAATGTTTCCGCAGATTCTTCGAGGCCTAGGCTATACACAATCCTCATAACAAACGATTAATTTATCCTCGCCTCGTCATTTATACCTTCAAGTTGACATTGTAATTTTATCCACTGGACGCTTTTGAGTTATAAGTAAAGGGCAGCTACCTAGTTTCAAGTGAATTTTCATAATACTAAATCAGAATTTTTCATCGGGCCACAGTGAAGCATGAATTTGTGGCATGAAGTATGAAGCAGAACCATTTGTCATTTTGTGTTTTAGGGCGTGAGTAATTGATCTATAACCCATCTTCCTAATCTTTTGATTAACGTAGTCTTTTCACTACTAGCCACACATTTTTGAGTCCTACATGATCGATAGCACCATTGTGACAATGTTCAGCAGAGACGCCGTTATTTGAGTTGCCCCGCACCAAGGATTTAAAACGATACAAATATTAGATTTCAAGTGTCTGCGACTTTTGAGGACATTCGTAAACATTTGGATAATCGTAACGTAATAGCAGTTTACAAATAGTTTGAAACTGTTTCAAATTCCCAAGTCGCGATGTTTACCGGCAAATAGGTCAGAGCGAATGTTTGAGCTATAAAAAATCGATCAGTAAGACTGCACAATTAAATCTTGAAAAATGCAACGATCGCTCTTAACGTAGCAAATTCGCTTCAGATGGATGCGAAAACAGAGGATCCAGTGTGGTGGCGCTTAATTAATAATATTTATGACGATGTTTTCATGGAGCCTATTTTGCGGAAACATTGACCTAGCCGGCTGGAAGAAGAGGACTCGACAGGGAAGGCAATCGGGCAGGCTGTGTCTACACAGACTACATGCGAGTTGGCAAAGCGTGTGTGGTGTCTATTGAGGAGACGCACAGAGCACGTAACGATTCTTTTGTGCCGGGGTTACAGACGTCAAATATTCGTTGTAATGTGAGTCTCGGTGCACTCAAACACTTGACTCGGCGAGTGTTCTGCGGCATAATCCGGCGAGCACGCGCCCACCAACCAGCCTCTCCTTACAAAACCGCGGCTGTATTGCGACACTCGACGACTTAAAACCGCTTGCAAATCGCTCCCGAGATCGTGTGAAACGCACCGCTATACAAGTGTTTAATCGTCCCTTTGTGAACGTAATGTCGCCAACGTAGACATAGTTTTTCCTCGACGCCTTTTCCAATGATTTTTTTTTTAATTTATTTGGGTTAAACATAGACCAACACTGAGCATATGATCCACACTTTTGGGAAAGTTCTAAGCTCTCGGATCCACTCTATGGATCCGAGAGCTATGGATAGGTACAGACGTTGTTAGGCACTCTAAAGAACTCCACTCTATGCTAACCGTCTAATATAAACGCGAGCAAGATCACTGATTGAATAAAGAGAAGCTGCTAAAGTAAAAGTTCTCTCCAGTAAAACAATGGAAACTGCTAGTTTGATAGGCAGGTGACGAATTTCCTGAGTGAATACAATTAACTTTCAATTTTATAATAGACTGCACATGTATCTAAGATAATTTATACATTTTTTAAATTTTTTTTTTAAATAGCCTTCATACATCCAACTATTTTACTTCCAAACTACAATTCTAATTCCAATTTACAAAATTTCGGATATAAAATATATGTACGTAAATTTATTTTACAAATGAAACGTAATGATTAAGTATGATAATACTCTTCAAAGATCCAACGATTCCAGATCTTCTATATCCTTGAAAAGAGAGGTTTAATCTCCGTTCAGTACTTACGAAATGTTAAAGTCCACATCAAAGATTCGCGTGTAAAGAGATTATTTTATGTAAGTATATATAGAAAGCGAGCCTATAAAATTATAGGAATTTTATGAGAGAATTCTACTTGGGAAATAAATAGATTATTTTTATCGTGTAGGTTAATATTATATGAGTTAAATATTACAAATGCGAAAGTTATAGTTTGTTTGTTAAAACGGTAGCCTCGTATTAATATGCATCATTTTGTGAGGCAAATTGCACTGTTCCACTTGCGTACCTATTGCGTTCATTGTCAATTCCTATTTCTTGTACCTACTTATTTATTTATTTATTATACAAGGCCCCCAACGAGGCAGACATCCAACTGTAACACATTGTTCAAAATAATTAGCACAAGGCGGATGCCGCCGCAATTATAGGAAGCTCAGCATGCACCAATAAAAGCTCCAAGCAACATCCTATGTACTACCTAAATCTAATCTAATGTAATCTTGAATGGGAATAAATAATTGAAATTTATATTGTATAGTGTTACATTAAATGTCACGTCCATAAAATAAATAATAATTAACAATAATCAATCAATTAACAATCGATAAAATCAATAATAATCAAATAAAGTCAAAACAAATTAAGATAAAATGTCAGGTGTCGGAACCACGGACGAGGATGACTCTCTTAATTTTCGACGACGCATCGCTGTAAGGGTGACCTATGATTACTAATTGGAATGTTTGATTAATCAATTTTTTTTATTTATTTAATAGAAAACCTCAGTTTTGAAAGCCTACATGCCGAGAGATAACTATTTCTCTCCAAGGGCCCTAGCCAAGAGCAAACCAATGCAAACGCTGTAACGCCCACATAAAATTTTGACCTATTACAAAGTTTTCTCCCAGCGTATCGTAGCCTGAACGTAGCGTTTACGACTGTAGAAATCACTGCGTTTGCTCTTAGCTAGGGCCCCAGCAAAGCTAGCAACTGAAAGAAGATGGCGAGAGCCAGTCATGTCACGCGTTGAGAACAATTGAAATGTGGATCAGCGCAAGAGGTATATAGGTACAGGCGTTGTTAGGGCATTAATAATTAGTGTGAACACTCGTCGCACGGCACTACATAAAGCCGCGTCGAGTGCGTAACGAGGCGACGCCATTAGGTGCCATTGTTGCCTGTTGACGCGTCCTCTATATATTTGCATTGCTACACAACTTTCTTTTAAGCCTACGACACTGCAACACCCATTGTTGTATGTAAACCCAGCGACGTTTTTAATACTTGATACGTCAATACATTTAATACTCAAATTGTTGAGTTTTGCGCGCATTTCTTTGCACCGTTTCTGTACAAACAATCAAACGCTTGGATTATTTTCTTACCGATACCTCATCGGGAACAGTATAGGTACATTTTCTGGACGAAAAACACCCCCATGTCCTTTTCTGTACTTTATAAGGGGTACAAAATTCCACAATGATTGGTTGATTTGATTTATAATAATATTAAAGCTATATATAACTTGAATTTAGAAAATTGTCATTAATTTAATAAATGAATAAAGTACTATATTTGAAAGCTTATAGAATATCTGTTTATAGATTTTTTAGAAAATTAATGTCTACATCTTAGTTTTAGTGTAACTTCTTATAGACATAGCGAGTCATTTAGTATTCATCTATTAAGGTGAAAACGCAAAAATGAAAGTCAAAACGAGGGAAACCTCATTCCCCTATATTCGCATTAAACATGCTTCTCTGACGTCATCGGTCGACGAGACGAGATTCTACGGTTAGTTAGCGGAGGCACTTTGACGCGGTTTCCACATTCATTACCAAATCTCGCGGCACCTCCCGCACATTGGGGGGGCATATGAAAAAATTATAAGGAGGGACGCAGAGCCAACCAGACATAACGGACACCTTATGGGCGTCGTCGTCGCGACTCATTCAGGGCGTCAGAGACATGCAAACAAGAAACCGCCGAAAATTGCAAACAGCACGGGTGCTAAGTAGCTCCTTTCTCGCCACCGCGAGCCTGTCTGTCTTGTAGTACATCTATTCATAGCCGCTAATAGCATAAATGTGTAAGTAACTCTTTCTGTCTGTTGCGTTTCACGTTTATGTCTGCTGAACCGAATGAAATTTTCAGTATTATATTGCCTATACCTGTTGTAAGTTTTTTGTTTGTGCTGTTGGCGTACCTTTCGAAAAATAAATAAATAAATAAATAAATATACATAAATATTTAGAGAATCAGCTAAATCACAAATATAGGCATATTGAATTGAAACAAATGTTTCAAAGGAACAAAACACAATTCCTCGAAAGGATTTTATATTTAATTTTTTTATAGAATACTGACTTCATCATCAATCAATACTAATAATAAATCTGTAAGTGTATATTAATTGTAAGTGTAATCTGTGTGTAAGGTATATTGTATGTATGAGTATGTATGTTCCTCCATAACTCTTAAACGAATTAACTGATTTTCATGAAACTTGGTAGATAAACATTTAGACGTACAGGTCACAGGATAGGCTACTTTTTCTTTTTCAACGCGGACGAAGTCGCGGGCGCCAGCTAGTTATAAATACAAGTAGTTAATAATAGCTACGCTTCGTAGACATTGGCGATTTACGGCGAACCACTACGGCTACGAGCGCTACGTACTTCGCTACGAGCCAATTTTCACTCTTTCAGCAAACAATAAAAGAGATCAGACGATACTTTATAAAATTGTATAAAATAATCTAAATATTTTGATTATATTACCAAAACACTACATCGATTTTCATCCCTTATTGTATCAAAACTCGGCGTAACGAGTTTCATCATAATAAAATTGAGTTAAAGATTTATGCGTGAAAAGGCAACTACGTATGTATTTAAGAATGTGTACGTGTTCAATAGAAAAATAAGTGAGTTTATAATGAACTTATATATTGAATAAAAAACTTTATCTCAGTCTCACCTTAGATAGTCCGTCTGCTACGCATAGTAATAATTTTAATTAAGTATGTTCCGCGAAATAGTTACTATGGCGCAAATAAACTTTGTCTGTTATTCTCTACTCGCTATACAAGGTTTCTGACCCCCAAGTTAGAGAAATTCTGACTGGTACTGGACAAAACAAAACAGGATTACGCATTTATTAAGAATACGCTAACGAACCTTTTCAGTCTCATATATAATTTTAATTATGTCTTGCGAAATAGATATATAATGTTAATGAGCCGTGCGTGGCAGGTTCAAGTGTGGTAGCGTAAAGGCCACGAAAGCAATCCGCTGGATGCATTCTTATCTAAGCGCAACAACTCTGCGGCCACTCGAGCGAGACAGAGACAGTGCAATAATTACGTGCCGGCGGCGGGCGAGGCGCGCGTGCTCAAGTAGCGAAAACGCGCCGCTGCTGCTGCTGCCGGGTAAAAGTTGCGAAATACACAATTTTCAGGGTCCCTCTATTCTATACTCGAGCGGTGTGCCGTTTTCGAAATTTAACTATGCGACGAACGACGAGACAGCCGACAACGTGGTCCGCCGTTCATTAATAAGAATACAGGTCGCCCTCGAGCCGGTACAATAAATAAGAAAAATATACACTGAAAGACGACCGCCTTTAGTGTAGCCTTTATATAATATGTACATCATGAAAATGTGTCCAATGGGGGTCAGAGTTATAATACGTTTGGCAAAAACAGCATATTGGCTGAAATCCAATTTACACCCTGTAGACAAATTATATAAGTGTTCCAGGAAAATAATTATAAAACCAGCCACACTTGTAGTACCTATGGATTTGCTTGTGTTATAGGCGATTATCTGGAATGGATCGTCAGCCTGTGTGACAACTTATATAAAAAATTCTACGATTATTATAAGAGAAATAATAATTAAAAAGGGAGAGAATGAAATAAGCGCAGTTGTATGTCAACGGCGAAGTGAAATTCTCAATTAAAAATCATTGCAGTCGGTGAGGGCGGAACAATAATTGGTACACGTGCCGTCTTAACTTTACGACTAAATATTATTATTATTATAAAGTGCAAATTTCTTTTCTATTGGAAATAATAATTGGAATCACGTGGCACTCCAATCACGAATCTATGGTAAGACAATTTGAATCAAATGAGAGTTTAAGTTATATCGACACAAACAGAAGATGTTTTATGAATTTATTTTCACATAATTCAATTAGATGTCATTACCAGAGAAAAGTGTCAATATGTCTGGTGACAGTGGCCACTGAGAAATAGCAGTGGTGAATGACTGAAGGAACATTAAAGCCTATTCCTTTATCCTTATCTTTTCCTTCAACATCAGTTTCAATGGCGTCCCCTTCGTATTGCATGGAGTTATTTTAGATAGTAAGTATAGAATATATAATATAAATTAAGCTTCCATCGTGATCCTAAAGCAAAATAATAGACAAATGATTTAATTTTTGAAAATAGTTAAATAAAAAAAAAACACAACCAGGAAAAGCGTTACTGACACGATTACAAATGTTCTTCTCCTTTCAAATTATATCATTTGGATTTATTTTGGATTATCATTTGGAAAATAACATCGGAAAAAAAAAAAAACTTGCGAGTTGAGCAACCAAAACTAAATTATTTTCACAACTAATATTAAAAATAACATAAAATTGTGGCAAATTCCATTCATTATGACAAGATCGTGCATTTCAAAGGAAGCAGCACTTAATAAACAAAATCCTTTGTTATGAAGAAAATAACAATAAAAAACAAAAATATAAAAATATATTAATTAACCGAAATGTAATGAATACTTCGGTTATGAAAACAAATTTTATAAAAAAGTGTGAAAATCCCATAAAATAAATCTTAATACAAAAATCCTTTTGAAGATCTTAAATCTTAAAGAATTCTCGAGAATTTTAAAAAATAAGCAGCGGATAAGAAACGCATTAGAACACCTCCGCGGCCACCTGGCTGGTTGAGTTAGAAATTTACAAAAAAAAATACAAAATAAAAAAGCTTCCGATATTGTTGCTTTAATCCTCTCCGGGCGGATAATAGGAAGCACTTGAGCCGATCGACCCGCAATTTAAAAAAAAAAATCTCGCCCCATTGTACTGGCAACCCTTGATAATTATTATTTTCGTAGTTGGCGACACAGGCGGGGACAATGGCTCCGCTTCCGCGCGCTTCCTGTTTACTTTCGCGCGCTATTACACGCCAATGCCTCGCGGGACGATAGGCCAATTTGAATTTCGAATCTTGTATAATGGATTCTTTTCACGGGCGGCTACGGGTGTGTAATTTTGTTTTCTTAATATAAACGCGCCGGCGACGAGTTTAATCTATAATGCCAGTGTTTTGATAATATGAATTTAAGCGGCGCTTTTGTTGCCAAAGATAACTAAATCTATTCAAACACTCAAAAAGGAGGAAATTATTCACGCACAATTATGTTTATAGAAAGAGCATGAGTGAAATGTATATCTAAATTTGAAATATATAAACACAATTAGGTTTTTTTTTTTTTTCTAAATATTATATCATTTATATGCATAACTAGCTTTTGCTCGAGATTTCGTGCACGCCCCTTTTTCTTAGGTAAAATCTTTATGCTAATACATATATATTTAGCCAAGTGATGAATTTGGATGACCCCTCGGTCGAAAAACAGTACTTTTTTACTGGATGAAAATGTCACGCTAAGTCCTTTTCTGTATCCCTGACGTGTTTTACAAATTTCATGGTAATCGGTTGAATGTTGAAGCGTCAAAGTGTAACAAATAAACTCACTTTCAAATTTATAATATTACTTTCAAATTTATAACATATAGTTAGGACAAACGTTATCTCTATCGCTCAACAAGCTTTTTTCGGGTTTACTCTTCGAGTACGAATCACGAAGGAGCAAATATCCGTACATACAAAAGTCACCCATATCACTGGACGAATTATAAAGACGTGGGAATAGAAGTGACAATTGGCAGCACACAAATAGTTTCTGCTAGAAAATTACGAGGGAGAATTATGTCCACAAATGAACATCCTTCATTATTTTCTAAATACATCATGAAAGTCAGAGACAGAGAGAGAGAGAGAGAGAGAGAGAGAGAGAGAGAGAGAGAGAGAGAGAGAGAGAAAGAGAGAGAGAGAGAGACGAAAATGTTTTCAAATGTTTACGACAAAAACATTTCAATTTGTATTATGAATGATTCAATCCCAGGCAAGAGTGCAACAACTACTGCAACAATTGTATGCACCTTGGCGTCAGCCGTGGCATTGTTAAGACTAGGCACAAAACAAATGGTTCGTCGATGGATGTCGAGTGGGAGCAGTAATTACCGCCCCTATCTGCTCCAGTGGGGGGCGACAAAAGGCGGACGGGCCTAGACAATTCCTAATGGCTATTGTTTACTTAATTGGCAGAAATGTATATTTCACAATTCAACTGAGTTAAAACAAAAAGGTTATACTCTCTAGTATAGTACAAGATAAATAATAACCGCATTTTTAAATATCAAATTAATCTTCCTGGTTTCGCACATATACAATTGACTAAAGTAGATTAAATTTACATTAGTAGTGGCAGAGGACTCCCGTTTCTTGTGTCTACTAAGGTCTACTTTAGTATCATGCTTATTATATTTATTTTATTGGAGTCTTTCTGCCACCGTCAGCCTGCCTGCTAATCTTTAATTTTTTATACTTAGCGCAAGCCATATAAATGTTTGGAAATATATTTGATTAAAAAACATAAAAAAATGCATCTTTTTTATGTTAAGCTCATCAGACAGGTAGACAGTTCTTTAGTTGGTCCTTTTAGTAGTATTAAGGATAAGGAATCAGTAAGATAGACCCAAGTGCATAAAATAGAATCCACGGCGACGTGCACTGTTATTGTGTACATCAATAAATTAATTGTGTTTTGTTTCTGCCGAATGAGAGGTGGCGGGGTGGGGGTCACGTGACCCAATCAAACAACAAAGCCGTTGTTGTTGTGCGGTCCGGGCGGCGGCGGGGGAGCCAACGCGTGCCGGGGATTAATTCTGTTGTCCATTGTACAACAATTCGCCCACTGGGACGACAATTAATCACATATCAATTTGACGTGTCTATTAGAACAATCCTTTTCTATACTTCGATGCCTTAAAACCTTTAAAACAGAGGTCTATAACTAGAATGTATTGAGACGTGGGCACTGACGATATGTCTCGTCTACAATGGAGAGGACATTGCTTGGAATTTCTCCAAGTATTGTCGGAGAACCAATGTAGTCAAAGCCAAGGGAGTCCATGGGTCAGCTAAAGTGGAAATGAGCAGGACTAGTCTTGGAGTGGAGACTACCTGCTCGCTGGTCCATTTATTCAAAAGAAAGATTGGTAGTCCAGGACTATGGTGAGCAATTTTAGCCTACATATTTTCCTACAACTGAATATTGTACCAAAGTTATTTGATAAACCGACAAAAATATATTTTTGTACATGTTATCGCGAAATTAAAGCACAAAAAAGTAGAGAAATATTTCGGAGAAACAATCTTCTGTTTATAATTATTTGCAAAAATTATATCCACCCTTCGAAAAGAGACCGCCAATGAGACAGTCCCTTTTTTCCCTATTCTTAGCATTCTTAGCAACCCCTTTTAATTACAATAATTGCAGTGAAAACTAGAGGTAACATTATAAAACACGAGTACTTTAATTTTACAATTAAACATATCCAGAAACGAGCATATAAATAAGAAAACGACGTGCCTAGATATGTCTAGGAGGACAAATAAAATTTCATAGACCGTACTTAAAAAAGGCACAAGCCGTCACAGTACAAGTTAATAAATAAAATAAACAGGCTATAATTAAAATTTTAAACTAACCCCCGACTTTCTATGTGACCCAACTATCTGCTGCAAGTTGCTGAGGAGTTGGGTGTATCACAGATCAAGCAGGTTACCATGTCATGGAAATACAACCGATGTAACAGTATACCAAATTTCACATCAATCGAATCTATGGAAGTTAGTGAAATCCTTTCGTCAACTAGGAAATGAGCTGATGATCTTTCAAACGCCTGAACAGATCTTCATGAATTATTCCTTAAAACCATCTCGATCATATTAGCTTTCAAACAGCAACAAAAACCGGATCAAAATTTGGGAGCTACGATTTCATACACAGCCACACCGCTGCTTAAATTCAAAAGTACCACAAATAAAAAAATTCAAAAATACAATCACAATCCTTCATATTGTATGTTGCAAAAAGATTCATGGTTGTTTTATTCCATATTTAGTATATGTATTTTGATAATTTTTTAATATTCAAAAGTTACTTATATGCTTATATCTCATCTAGTATTCAGTTTAATGTAAAAGTACTTAAAACATTTAATGCTACTTAGAAATACGCTTCTAACGATGTATAATATGCATATATAATATATACATATTTGATATATATCTAATAAGAAAAAAATTGACAAAAAATATATTAACATTTTTACGATTAGCTCTCCTGTAAAAAAGTGTATATAATTTTGATTTGTGGTACTTTTGAATTTAAATTTCATGTTAAAATTATATAACACCCCGTTTTTACGTCGGGCGTTGAAAATAATTGGTTTGTTCTTTTTTTGTTCACCGTATCAATTGATTTCGTAAGTTCATGTGACGCTAAAAAGTTGTTAATTTAGGCGACTGCGATCACATGAAATGTATGTATGTATGTATGTATGTATGTATGTGGCCTATGAAGGAGGAAAATTGTGGCACTCACTGTGCTGCTGATGGTGTGAAGTTCCATGTCCACGCGATGACGGTGGCGGGACGGCAGAGAAGGAGCGGTCGCGTGGCAAGTGGTGACCGAGCATTCGGTGACCGGCTGCTTCGAGGGAGCCCTGGGTCATCGACGGCACCATGCCTGCACAAACAAACACATTTATCAATAGCTCTTTATTTCTTTTACAACTTGTATAATAAGGGTCCTATAGTCTATTAGTTTATAATAATATGCACTGCTAATATTCATATTAATCATATCTATACATACATTGTGCTGAATATTTACTGATTTTTATTTAACACTAGCTGATGTCCGCGACTTCGCCCGCATAACTTTGTAAATTATATACTAAAACCTTCCTCGAGAACCACTCTATCCATTGGTGAAAACAACATGAAAATCGGTGCAGCAATTTTTGAGTTTATCGCGAACAGACAGACAGACAGACAGACGCGGCGGAGGACTTTTTTTATAATGTAAGGATGTTAGCAACTTTTGTACAATAGTCCAGACACTTATTTTATTGTCTATAAAATTTTATGCAGATTCTGCAGGTTGTGCATGCAGTTTAATACAAATATATTTTGAAAATAAAAACAAGGAATTTTTCTTAAATTCTTTAAATTGTGCGCCAGTATAATTTGCTTTACGTTGTTACGCTATGTTTAAATAGGACATTAAAATTTTACCGATTCGCGGTCTCCAGTTTCTGTTCTCCTGATAACTGAGATCGCCAGGCTTCAACACCCGAGGCGGATCCTGTGCACCTTTCAACCTGCGCGCGGGGAAGACGAAGTCCTCGGGATACTCCGGGTCCTGGAACCGCGCTACTACCACCTGGTTGCCCAAAACTGGCTTCAGACCCGCCACCGGCGATGACAATTGTCTGTTCAACAAATTATTAGAAAGTCAAAAACATCGCATTTGAAAAGCGAGAAATTTTATATTGGCAACTTTGTATTCGTTTTTTTTTTTTTTTGAAAATCCCACAGGCACCTAACATTTTTTCATGATAATAAAAATCCTATAGTTTATCCAGGTAAATTATCAATACATCTGTAAAAAAAGTTAAACTTCAAATCGGTTCTGCAAAAATTCTAAAAACTATTTTTTTGACATCGGCAACATAAGAATAAGTCTAACCCGCCAATGATGACGTTGTCAGCGCTCAGCATGACCTCGCCGCGCACGCCGTCGCAGCGGTACGGATAGCGCTGAGCGCTGTCCACGAGCTCCCTGAGGCGCTGCGCCGCGTCGTCGTAGAGCGCCCTCAGCGTCGAGTAGGCCTTGTGCGCTGGCGCTACGTAGAGGCGGTCGTTGCCGCGTACGTTGCGCTGCACCTCCGCCTGCGATAGCTCCGCGTAGTGCGGCTCCAGCGCGCGGAACAGCCGCGACTCATCCACGAACGGCAGCAGCGCCACCCCCTGCCACGCGAACTTCTTGCCGTTCAGGTCGATCTTGAAGTCCGTCGGGTAGAAGTCGATTATCGGCGAAAACTGCAACAACACGTTTATGAACTTAGGGTCATTACACACCGGAGTCACATGAATACATGAAAGAACCTTCCCGGACTTATGACTTTTTGGTTATGTTTGAAAAGTTAACTTACGGGGTCACTCATGAGCTTGGCCCAGGGTTGGGGCACATGCTGCGAACTGGCGGCTGGGAACACACCCATCAACTGCTCCAGGGGACGGAACTGCAAAACAAAATGCATTTTATTTTATTTTATGTTGATCATCAACTTTTCAACCAACAAGATACTATTGTGTTTATGCCACCAACACTCACCGGTTGAGTGCCCTTTTCAAACTTGGTGGAGAGTCCGCATATGTTGACGAAGTCGGAAGCGAAGGGCGCGTAATGGTAAGGGAAGTACCACTTCCAACTGGCGCAGCCCTGGTAGTAGTAGCGCAGCACCCAGCACAGCCCGCGCACGTACTGCAGCGCCACGCGGTACCTGAACTCGAGATTGTCTCTGGCGACTTCGAACTTGCTCTCGTAGTAGCGCTCCTTGAAGCCCTCCTCCCAAAGACGGACCTCGTCGTGCGCGTCCTCGTCCTGGTCCAGGCCGGCCTCCGCCGCAGACCGTTTGCGCCCGCGACCACCCTCCGACTCCTATTTATTTATGGAGAAATAACAACTGCAGTATAAGTAAACATAAAAAAAAACATTGTGTGGTTTTATGAAACTACGATGCAAGTGAAAACTTTTTTTTTACACTTTTTAGCCTTGGCTGCTTTGCCGAACGCCTTACACCTTACCCCTTCTACTCCGCTGTCGGCTGTGATGCGAAATGCGACAGAAGGACGAAAAAATTTGAGGCGATGGAGTAAAAGTTTCACTTCAAAACTTAAAAAAATATAAAAACTGAAAAATATGATACCACAGTCATATTGCACAGAAAATGCTAGACTCTGGCTGTCAAAATGACTTCCTCACCATTACTTGCTCACGTACAAACAAACACAAGTTAGTGATACGTATTAAGTTATCTGCCCCTAAAAACAATGCAGAATATTTACAAGCTTACGATAGGAACATGCAATATGCAACATAATTATGCTGGATGCTGGATACATACTGAAAGTAATAAATAGAAAAATTGATTGAAACTCACCGCTGGGACGGAGTTCATTCCGGCCAGACGAATGTTGGCCGCCTCCTTGCGAGCGTTTGTCACAGAACGCGCCTCACCGATCGCCTGATCAATTTCAAGTACTACCATTACTAATAGTGCATGCATATAAAGGTCTAGATTCTAGATAAGACTAACGAATTTATACAAGTTTATATTTTGTTATAAAAAAATTGGGTAGACAAGAAGGTTATTTCGGTTTGCACCAGTGCATAGTGTGACGTTTGCTTTGTGATTCTTTTGACAATTTTTTTTCTTTTGTAATTTGGTAGCCGATACCTTTAAGTTTCTATATAATTATGTAGAAATAAATTCCGTTTGATTTTATTAACAACTGTCAGTTTACGGACATGAAGTGCATAATAAGCATTTTCGACACATTTTACTTTTTAAAATTTTAATTTATATCTTACTAGCTGTTACACGCTTCTTCGCCTGTGTAACTTTTTAAGATATAGCCTATTTGCTGATAATGTAGCTTTTCATAGATGAAATTTTTTTCATTATTCTTTACAAACATACAAATCTTATCTCTTTATAGTATTAGTATAGATGTTAAGGCTAGTTCAGAAAGTGTGAATCTCACCTTGGGTGCGAACTGAGTGTTCTCGAGCAGATCAAAGTTGGGTCTGGCCTGTTGTTTCCTGGCCTTGTCGCGCGCCCTCATGTTCAACTCGTTCTGGTGACGTCTCCTGAATATCTCGTCTTCCACGTGACCCAGTTCGTCCATAATCACCTGGACTCGGTCTAGGTTCACGTCGCCCGAATCCGTGATCCAACCCTGACCAATACCATAAGTTCTTGTTACAACATGTTTTTGGTATATAAATTATATGATGACTTTTAAAATCACGTGCTTTTATATTTTCCATTTCTATAGAATCATAAGACAATAAGACAATAAGACAATAAATAAATAAATAAGTTAAATTTATAATTAAAGACTACAAAAATGTTCACCGAAAAATAAATTTTTTTTTGTTACTTTTTTTATTACTGGTATACTCTTTTAAGTCAAAGAAAACAAAAAAGTTTCGCTTTTAATTATTATTGTCTTATTGTCATGTTACTAGTCCATCTCCAACTTATGAATGCTTACATTCAGACGTGACTTAGGATATAAAGATATAAAAATTATATAGTGATATAACGTCAATCTCATTTATTAAACTGTTTGGTAGTATATAAAGCTAAATAAATCATAATAAATAAATAAATATAAATATCTTCACACCTTCCACACAGCACCATCTAGTTTCACACTAAGCAACTGATGCCAACTTTTAACTCCGCCGTTTTGCCGGTCCCAAGCCCGGATGAGAAAGGAGGAGGGTTGGCTCGAGAAGAGACAAAACCTCGCCGTAAAGCTGTCAACGCCGAACCTCGGGCGGCGGTAAATAACCCGACACTGTAGCCGGCCTAACCAGCAGGCTCAAAAGAGGTGAGGAAATGCCCTCTTTTACACCGTAAGCCTGTGGTCATGTCTCACAGGAACGGGGGTCTTGGCTTAATTGCCCGGACCGCGAGGTAGAAAGCCTCTATAAAAATTCACCCCAACCCTACGGTATGACGCGCGCCAAGAGGGTGAGTGGCTGAGGGGTTTCTCAGTCGCTAGCGGTCAACCTCCGATACCTGGGGACCTCGGAGTGTATATACCCTTAGTCGGTAACGGGAAGGCCGACTGGACGTTTTATATCCCGTATCTACTCGTGGGAACAACATGGATGAATTTTTACCAACATCACTGTTCTCTGGTTTGGATCTCGATGATCCATCTGAATCAGGCTCGCCTGGAGGACGCTCTGACGCCTCCAACACAGCCTCGATAAAAGCAGTTGACATGGGTGAGAGGCTAGACCATGGGCAATCAGTGGACTCAAAAGCCGCTGAAATGCCTTTGGCAACAGACTCGGTTCATGTCAGCACCAAAGAAAGTAGAAAGCCGCTTAGTAAGCTTTCAGGCGCCGCAAGGAAACGCCTGAAGAGGCTTATTGCAGCCAACTACTCAGTAGCTGAGGCCAGGGCTATTGCTAAAAAGCCCTGGGATCAGCTCGATATTGAAAGGCCTCCTCCGAATCCGACGAAGGCGAGGGTGAGCAGCAAGGAGGGAGACAACAAAACTCCTTCATTGCCACCCAAGGCAATCGCCTCAAAACGCCAACGCTCGGAAGAGGAATCTCCGAACCAGCCAAAAAAGGCGGCGAAAACGGAGGAAGCGCAGGCTGGCCCGTCGAGGGCTAAGCCTACGTTTAGAGAGGCAGTTGGAGCTTCGCGAGTGGGCATTCGCAACAGCGAACCCATGAGTGAAGAACAAATGAGGCTGACGCATCGCAGTATCATCCTCGCAATCACCAGGGCTGAAAAAGGTACTGGTCCAAAGTTCTTGGGATTCTCCAAAAAACCTGGCTGGATTCTCATTACGTGTGAGAACCAGTACAGCCAGGAGTGGCTTGTGAGCAGAATCCCAAGCCTTAAACCGTGGCCTGAGGCAAACCTCTCATACATACCAGAGAAGGAACTGCCTAAGCCCACAATCTGTACCACTTTTGTGCCCAGCAGCGAAGCGGAGAGCCTAGATGAAGCTCTGCTGCTGCTGAGGACGCAAAATGTGGGGCTCAATACTGAGCACTGGAAGACCATCAGCAGTAGGGCTGAGAAGGGCGGCACAGTAACGACCTTCTTCATAGACGACCCTTCTGCTGAGGTCTTAAAAGCTGCGGAGTACAGGGCCGCTATTGGCTTTAAAAAGATAATTTTTAACGTCAAGAGCGGCAATGACAACGCAGCAGAGTCCACTGAGCCAACGAAGGGCTCCAGCCGGCGCGAGGGACATCAACTGTCTGCAAAGGCAGGCGATGGCTCTCAGGTCGCTAGCAGGGGGGTTGGCACAGGAGGGCGTAAAGCGCACGGTGGAAAGGCCATCAGAGGGCAGGCTAAGTCTGCAGGTGGAACAAAACGTCCGCCGAAGACGATAGCCGGCTCCAAAGGCCCTTCTACCAAAAAGGGCGCTTAGGGAGGAAAAAAAAAAAAAAAAAAAAAAAAAAAAAAGGGATGAGGGTGGTTCAAATCAATCTTCACCATGCGATGGCTGCCACAGCGGTGCTAGAGCGGCTTCTCCTGCGGGGTGAGGTTGATATCGCTCTCATACAAGAGCCCTGGACCCAAAATGGTGCGGTTCTGGGACTCCAGTCTGCAGGTAAAATTCTCTATAATACCTGTGGCTCAAAGCCCAGAGCAAGCATAGTCTTCAATAAAAATATTGAATGTTTGCCAGTGCCAGAGTTATGCACTGATGATATGGCGGCAGCTTTTGTCAACATTAAGGGCAGGGAGGGAACACGAATTATCGTCTGTTCTGCGTACCTACCTTATGAAGGACAGGACCCCACGGTGGAGCTTGCGCGAGTGGTGGCGTACGCGCATCATCACAAAGCCGAGCTACTTGTTGGAGCCGATGCCAATGCCCATCACATAACGTGGGGCAGCACCGACACAAATAATAGAGGTGAGTTACTACATGACTTTCTCTTAGTTAACTGTTTACAGGTACTCAACAGAGGGAGCAAGCCGACCTTCGTGACAACCGTAAGGCAGGAAGTTTTAGACATAACCTTCGCCACTGACAACATGGCCAAGTTCATATCAAACTGGCATGTCAGTGAAGAAAGCTCTATGTCTGATCACAGACAAATTCGTTTTGATCTAGCAACATCTACAAAAGATCAAACTGTAACTTACAGGGACCCGAAAGCTACAGCCTGGGATGTTTATAACAACAAACTAAGGCAAAATCTTGAGGACTTCCCTAAAAGTATATGTACACCGGAGGAGCTAGAACATGCAGTGGAGGCTGTCTCGTGGGCAATAAGGAGTGCCTTTGAGGAAAGCTGTCCGCTCAGAACAAAGCACTCCAAAAGGAATGTACCCTGGTGGAACTCGAGGCTCCAGAAGCTACGGGAGAAAACCAGGCGTCTTTTCAACAAGGCAAGAAGAACCCTTGAGTGGGAGAACTACAAAAAAGCCTTGACTGAATACAATAAGGAGATAAGGAAGTCTAAGCGTGCTGCATGGAGGAAGCTCTGCGAGGAATTAACACAAATGCCTCAAGGGGCTAGAATCCATAGACTGCTCGCGAAGGACAAGCCTAGTCAATTAGGGCTGCTTAAAAGACCTGATGGCTCCTTCACGAACACTGAGGAGGAAACTCTTCAGTTGCTGTTAAAAACTCACTTTCCGGGGGCTCACAACTCTTCGACCGGGTCAGACAGAACGCCTTTACACCAAAGGCCTCGAAATGAGGACCGTAACAGAGCGGCTGATCTCATCCGACCCAAAGC
Source organism: Synanthedon formicaeformis (assembly GCA_945859745.1). Lineage (NCBI taxonomy): Eukaryota > Metazoa > Arthropoda > Insecta > Lepidoptera > Sesiidae > Synanthedon > Synanthedon formicaeformis. The sequence goes on from OX243970.1 coordinate 10,064,009, forward strand.
TGTGAAATGGGCTATTAGATCCTTTAAACCCCTGAAGTCTAGTGGTGAAGACGGACTGCTGCCCATTTTGTTACAAAAAGGCATAGACGTACTCACGCCGCATCTGGTAAAGATTTACCGGGCAAGTTATGCCTGGGGATATATACCAGAACAATGGACCCGGGCTAAGGTATTATTTATACCAAAGGCAGGTCGGAAGGACTACGCTCTGCCCAAGTCCTTCAGACCAATTTGCCTAACGTCCTTTATGCTGAAAACTCTAGAAAAGATTCTAGACAGACACATAAGGGACAAAGCCCTGGCCTCGAAACCCATTCATTGCACCCAGCACGCCTATCAGAAGGGAAAGTCCACTGAGACGGCCCTGTTACAACTAGCTGACAGGGCGGAAAGGGCTCTGGAAGATAAGCAGATAGCTCTGTGCGCATTTTTGGATATAGAAGGCGCTTTTGACAATACTCCCACCAACACTTTAGTGAGGGGACTACAAAACAAAAATGTGGACCCGACTACAGTTAGGTGGGTAAAGGCCATGCTATCCAAACGTAAAGCGAAGGTCGAACTACATGATACCTCGTTTACTGTAGCAACTACAAGAGGATGCCCGCAGGGCGGAGTTCTATCGCCACTGCTTTGGACTCTTGCAGTTGATCAGCTTCTGTACAGGCTGGCAGAGCACAAGATCGATACCCTAGGTTATGCTGATGACCTAGTGGTGATCATAAGAGGCTTCTGCCAAAGCACTATTTCGGCCATACTACAGAAAGCTCTAAACGTCATTTGCGAGTGGTGCACAGCAAATGAACTGTCAGTTAACGGTGACAAAACCGCTATAGTACCGTTTACCAGAAAGAGGTTGCTAGACAAATTAAAGCCTCCTCTAGTAAATGGCAAACGAGTTGAATTTTCCTCAGAGGTCAAATATCTGGGAGTCACATTCGACCAGAGACTAACGTGGAATGCACACATTGGAAATGTGATAAATAAGGCTAAGGCAGCCTTATGTATCAGTCGTCGAATGGTAGGGAAGAGCTGGGGTCCGTGTCCCAAGCTCACCCATTGGCTGTACACTGCTATTGTGAGGCCGATGATCGCATACGCCTCTATAGTATGGTACAGAAAAGCCAACCAGAAGACGATTATTGACAAGCTTAATGGCTTACAGCGTTTGGCATGTCTGATGATAACAGGAGCCATGTCGAGTTCCCCCGGAGCATCTCTGGAGGCAATCCTGGGCCTACCGCCTCTGCATCTATTTTTAGAAAAGGAGGCGAAAACCAGTATGCACAGAATGATGAATCGGGGCAAACACAATTGGCTGTCCGAGGTACTGAGAGCTCTAGAAGACTCAGTACTAAGGGATCCTATCCTAGGCATGCCTACTGACACATTGTTACCACAGTACATAGAGGAAAAATCTTACACTGTGGAGTTACTCTCAAGAGAAAACTGGTCAAATAACAAGATCTTTTGGGAGGAAGGTAGCCTTTCTTGGTATACCGATGGGTCCAAATCAGGACCTGACGTAGGTTGTGGAGTGTATGGCGGGGACCAGAATTACAGGACCAGTGTAAACCTGGGACAATACGCCAGCATCTTCCAAGCAGAGGTCTTCGCCATCCTAGAATGCGCGGAAATCAACCTGCAAAGAAACTACGTCAACCGTGTAATTTACATTCACTCAGATAGTCAGGCTGCACTTCAAGCACTGGACTCGGACTCTATTGTCTCAAAGCTGGTGCGAAACTGTGTAGACTACTTAAATATTTTAGGGCGCAAGAATAAAGTGGTCCTAAGATGGGTACCTGGCCATATGGGGATCGAAGGCAATGAACTTGCCGACGAACTGGCTCGAGCAGGCGCAAAAGGTAGGCTAATAGGTCCTGAACCTATGTGCGGACTACCAAACAGCCTAGCTCACTGGACCATATGGAACCAGTGCTTTATTAAATCTTACAAACGCTGGACTAACTTGCCAGGGTTGAAACATTCCAAAGCGCTCATAAAAGCCTATAGTCGAAACGTGACAAACCAGGCTATGTCGCTTAGTAGGAGCAATTTGTGCATGCTAACTAGGGCACTAACGGGGCACTGCCGCCTCAATAGGCACCTTAAAGTAATGGGTCTCACTAGTACGGGAGAGTGTCGCTTCTGCCATGAGGCAGAAGAAACACCAATGCATATCCTGTGCGAGTGTGGCCCGTTGATGCACAAGCGAAGTCACATCCTAGGAAGCCACACAATGGCTTGTGAAGATGTGAAGAATGCCTCTATCAAAAAAGTACTACAGTTTCTCAACGTGGTAGGTATAGGTAGAGAGCTTTAGTTTACGTGGCGATCACAATATTTCAGCAATGGACGAAGTGATACTGGTTCTCTAGCAGACAGAAATAGCCACTAGCCAATAATAATAATAATAATAACTGATGCCAAGTATTATGGATACCAGACAGTTGATATAATATTTAGATTACTTTTTTTGTAAATACATACATATTATACATACAAACATCCATGACTCAGGTACAAAGGTTAATCATATGCTCCTAGCGGGATTCGAACTCGCGACCGTTTGGTTAACAGCTAGGGTTACTAGCCAATAGACCAAACGTGTCGTCAACACGAAACGTGTATGTGTGTTTTTGTGTGTGAATAATAAATGAATCTATTGCTCACCCTCGTTTTATAAACAGCCTTCTTGTACAAGTTGACTAATCTGTCCACCGCCCCCTCCCTTATCTCTAAACTGGGGAGGTGAGGTAAAAAGTCGTTGCCAACGAAAAAACACATGAAAACCCAGTCGTCGAGGGCCCTTTCGAAGTCGTAGGGGAACGGCAAGTTGGGCATTTGCAACTCCTTCTCCAGATATTCCCTGAGGACGCAGAGTCTCACGAATATAAAGTTGTCCTGGTTACCGAAGCCAGGGTCTGAGCGGACCAGTGCTACATCGGGAGTCGTTCCTGTACATTCCTTCATTTCGTGACCTGCAATAAAAGTATGTACTCATTTTATTTCTCACTCCCATAAACACAACAGCACAATTGCTGTCATTTCACGGTGGTCTTCTGTAAGGTCTTCGAACCAGTGACCTATGCGAAACTAGGCAAACAACCTTATCATCCAACGGGCTCGTCAAATGTGTATGGTTGGTTTCAGCTTGAATGATATAATATAATTTATAAAGATAAGCAGACAAAGTTGATATTACTCACCTAATTGTCCACACACGTCACACGGACGAGGTTTATTGGGTTTGAACTCCTCCCGAATAATTGTAAAATTGGGTTCATGGGTCGCCAAACCCAACATTATTAAATCCGCGTCTGCTCCGCACAGTACGTGCTGAGTGTTTGGATTGTGATCCGGTTGAGCTGAAAACTCAAAAAATATAAATAAATACACTGTGGCATGTCTAGTCTAGCTTTGACTTAGAAATTTACTTTTTTAATCTTTATTGTTATTATTAAAAATCGTTATAAACCTCACCTCTTTGTCTGCGTATATAGTCCATGATCTTATGCTCCCCCTCTCCGGGTACATTGGCATCTGACAGGATTACCTTGATACCTTTCCAGCCAGGATCATTGTTCAACCTAAAAACACATTCCATTTAAATTTTAATTGGTTTTGCCTATATGTACTATATGAATGACTAATCGCCGGTGAGTAAGGGATGTGCTAGAGCCCATTTCCCTTTCCCTTCCTAACCCCTATCATTATTCTACTATGACAGGCTGTTTACTTGCAGCACCTGTGGGGTTGCTTGTGTTATAGGCGATGGTAGTCACCTACAATCAACCTTGGTACGGCCAAGGTAAACCATTAAACCTCAACAGTAAGAACAATGTAAAAATTAGGTAATTTCATATAATAATAATAATATAATAATCCATTTATTTGCTAGAATACTTAGATACAGTTCCTACTGTATTTATCTCCTGATAAATATAATTTTATAGTACAAGTATTCTACCTGTGTACAGGCGTGCAAATATTAAATTGTTTTACAAAGTAGTCCGTTTTGCAAATACGTAAGCATATATGTCATTGACAGACCTGTCATGTATGTAATAGTGAAGGCACTTGCTGAGTCTGTCCATAAAAGGGGTTCCTGGTGTGATACAGTTTGAATCAAAGTGAGCCTCTTTCGGTCTCTCCGGTGGTAAGTATGCACCTTTAGCTTCCAGTTCAGATCGTATGCGAGCAACCTCTTCAATTTTCTCCTGAGTTTCCTTTGAAGCTCTGAACCGGCGTGACCTCTGTTGATTCATTTTTGCCCTAGGCGCCTGAGGGAAGTTCGTATTTAAAATTTAGAAATACAAAAAATATCAAATCAAAATACCTAAGAAACAAAGCATATATGAAACATTAAGATAAAAAAGCATGAAGTGTGAGCAGGCTGGGAGAAAGTGCTAAAGCTTGTTATTACAAGACAAAGCCTTCCTATGTCATTAGAATTAGACTTAAAATAGTGTTTGTTTTGTTTTAGTGCTAAGGTATGAGATGAAAGTCAGTCGTAATAGAAAAATTTCAATAGAAGTTCATAGCTTTAAACAATTAGACTTATAAAAAATAGCCTATGTCACTCATTGATACTATAGCTTTCTATAGGTGAAAGAATTTTTAAAATCGGCCCAGTAATTTTTGAGTTTATTCACTACAAACATACAATAATACCAATCTTCTCTCTTTATAATTAATATGATTTTATTAATCTGGTTTTGACTGTATTTGTTACACATAAACTACTAATTCATTAAATACTTCTTTGCAAGTCTATAGAAGCAGTTTTACATGTTGGTATAATTTAATCATAATATATCGTTTACATGCTACGATTAGCATCCGAGTAGTAGTCCGAGCGCAATAGGACCGTGTCAACCCCGCTTAACCAAATAAACAATAATTTATTCATTCACTTCTCATAAAATAAAACGAAAAATAATTAGTGACAAAAAAGTACATATACTTACAACTCCATCAATAGCCATATAAAGCAATTTCCTTGGTCGTACAATACGGAAAAGCCTATCAATACATTCGAAAATAGCCACCATCATCTCATCTTCGTCTTTAGGCGCTGGTTTATCCTCAGGGTGAGTGCAAGGGTGAATGATACCATTCATATCCAAATATAAATTGTCAAATTCTATGCCATTGGGGTTAGGTAATGAAGAATCGGCATACACAAGTTCGCCGTCCACGTCAGTGGGCTGTAATTTATATATGTATTAACAAATTGAAACAAAATAATACATTAAATGAACACAAAATACACGAACTTGAGGTTATGAATTTACCTTTTGTTCAACACATTCTACAATAACACTTGAATATTTGCGGCTGAGCCAGCGAAAGAATGCTGGCACTCCCATCTTTGATGATATTAATTTATCGAAGCTTTATATTGATATTCAAAAACTTGTCTCGTCAATAGTCAATACAAACAAATAGATACGGCCATATTTCTTTCATTCCACCATCATTCCACCGTCCACGTTCCACCCACGCACAGTTGACGCACAGCATAGAATAGAATATAGAAGATTGACAATGACAACTATGACAAATGACAATGCCAGACTGACTGGTGCCGACTTGCTGAGGGAGAGTAAAAGACTATACTACTCTATACCCAGTCCATTCTATAAGTCCATGCTCTTTATTCATTACACAGCTATCTAAATAGAAATTAGAGAATATTTTAGTATGTACTTTGATGTTTTGCTTTGTGACATTTTAAAGCATCCCGAGGAATAAAATTGTAAACAGTTCTGTTCTGTTGTTCTGTGTCAGAACACAGGTGTCAAGGTGTGTTATAGTTCGTTCGTAAAATGGAGCTTGATCCCTGTGACAGCTGTCTTTGAAACCACGCCTATGAAGTTTCGTGTGTCATGACTATACAATGTGTGACAAAGTATGCTAAATAATGTCTTACTTTATTGTTGGGAAAGCCCACTTAGTGACGTCCATCGACGTGATCGATCATGTGAATAAAACAAATTTAAACAAATTTAACATTTCTGTTATTTATTGTTTTGACGGTTTTAAGTCGTTGCTTTAACTGAAATAACAATTTTTCTATACCAACGATGAAATCATCGTTGGTATAGTATCGGTTGTAAACCATTATATTAATGGCACCTACGTGTAATGCAACATCTTAATCCTGTTTTATTTTGTTAAAATTATGTACATTTAATTCATATTTATTGTACAGTTATTTATTAATGTGTAACGATTTCATTATGCAAGAGCCACCGAAAGAACGTCATCGATATTGGTGGTATAGCAACATGCGATTTCCTGAAAGATCACGCCCGTACGAAATACATTTCCTGCATGGTAGGATTGCAACACGCAAGAGTCACCGAATGAGCGTCAGCTACATGGGTGGTATTACGACACATCTACAAGCGATTCCGTGAAGCATTGCAAACCTTATGAAATACATTTCACATAATTTTCGGGCGTATGAATCAGTCTGAATCACCGCACACCTGCACCGAAGGCCACCTTACATACTCCGGTCAGCATTTGGATCTAACATCGACCAGTGTCCACTTCAACGTAGTTATAAGCAAATTCTTTGTGCATTTGGATCTAACATCGACCGGTGTCACTTAAACGTAGTTTTAAGATAAATCATTGTAACAGTATTTCTTTTTAATTAAATTAATTATAAGTAAAATAGGTTTTTTTGCATCCTGTGCTGCCACCGAAATTAACTAATGCACTACTATTTATTATCAATGACAATATTGTACTAAAAATATCGATAAATATGAACAAATTGAAACATGTTGCCCAGCACTAGGTCTGTCACATCTGTCACAGGGATCAAGCTATATTTTACGAACTGTGTTAGTTACTGTCATTTGTCAAGCTGTCATTTTTATTTCTATTTTAATTCTTATTCGATTTGTTTGAATTTGAAATTTTGATTTTACTATTTTCTTTGAAATAAAATAGCACAACCAACAATTATAATTAGTTAGAATTATCAATGGCTAACACATCAAATATAATACCTTTATGTAGATGTTGTCACAAGAATGGTGTCTTCAAGAGTCTATTCTACGACTTTATTTACGGCAATGAGATTGAAAATTATTCGCAGATGTTGTACGATACATTCGGAATTTCTGTAAGTATATTCAAAAATGATTTTTACCTCATCATACTTCTACTAAGTAGTATAGCATGCTTTCTTACTACTTAGTAGAATGACTATATTATGTAGGTACGTTCTTTATTAGAAATTAGCACGTCTGTTAATATAGTATGCTTGAAAAAAATCGACAGTTGATTTTCATGCATACATACTCCTTCAGCATGTCAACGTGTTTGTTAAGCAAGCTCATTTTAGCTTCTGCTCACTCTTGAGTCAGATATCGCTGAGGCCTGCACCTGCCACTGGGTCTTTGCGTCCGTTTCCCAACTACCACTGAGCGACAGTCAGAGCCTACTAACGGTTGATCCCCCACATGTTCCGGAGACGCAGCATGCCCTAAATGTTATTATGTAAACAATCTCTTTATCTCCTATAGCTATACAAACAATAAAGAAGTGGTTAATTAATATATGAAAAATTAATCAATACAAAAAATATAGCCAATGAACAATAAATTCAAATACTTTTCTTTATTTTTGTTAATTGCAATGCAACCGTTAAATAATTAATAAATATTGTAATTTATTGTTTTCAGTTTGTATCCCTAGAATCAGAATGTGACAAAATATATACAATATGCGATGAGTGTATTGAAAAACTACGATTCTCAACAGAATTCAAGATTGGTGTTCTTGCCTGTGAAAAAACTATTGAACGTAAGTCATTGAGCATACTCTTATTGATATGAGTGCAGTAGCCACAACATGACAAGACCTCTTGTCTTTTTTATATATAACTAGCTGGTGCCCGCGACTTCGCCCGCGTCACTTTGTAAATTATATACTAAAACCTTCCTCGAGAACCACTCTATCCAATGGTGAGGACGGCATGAAAATCGGTGCAGTAGTTTTTGAGTTTCTTGCGAACAGACAGACAGATGCGGCGGAGGAATTTGTTTCATAATACGTAATTATTTCAAGGTCGACACGATAGACAGGCTGGCGGTACACTTGATGGGAGATGGTATTATTTCGTAATTGTCTGCTACTGAATTGAAATAATTATTAAATAACAAATTGTTCCTTGAAATATTTCATTTTCAGATGACCCATCAATGAGAAACGATGTGACATTTAAAATAGAAAAAATGTGGAGTTATTCGTGCAGTGATAAAGGTAAAAATAGTTAGTCCCAGTTTTGTCATATGAGCTCCAACAATCAAATAATTATTATTATTCAAGTATTACCTAAATTTAGGTATATTTTGTTTTACCACTGTAATCAGTTTTTATAATAGTTAAGCTGAAACAGATTTACTGTATAAAGCGCTAAGCATATATATTGTATTGTATTTTCTTTTTACTCCACAGCATGGTCACTTGTTTTTTTAAATTCTATCTTTGGTTTGCAAAATACAATTCTTCATTTGCATCTCACTTCACTTGTGTGGGCTTATGACAATAGTCTATTTCTTATTTTTCTGTTATATTGCTTTTTTTAATTTTATTCAATATTGCATCAAATAGATTGTGCCTTGTCAGAATTTGAAGTGTGTTCAAGTTTTGATCGCCGAAGGAAATGTGAAAGCTTTAAATTTTGCTCAAAAAAAAACCAGTTATTTTTGCCAAAACCTTTTGTTTATTTCTCAGACTAGTAAATAGCACAAAAGACAACTTGATAGATCTACATATAAATAAAACTCATTGGATTGTTGGCTGTTCTCATTCTAATTTTTTTTAGTTTTGTGTTCTAAAAATCTAGTCAGGGATTACAGAAAATTTGTCGTGCTAAAATCGCTATCACACTATTGAATTTGAAGGAAACCAATTTAGGAATTTAGATTTTAAATTCTATTATCTATTTTCAACTCTATATCTTTGATTTAGAAATCAATTTAGTGTAGTGTGATCAACTAGTTCACTACTTAGCTTCCTAAATTGGTTTCCTTCAAATTGAATAGTGTGATAACCGCTTTACCCCTATTCGAAAACCATAGAGATGCCACTGATTACGTCACTAATTTTTACAGTAGGACCGTTTATAGATGACATCACCAAAATTAAAAGTGAAGAAACCAACAATGATGTAGATAGTGCCATAGGTGTAAATGAGGTTTTAGATGAAGAGTCCAATGAAGATGTCAGGATCGAAGAGAGTGGAGACGGATCAGATGAAACTTTTTGTGAATCTGGTATGTATATTTTTTTTTTTTACTATAAATTCTGAAGTGTTACGCGGCACTCTCCCGCCACGTGTCGCTTACATATACGACAATTAATTTAATAACATAAAATCATAAGATTGATGACACATTTCGCTGCTTAAAAACTAAAGGGCCATAAAACCAAAAAATCCAAAAATGTTTTTATTGCAAAAATACAATCACAATCCTTCATATAGTATGTTGCAAAAAGACTTGTGGTTGTTTTATTCCATATTTAGTATATTTTGATCATTTTTTATATATTCAAAAGTAACTTATATGCTTATATCTCTTCTAGTATTCAGTTTATTATAAAAGTACTTAAAACATTTAATGCTACTTAAAAATACGCTTCTAACGATGTGTAATATGCATATATTTGATATATATCTAATAAGAAAAAAATAAACAAAAATATTTTTTTTTTTTTCGATTAGCTCTCCTGTAAAAAGTGTAATTTTGATTTGTGGCCCTTTAGTCTTTAAGCAGCGATTTGGTCTAGTAAGTGACCCCTAGCTGTTAACCAAATAGTCGCGGGTTCGTATCCCGCTGGGGGCAAATGTTTATGTGTTAACATTTACAAGAAGGCTGTTTATAAAACGAGGGTGAGCATAGATTCATTTTCTTATTATCACTTCATTTATTTTTCACACACACAAAAACACACACACACATGTTTTGTGTTGACGACACGTTTGGTCTAGTCGCGGGCAGCAGCTAGTATAATATAAAGATATAAAGTAACTGTTTGTGCGCGTAGTTATTGCTAACAAAAAAAAATCATAAATTAACACTTTGATCTTTACAGAAGAACAGATAATAGCACACGAAACTAAAGTTAAAAGCGTAGAGACCGCTAATGATGAAGAGAGAACAAGTATAAATAAGATTTTAGATGAAGAGTCCAATAAAGATGTCAGAATTGAAGAGAGCGGAAACAAATCAAATGAAACTGTCAGTGAATCTGGTGGTATGTATGACTGTTTTAATAGTTTATTGACTGCAATACTAACGAAAAGACTAATGAAAATTTTAAGAAATTAAACAAAATCATAATAGAGAAAAATAAAATATAATAGAAGTAACTTCATAAATTTTCAAATAATAATACAAAGTAGGGAGTATTTTGAGTCAACAAATATCTTGTATGCCACTACGATCTCGCAAACGGTTCTAACGATTTTGACGAAAAATCTAGGGTTAGGGATTTTTTAGGTCTAGAAATCAATCTGTCACAGGGTCTTATCTACGAGATAATTCATTTTAGGTACCTAGTTTCTTTAAGGTTTTACAAGTCACTTTTCCTACATACAAACGTTTAAGGTTAATTACACCGCTGTTTTATGTTTAATTTACAAAAGTAAGCATGATACCGATTTATCTTGTCGTTAACTAAGTTTCTAGGCATACAATCCTTAAAAAAAAGTATTAATTTAAAAGATATGATCATTGAAAAATCCATATTTTAACACAAGTTTTAATGCAACTTTGAGGTTGAATAGGTCACTCTAGTTTACAAAAACTCCAAAATACTTTGCCCATAAACATTGATTAGTTATTCAAGAGTTGAAATAACTTTACACAAAATAGATATATGCAGTAGTTTTTTCATAAAAACCGTTAGCCCAAGGGTCTATTTGTGATTTTATCTGTCCTCATATTTGGTATGAATCGATGTGCATCTCACTCGACTTTTCTTCCCCCGCGGGTAGTGGAGGGAAGGCACGCCCACACAATAAATGGTATCAAGGAGGATAAGAGTTACCTCTATCCTCCTTGAATGGGCCGGGCAGGGAGTCACAGTGTTGCCATTTATACGGATTTATCCGTATATGTACTAATTTTCAACTTCACATACGGGTAACTTAAACATACAAATATTTATGCGGAATTATATGTTCAGAAATATAAAATAATAATAATTTTATAAGGATACAATATAAAAAAATACAATAAGTAGTATTGTACATAAATAAATACGAAACTAAATAATCCAGCTGATGGACAACACTGCCTAACAAGTATCTATTGCACCATTGTTTTGATTTCGATGTTAATTTATCAATTATTCATTTATTATAATTATTATTTAAAATCATACATTATCATTTTATTCCGTAGGTACTAATATTATAAATGCGCAAGTTTGTATGAATGTATGGATGTTTGTTACTCTCACACAAAAACTACTGAATGGATTTCAATGAAATTCACAACAATATAGCTTATACATCAGAATAAGACATAAAAAGATAAAAAGATATTGTGTGGATAAAAAAAAGATATTGTACGGATTGGGCGCCACTGTCGCGCGGCGACGCCACCGTTGTCACAGGGATAACTATGTCTGGCGTTACCACTCACATATTTCCTGCATTTCCTTGCAACGCGGACGAAGTCGCGGGCACCAGTTAGTTTTTAATAAATGAATCCTATGAAAACGGTTGTTTTTTTGCAATTGATATTTTTTTACAATACAATACACAGTCATACGGAATTTATACGGATTTATTAGGGCCCCGAATATTACTTCGTATAAGGTTGGCAATGGCAACACTCTGTCATCTGTCAGCTAGACTGAGCTAGACTAGAGTCTATAGTCTACTAAATACATCGTAAATATTATATTTATCTAGTTATTTATAACGTGGCATAGTTTGTACGTAAAGACATTATTTTATTATTTAGTTAGGCAAGGCTGTTGTACAAGTGACTTCATATTTTCATATCACATTGACTCTCTTTGGACAATCTCGTCACATTGTACCAAATTACAAAATATAAAAATAATGGGTAAGTTTTATTACATATTTAATCTAATTTTTGTTATAATATATACATAATTTTTGGTATATTATATAGGTAAACTCGACAAATAAAGTACTTTATCACCCTAACATTATTTGTATGTTGTAGAATAATAAGGTCAGTTTTCTTTTGAAAATTCAGTGACAATTATGTCAATCAGTAATCAATACCTATATTTCAAATCTAAGGCCGGTTTCAGTGCTCTCCTGACCGACCGCGGTAGCAATACGCGTGCGTACGGTCAGGCGAGCTTTGTAACGACTTGTGAATTTTCATACAAGTGACAACCGCGTCAGTCGCACGGTCGGTAGTACGTATCGTCAGTACTGACCGTCAGGAGAACACTGAAACCGGCCTAAGCCTTAGCGAATTTTGAAATGAATGGAATTTGTTATCGAAACTGATAAAGCACTTTTCTGGTCGGCCATACATAATACACGTTGTCTGGGACACCAGAAAGGACATAGGGTACCTTTCATCCAGAACGCGGACGAAGTCGCGGGCACCAGCTAGTTATTTATAACTCGAGACGGCTGGACTGAATTTTATGATCGTTATTTTAGAGATGGCAACGCTATGCAAATCATACTAATTAATAATGATTATCATAATATAATAATAATGAGTATCATATTATCATAATATACTTATATTACTCAATCAGGCGGAAATGGCTGGATGGATTTGAATAGTTAGAGTATAATAATTATATCTTAGAGCAACGAATATTTCTTATCCCTGTAAAGATAATTTTGTCCTAGTATTTTTTTTAAATTTATGGTCCATAAATAATAAAATTCTTACAGTATAAATAAATAGGTATGTGCTGCTTTTATAGCTATATGCTTTATTTTATGAAACAGAACCGCAAAAGGATCGTCGTAATGGAGAAAAAAAAAACGCTTATACCTAACTGCTTCTCGCAAAATGTGTTGCTAAGCGCAAAACTCGAAAACGGCTGGACCGATTTTAATTCTGTTTTCACTCATGGATAGAGGCATAATCAGGGAAGGTTTTTACGTAAAAAAATGCACCCCGGGTAGCTATTTGTAAAATAATTTTAAATCAGGTTCTATTTTTCTAGAAATTTAAAACTAATTTTTATTTATATAATTCCTGTTTTAGATCACCTCATGTAAACCATCCTGAGGCATATAAAGCAATTGTGGTTCAAGCAACAACATACAAAGCATCTTCTTCCTCATGTTCTGCTACTGCTACTCAAATTCGTAACTAAATCCCAGTGTCTATGTAGTGTTTATTTTATTAATTGTATATTTTTAACTAATATATTTTTGTTTTAGGTCACCTCAAGAATCATTTCTACAAATGGTGGTTCAAACAGACGTACATAATCAACCTTGTGTTTCCTCCTTCAAAGATATTATTCCCTCAGCACATGCCCCTTGTAAAGGATTTAGCTACTATAATATTCAGGCTCAAACTAACTGGGATGCATTGAAACTGACGCTTCTGTTTGTAACATCTCAAATTTGTAAGTATATATACAGACATTCTATGTAAGCAATGTATGGAGGAATCAAACAAATTAATAAAGTTTTCAAACTTGTTTGGGTTAACGGTTCAACCCGTTAACGATTTTTTAAGTATTTTGCGAAAACTTTAATAAGCACAAAAAGTATCAAAAACAAAAATTATCCACATTAAATTTTTAAACAAAATATGTTCTCTACATTATTTTGATTAGCTTGACGGTTTTTAAGTTACCGCCAGTTTTCAAACTTTGAAAGTTAGTATAAAAACTTTTATACTCTTGTTTAGAATTTTATGAGAATAATTTTTACCTTTGACACTTTTTTGTATGTATAACACCCGTATTCACAAATGATACTTGTCTAAGTAGCAATACTATACAAAGAACGCTATGCGTTACTCATATCAAGCCATCCCATTCAAGAAGTTCTTTACTATGTATTGAATAACGGCCCTGTGATTGGTTAATTTGTTGTGGCATACTTCACTCTAGTATTTGACAATTGATATTACAGATGTTAACTAATATTATAACCTGTATATGCCTGTATAATATTTTTCGTTTGGCGTTGCTTGTTTTATTTTTATTTCGGCGTGGGTATATGATTTTTATTATTATTTTATTGACCAAATATTAATATTACGAGACTGTAGGTTGACTGATTTTTATAAGGTCTCCAGTAATCATCTGTAAATAATATAATGGTAAATCATTTACTTCAATAAAGCTTATACTTTATTGAAACATTTTTTTTTAAGTCAATGTATTTCGTTATTATCTACAATAAATAATAAATTATATTCATATTATAATACAAATGTTTATTTGTATTTTTTTTTCCTAATTAGAGAGGTACAATAACCTGGAAACTCCCAAAAGCATAAAATCTTAGGGCCACTAGTAACTGATAAACAGGAGGTATTGGAAGGCCTCTTTTGGTTAGTTTGTCGAGATTTTAACTAATCAGTGGCAGGAGCACGAATAGAACAATATTATCTTTTGAAAATCTATTCCGCCTCCTAAATTCATCCGCACTGTAGTAATCGAAAGGATTTTTGAAAACCACCTATTACTTTTTTGTACTTATTGTTCGAAATCCTACACTGATATAATTATCAAACTCCTCTTCGCTACTGTAATCCATTGGTTGAAAGTACATAGTTGATACAAATATAATTTTCAAATTGAATATAACCTGAAATAACCGACGACCATTCAAACTCCAACGATTATAACCTTGCTTTTGACATAAGCCGGGACACAATGCGTTCGCTAATATAGCTTGGGCCTCGGCGGCTACTTTACCTGTGCGTCGATTTTGACGGACACATAGTGTCGTTCATCACTCAAGTGCTGTTTATGAATTGATTCGGCCGTCCCTTTACGTTTGTCAGCAAATCGCGTTAGGTCGCAAAAAATTGCACTGTTTTGATTTTTTGGGATGTTGTTAAGATAGATACCAGTAGTGTAAAACCAAGTTTGCATTTTTTTTTCTTTTTGACAAGGGGAAATCTCATCCATGGATACCCACAGACCCGGGGTGGCCTGTGGGTTATGTCGGACATTAACCGACTAAAACCCTTTGGCGTTGGTATTAGGTGAGGTTCCTCCACCACTTCACCTCTGTGACTTCAATATTGATAAGAACCTACACATTAATATTATTTGCACATTATTATTATTTTATTATACTCAATTTAACTTGTCTCCCCCTCCAAAAGGGATCTATTACTTATTTACTTGATAACAAGTGAAGTTATTGGCCCTACAGAGTTGTACTTGTGCTCAAATTGAAACTAAGTAAATGCTCTACAACTTCATTTCTCATAACTTTCCATGTAAAATGATATTTTGTTTCAAAAATTTCTAACTTTTTGGGAAAAATGACCCATTTTTGAAGTAGTGTATCTCGAGATCTGTTTGACATACAGAGCTGCGGTACACTCGAATTGTAGCAAAATTTATTTTCTTTAAGAGTGTCTAGGATGATTTTTCCATAGAATGCACTTTTCAGAAGTTATAAGAGAAAAACTGAAAAAAGTCTGAAAATTTCGAGCTTTTTCGAGCACCGTGCAGTTAGCACACAGGTCTCTCGAAACTGCAAACTTAGTTTTACACTACTGGTATCTATCCTAACAACATCCCAAAAAATCAAGACAGTGCAATTTATTGCGACCTAAGATGTCTTCAGTGACTGGGTTATTTATAAAAATGTATTTCTGCCTATTTCATTCCGTGTCTGACAAATATGATAATTTTAGTACTGTCAATTTAATTTATAGTTTAGTTTTTATGACAAGAGAATTAGCACCAATACCACGCATACATATCATAATAATTATAAAATGCGAACGAAAGTGTGTGATGATGATGATGTTCATATTTGTATTCAATCACGTATTGTATCTTACTCATCGGTATTTGTTACTCAATCACGTTAAATCAATAGCGCAACGGATATTTATTATCTCTGTGAAGTACCTAGTAATAAAATAATAACTCCATATGTGCTAATTTAGACTTTTTGTGTTTGTATTTTATATAACATTCATTTTTATGTTATACCAATGTTTATAAAATAAATAAATATGAAAAGTATTTTTCTTTTATTTACATCCTAATCAGGAAAATTAACCTTATTTCTATACTAATTTGTTTGTTTCTTTGCAAAGATTTAAATCTTTGTTTGTTTGCGTTGAATACGCTTTGAAACTACTGAACCGATTTGAAAAGTTCTTTCACTGTTAGGAAGCTAAATTATCAGCGATGAACATAGCCTATGTTATATAAATTTTCAAAAAAATTAGAGATCCTTACTAAAACTCCAATAATGTAACCCAAGGTGTAAAAAAAATTACTTAAAATATTCCTTACATCGCGTGCGCTGCGAAAACTTTGCAGAACACATCAATATCTATACAAAGTGTCGCAACAGCATAAGTATTTATTTATTTAAAAAGGCTTACCAACTAAAGACATACTAAAATCACTATATACAACACTACTGAAAGGAACATTACAAGTATGAGTTTAAATTAAATGTCTTTATTATACCATTCCATTCGAACGATATCACGAGTTTAAAAATGTAAGTATTAGAAAAAAGTCGCGTGGCGTGGTCGCCGCTCACCCCAGACTATAATATGCGATGTAAGCGTCATTTATTTGTTAAATACCCGTGCGAAGCCGGGGCGTGCTGCTAGACTAGTACTACAATAAATTAGTGATAAAACACTCGCGGCAAACGTCCGCGTTCGACGAGATCTCGCAGTGTGCGTTGCCTAACAACGTCACAATACGGTCCAATTGTGTATGTGTGCGCGCTATGTTCTAACTGCTCATCATCGGTCTTTCTCTTTCGCCCAATTTCTGTGTGAAACAGAATGAATTTTAGCTACAGGCAACGATGAGTTCGGGCTGTCAACTAGTTACGCCTTAATGGAACGATTACAAAAGCAATACCGCTAGCTACAGCTAACGCCATCTAGCGCCGAGTGAACGAACTTAATACTTTTTTTTTCCTTTTTTTTTTTTTTGCTACTTTATAACACTACTCCATAACAGATGGCGTTTGAATCGGATACCCGAAATCGATCTGTCAGGGTCTTCAAAAAATTCGTTGGTTAGTTTTTTTAATGGAACGGTTACAAAAGTAACACCGTTTGCTCGTTTTATAATTTTACATGTAAAAAACTTTAAACCTTTCATTGGTCGCCCAGTCTATATATTGATAATAAAAAAAACGACTGCTCTATAAAGTGTATAATACTCGTATATAATTCTCTTCACAGGGATCAAGAAGCACGAGAATGAATGCAATATTTGCAGTAAAACTTTTATATTCAAAGGTGCTCTAGAAAATCACGTCAGATCTCACAACGGTCATAAATGTCAATTTTGTGCAAAAATACTGTCGAATAAGAGAGAGCTCGCAAACCACATTAAGTCGAAGCACTTTGTTGACGGCAAATTTTGCTGTATCGTTTGCGATGAGACTTTTTTGGAAGTGCAAAAGCTGAATCATCACATCAAAACCCACATTAGACATCGCTGTGACATGTGCAATAAGGATTTTAAGTACAAAAGTGAATTGCGCAAACATGAAACTGTCCACAATGATAAGAGAAAGTTTAAATGCTCAATATGTAATAATCTTTTTATAAAACAACATTCGTTAAAGGTTCACATGGAAACACACGCGCAAGGAAAACCGTACGAGTGTCAAGATTGTGGAGAAATATTCACAACCCGAAGAAATTTAGGATGGCATAGACAGAATGTGCATATGGATGTAAAAAAGTACAATTGTCGGTATTGCGCAAAGGGTTTTTTTTGGAAAAATCGTTTGATCGCACACGAAAGGGTACACACGGGTGAAAAACCGTACATGTGCGATAAATGCAATAAATCATTTAGAAGTAAAGATGATTTGATTAGTCATATAAGAGTGCATGTGGAAAATAAGCCTTACATTTGTAGCGTGTGTGATTTTAGATTTAAAACAAGAAAAACTCTCAACAGCCACTTGGTGAAGCATACTAAGATGAAAAATTTTCAATGCAGTCTTTGTAGGAACACATTTGTACATAAACATTATCTTACCATTCATATGAAGGTTCATGGCATAGGAAAATACGAGTGTGATATTTGCAAAAATACGTTTAAATACAAGCAAGATATACGCAAGCACATGTTGGGACATTACAGCTTCAACTGATACTAAAAGAAAAGTTATTTCATAGGTACCGAAAATGCCTAGCATAAAGTCTCTTATGACACAAAACATTCTCTTCCCATTCCCTGGTTATAAATAAATAACAAAATATGCTTATAAAATTTAAATATACCTAGGTACTTGTAATAATAATCATGTTCATTCATTGTATTACAAAATGCAATTGTATATAAAACCAAGGAATTTTGAATTATTTATTTTATTTATCCCTTACTTACCCACCTACGTCCACCTTAGGCCTTTTTAATTTAAATTATATTTTTTTCGCAACTGAGATTATAAAAAGATATGTGTAGATAAAAGAACGAAGCTATAAAAAATAAGGTTGCTTGTATTTTCTTTTATTTATTTCTTGCAAAGTATCGTCTATGTAGTTTGTGTTCTTACAATAATGCAAGCATAGAGTAACTTATAATATATATGGAAAGCTGCTGGGATGCTACTCAGTAGGTGGTAGTGATACCGTTTGAATTTAAATACCGATCGATGGTGATAAGGACACTGATCTCTAATAAAGCACTGGATGGGGTATCCCATACAAATTACAGATACTTTCGTGTACCAGTTTGAAGCGCCGCCGTACGAATTTACGGGAACTAATTTTGACGTTAGCGTATTTGTAATCCATATATAAGTAAATAACGTCTGTTTTATTCTATTTGTTGATGTCTTAGGGACTGTTTAAGTTTATTTGTGTCCGCTTGAGTTTTGAGACATGAAGAAATGTGTATTATGTATCTATCATGCGGACATCACTAGTTTTAGTTCCATGTACTTACACTCCATAGCCTACAGCGCCAAAATGACAATTTTTAAATAGACATGAAAATAATTTGACAGAAGCCTATCCAGTGCTTTATTACAGATCAGTGAATAAGGATCATAGAGAAGTAATAAGTTGGACTATACCTTTTGAGACAGAACTTTAATTAATCAGCTGGTAATAAAATGTCAAAATCAAAGTAACGTCACAAGGGGATTGTTTTGACAAAGCAGTTGACATTGACAGTTTTATAGAAGTATTCAAAAAGTCCAATCAATCAGTGTTGTCAGCTTAAAAGATTTTCCGTCATATCTAGCGGATTTGGGTAGAAGAAAACATTTAATACAGGACGGATTTTTATGACAATCTAATATTGTCATAAAAATCCGTCATTGGATTAAATTATATTTGTAGCGGAGTTTCCTCAATCGTAAACAAGATAACACCAAGCAAAATAATTGGCTTCTATTCAAAATGGAAGGCATATTCATATTTGTATCACGCTTTGTCACTGTCACATAATGAAACGGAGAAAAATAATAGAATTTGTAAACAGAATAATACGATAAAATTTTATTCATTATTAAAGATACTATAATAATTATGCTGCAACAGATGGCAAAAGAGTTTACATTACAATGCCAAACATCAACCTCTACCGTCACAAAGACTGAGCTACAGAAATTAAAAGTGATAACGATTAAACGATATATATTTAGGTTAAATCTAAATAGAGTTCAATATTTCTTTTATATCTGATGTTACTACAACAATTTCAATTGAGAATTTATTTTTAATGTAATAAAAACAATAAAGTATCTTCATTTTAATTTTCGAATAGACTATCGCACTATTTTGATAGATTTTATTGAAGGGGAAAACTTTTTACCATATAGACGGAATTTCAAAATTATTGTTGGCAACACTGAATGAATTTAAAATTTAAATTCTGTAATCTGTATTATTTAATAACAAAAATGCGAAATTTAACTTATTTGAATTTGAATTATTACAGAAAAATAGTGAAAAATGTCAACTTACGGAAATATTGCAACAAGGCAGAGCTTAAAGATGATAGTAAAATTCAAAATATTCGTAATATCGGCATCTTAGCACATATTGATGCAGGTTAGAAACTAAATACATAATATAAACTGTTATTAAAAACACAATTTAGAATAAATCAATTGAAAGAACACTTATTTGAGGTTTATTTTGTAATGGAATTTAGTTCTGCAGTTTTAACCTAGACTCATCTGGAGAAAGATCGAATTTCTCTAGGGTCAGCAGTTCACTGTATATTTCCACTGGAGTTGATTCTGTCTTTAGGCGACGTGCCTGATATTTTGTAATAAAAGAAAAATGTGGTATTACTTCCTTCATTGGTAAAAGCTTCTTCTATCTCATTAAGTTAATGTCTTCACACATTCTACACAGCACCTTCTAGTTCCACACTAAGCAACTATAGATACCAGACAGTTGATATACTACAATACATAGATTATAATTTTTTGCTAAATTATTAACAATACATTTGCCCCTAGTGGGATTCGAACCCGTGACCGTTTGGTTGACAGCTAGGGTTACTAACCACTAGACCAAAGATGTCATCAGTTATCAATAAGGTCAATCAATTTTTACCTCTCTATTCTAAAATATCCAAAAAATATCATATTTTTCTCTCTGTGTCCATTAAATTAAAGATAAATAAATAATGCAAAAAAATACTAATTTATGGACTCACAGTGTGTGTAGGTACTGTTTAATTTGATTTAACTTTTTTCAAGGTAAAACTACAACTACCGAACGAATGCTTTTCTACTCTGGCACAATCAGATCCATGGGGGAAGTTCATCATGGTAACACAGTCACGGATTACATGGAACAAGAACGTCAGAGAGGAATCACTATAACTTGTGAGATTGTGTTAGATATTTTATTTTATTTTTAGATAGCACTTGTACTGTTTTGTTTTGGTAAGTCAGTAAGATATGTAAGTTGTCAGTGCACAACACTGAATTTGATTATCATTTATGGCTGATTTATCTATTCGAATTTGTATGATCTATTCTTTTTCTATTGATCAAAAACGTAACCAAATATAGCGTCGCCATGGTCACTGGACTGTTTTAAAGATGGAATTTGTACATTAGGAATTATCAAAGAGAGTTGACTCAGTGATTAACTCATTTAGAATTTGTTCGTATTGTTTGTTTAGTTCTATATCGTGAGTTGTTTGTTTACCTTTTTGATCAATGAAAAAAGAATATACATATATATGTTTCTTAATTTTTCTTTTGTTTGAAAATATGTATACCCTGTCGCGATACAGTTTTCTCATGGATGCCAAAAAAAAATACAGTCGAATTGAGAATCTAAAAAGAGGAGATTCTCAATTCGACTGTATTTTTTTTTAATGTTTGTTACCTCAGAACTTTCGCCTGGGTGAAACGGTTTTGTTATTATTTTTTTATTTGAAAGCTGGTGCTTCCCATGTGGTCCCATTTCAATTTGGTCCAATTCTGACAATGGCATCCTTGAGAAAACGGTTCGAAGTCGGTTTTTTTTTTTGTTATTATTCTAGCCATCATACCAGGCAATCTCAACCGTAATTGTAGCACCATAAATTTATGTAATTTTACCATTATATCAAAGGTTTTATAGTAGAAGCTCCTCGAAGAATCATATTTCACCCCCACCAAATAAATTTTCATTTCACCATGAAATCCATAGAAATAAAATACACAATGGGAGAATATTTGAATAGCTGCTGCGGTATCATTTCCATGGGGCGGCAGCCAGATAAACCTCATAGATACACCGGGCCACATTGACTTCACCATGGAAGTGGAACAGAGCCTTGCCGTACTCGATGGAGCCGTAGTAGTCCTGGATAGCTCCGCTGGTAAGCATGTCTGTATAGATTTAATAAAATGGTCATAAAATACCACATCGGAATATAGCTCTGGAAGCTGATTGTTGATAAATCTAGAGAAAATAATAATAATAATAAATCGTCACAAGGAAAGGGAATCTTCATTTGTTGCGGTCTTTGTTATAAATGCAAAATGGGGTTCCATTTCTAACAATGTTTACTGTTTAACCACTGAACCCATTTTGATCAAATTTGGTATAGAGATAACTCAAACTATGGACAAGGACATGATACTTATGATTATGATACTTTTTTCTGAATTTTTAAATATTTTTATCATTTTTTAAAAATGGTGTTGTTATTTTATTTGCACCGGGCGAATGAAAGGTTTAAAGTTTTTTATATGTAAGAAAGAAAGTCTTTGGAACATTATAGAAAAAAAATATATTATAAAACGAGCAAGTGGTATTACTTTTGTAACCGTTCCATTAAAAAAACTACCTACAATGTATTTTCTCGAAGATAAGAGACCCTGACAGATCGATTTCTAGACTTAAAAAACCCCTAACCCTGATTTTTGCGAGATTCAAAGATGAAAATATACTATTGATACAAGTAATCAAATATGCCGATCATATAAATAGGAATAAAATATTCAATAGCCCAACAATTGTTACTTGACAATTAGCAATTGTTATTAAAAATTTTTTTGTTAATAAGGTGTGGAGGCACAAACATTAACTGTATGGCGTCAGGCTGATAACTATCGAGTGCCTCGCCTCCTTTACCTCAATAAAATGGACAGAAAAGATGCAGACGAGGCGGCTTGCATCAAATCCATCGAGAATAAACTTCATGTGACTCCCTTATTACTCCATTTACCTGTGCGATATGATGGAAAACTTATAGGTAAGCTTAATTATAATTCTTACTGCTGTGTATTAATGGTTTATTTATCAATCATCATCAATCAATCAATACTAATAATAAATCTGTAAGTGTAGGTATTGTATGGTATGTATGTATGTATGTTCCTCCATAACTCTTAAACGAATTAACTGATTTTCATGAAACTTGGTAGATAAACATTTAGACGTACGGGACACACAGGATAGGCTACTTTTTTCTTTTTCAACGCGGACGAAGTCGCAGGTACCAGCTAGTTAAAAAATAATTTAGAATGTAGAAGTAGAAATTTATTTCTTTGACATGTAAGTACAGTTACAATCTTAATTAAATAAATGGGAACATTCTGCCATTAATATGGGCATATGAATTAAAAAATAAAGTATTATTTATTAAAATTAATAAATAATATTCAGTAAAAAGGTTATAATTATTTCTATCTAAACATACATTTTCACTAAAACAGTGTTAGATTTTTTTCTAAAATAGTGTATTTATATTATAAAAGAAATCTATTTTAGAAAATTACTCAAATTTTCATTGCACACTAAACAGTACAATGAAAAAGTCACAATAAGAATTGAAAAACTCTTTTAACTGCCTATTAGATAATCTCCTCAGCCTTCTGCTCCTAAAAAAACCTTATCACCTATGGAATTGAGAACTTTATTGAAAAGTCTTGATGTCTAATCTCTATTTAAAGCTTTTTGTATTTATGTCATCTACTTTTTACGTCATATCATATATTTGCGTCATCTACTGCCAATTTTTGGTACGAGTAAAATTATCTAGGTTGAGTTGTAACAATTATTGTAACACAACAAACAAATTGGTTTTTATTATTTTTTTTTGGTAAAAGTCTCTAACTATGAACAACAAACTTTGAAATTTAAAATAATAATAATAAGAAGAAGTATAATATAAGAGAATAGTAAGAAATTATTTTAATAATTTCAGGAATTGTCGATCTAGTCAATGTGGAAGAAGTAATCTGGACCCAAGGTCGCGGTCACAACATAGCTAGGCGAAAACTAACAGAAAAAGAAGACGGAAAAAGATGGGAAGCCACCATGGATAGCCATAGACAACTCATAGACACGCTTTCGTCCCTGGACGACGAGTTAGCGGAGACAGTAATACAGAAAGAGTCATTGGAGAATATAAGTGAAAAGGAAATTCACTCAGCCATCAGAAAGTGTACAATCGCCCAAACAGCTGTTCCCATTCTGTGCGGTAGTTCTTACAAGAACATCGGTGTGCAAACTTTGTTGGACGCTGTAACTTTGTATCTACCCTCTCCTCTGGAATGCAATAAACTATACAAGACTTTCGGACAGGATTTGTTCGCGAGAGCGTTCAAAGTCATACACGACGATCAGAGAGGTGTGTTGACTTTCCTGAGGTTGTACAGTGGTGAAATAGAGAAGGGGCAAAGGATTTACAATTTGAGACAGGATAAAAGCGAGCAGGTAGTTGTCTATTGTTTTAATCTGTTTTAAATTTTTGTCGAGGGTAGAGGTCCGTCCGACTCTGTGTTTAAAAAAGTGGTCCCAGAATACCAGTAAATTAAGATGGCGCTAGTGTAGCATTGTCGAGCTAATTAGACAAACATAAATAGATAGAAGATATGCTACACTAGAGCCATTGTGGCCACTTTTAGAACCCTTATTTTATTGTTGAATAGGACCATTTTGTCAGTTTGATTGTCATATAAGTCGTTACTTCTTCTACCCTCCATAGTGAAATGTGACGAAGCCCAAATGTTGGGTAATTTTTTTTATAAAGGATCAAGAAAAATTATCAATTAAAAAGAATACAATAAATAATAAAACATTATCAAGTGGACGGTCAGCCTGCCCGGTGAGCATTACACAAAAAAAAATCAATAGAAAATTGGACAATACTAACTTGAATATATCAGTTTAAGGACCTCTTTCACCGTCTGTCAAGTAGACTAATCGTCATTTAAAGTCACCGATCACCGGAGAAGATATACCTTTGATTGTACGATGAAAGTCCCAAACATTAAAAAGAAAATAAATAAAAAAATTCGCCTATCGAAGGATGCAGTACCTAAACCGAGTGCATAATTTAATAAAACATAAAATTATTTCTAAAAGTAACTAATCAACACTTCACTTGTAGTTGGTGAAAGAGGCCCTAAGGGTCAGCGCCAACGGACGGAGTGGCAGCGAAGAGACTAATGTAGTAACAATTTAAATTCAACCTAAAGTGCTCCTGAATTCGACTGTATTTGGTACAATGAAATAAAATGACGGCGAGCGACTCAAAGCGCGGTCGAGAGGCGCGCGGCGACCAAATACAGTCGTGTTCAGGAGCACTTTAGGTTGAATTTAAATTGTTACTAAATTAGTCTCTTCACTGCCACTCCGCCCGTCGGCGCTGACCCTAATAGTCAGTTGTCAGTAATTGTTTGTGTGAATTTACAGAGTGGACAGTTGTACATCGCTCTGGCAGACGACTATAAGCCCGTGGAGAGAGTCGGCGCTGGAAACATTGCCGTCGTCAGTGCACTCAAGGTAATTAATATTTCTTAAGAGCCCTGAGCCTTAAATATAAATCATCTTGCTCACCGAACTTGGGAGAACTAAATAAAAATACATTTTTTCACATGTTTTTCTATTGAATGATGCCAATTTAGCCGATTGTATATCCACAGACGACCATGTCCGGCGAGCTGATCACGTCCAATCAGTCGTCAGCCAAAAGTGCCAAGTCCCGTCTATCAGCTCTCCTTGAGGACCCTCAACAGGTGGAAGGAGTGGTGCTGCCTGGTATACGCCAAAGGTTGCACTCCATGGACACGGAACCCAACACGGAAGAGCTCGCAGATGTGCTACTCGGCATCGGTAACTTCATTGTAAAATCAATTTCTCTTGAAACATGTAAAACGAAAGGAAAATAATAATATCATAATCATCATAGCGATGACGCCGCAGTCGCCGCAGTCATCGCTTTTGTTAATGGGCTGTTTTCCATTAGCGCCGGGGCTTCGTTTTTCCACTGAGCCGGTGTTGATGGGCCGGTTTATGTCTTACGTAAACCGCGCCGCGCACTCACACACGCACACGGCTACAATTCATATACAACACACATGCAGTTGAGACGGCACCGTGCCGTGCCGTGGCTAATGGAAAAACGCCCAATGGCTCGCACACCATCGCACGCATCGTACTTGTTTTATATGAATGGCGGCGCGCCGGCCGCAGCGTCCGTATAAGTTGGTGACGTCATCAGCTGCGGCTTGGGGAATTCGGCCGCTTTAGATAGGTACTGCGGCGACTGCGGCGCGGATAGGTGTGCGAGGTTCATATAAAATAATTCGAATGCGGCGACCGCAGCGCGTGTCACCATTACTGTAAATAAATTCCCAATACATACTTCAAATCGCAGTTTCTATTGATTGTGAATTGTTGGGACAGGCACCAGTGTCCCAGAGCCGGTGTTCTTGTGCTGCATCGAGCCCCCCAGTCTTTCGCAGCAGCAGCCCTTGGAGACGGCCTTGGCAGAGCTGCAACGCGAAGACCCCAGCTTGAGGGTCTCCACCGACGAAGAGTCGGGACAAATCGTCTTGGCCGGTAATAACTTTATCAGCACCTACTATTATATTATAGTATAACTAGCTGTTGCATACGACTTTATTCGCGTTACCCTATAAAATATAGTCTATGTTACTCCCTGACTATGTAGCTTTCTACAGGTGAAAGAGTTTTGAAAATCGGTCCAGTACTTTTTGAGTTTATTCATTGCAAACATACAAATCTTCTCTCTTTATAATATTTGACTAGTATGTGCCCGCGACTTATAGCCTATGTGTTTATTACTGTAGAGTTTCATTAAAATAGATACAGTGATTTTGCGTTTTTAATAGGATATTTTCAAATATAAGTATATTAGAAAATCTTCTATTAAATTGTAATCTTCTTTCGGTTTTTCATTACTTCAAGTTTACTTCATACTCATGTTACTAAACTATTCGAAACAGAGACTATTCATTGTCTTCTGTAAGTGGTCGATTGCTGCTTCCAAAGACGATCTTTTCGCTTAGTGGATGATATTTGTATGAGCTCGTACGAGTAATGAAACATTTACCGAAGGCATGGGCGAGCTCCATCTGGAGATAATAAAGGAGAGGATAATCCGCGAGTATCGCATCGAAGTGGAACTGGGTCCTCTGCAGATCGCGTATCGCGAGGCTCTAGCGGGGGAGGGACGCGCGTCCTACACCCTGGACAGAAGGGTTGGCAGCACACGTCAGCTGGCTACCGTCACCGCCTCGGCCAAAACTGTCAAGGGACTGCCCGAAGACAAAGTGCTCAAGTAAGCCTTTTCAGATTTCAATTAAGCATAGTGCACACTTATAAGGCGCTTCGTGAATCTTCGTTCGCGCAGAAAAGAAAGTATTGTTTCGACGATTAACGAAGAAAATTTAAAACTTACAATTATTAACCTTAGATACAATATCTATAAGGTTCATATATAATACAATGTAGCCGTTAGTTCCGTCGCACTCGCACGAGCGTAACATGCCAAGCGGCGCACGCTAATATGGCGCCAGCCGGCGACAAATAGCAGTACTGAAAAAAGCTGCCAAGTGTGTGGATTGGTCGATAGCATCTCATCTGTGTTATTTATCCCAAATCTAACAGTCTAAACGCTCCTTTTATATTGCTTTCATAAAATTTGCAAAATCCTTGGACCATTGGTTGTCAGAGAATAATAATAATAATAATAATGTTTGCAGGTTAGATAAAAGCGCAGAGAGCGCAGCAAACCTTGCCCAAATTCGGCCAAGGCAGTTGGCCGCGATCAAACACGGCGTGCGCGCTGCGCTTGCGCACGGGCCTCGTCTCTCGGCGCCGGTATGTACTACCAAGTATATTAATACTAGCTGAGTCTTTTCGGGTGAAAGCCTGTCCAAAAACGATAAATAAAACAACGCACATACTCTCCCTCTCTCTCTCTCTCCCTCTCTCTCTCTCTCTCTCTCTCTCTCTCTCATGCCTAACCTAACACACCGATAACCGTCGACTACTGGCGATATCTAGCGTCCCCCTTTGGCAGCTGTTATTTACATAATATTTAAATGGTAAAACGCCTAAACACTAACAAATATATATAAATACTAGATTTTGCCTGCGATTTTGTCCTCGTATCTTATCTCATGTAATCTTATGTAATCTTATGTGAGCGTATTAATCTGGTGTATAAATTTTATAATTTCAAGCAAAGCATATTTAGTATATAGTATATTTTTCAGTTAATAGACGTGCAGGTGACCTTACACATGTTGGAAACGGGCCGTGGGACTTCAGACTCGATGCTAACGGCAGCGGTAGTGCAGTGCTTAAGAAAGGTATCCTTCAACATTTCTGTAAAAGTACCCTACAGGCTGTGATTATATTTTTTCTTTGCTTACCTGAAGTGATTCGAGTAAAAAATGCCTTAACATCATCGATCAAATATATTTATTACTTAGTAACAAGGCAAATATCTAAACTTAATAAATGCGAATGTGAATTTTATTTACCATTAACTACTCAACCGATCATCATAAAATTTTGCATACAGAAAAGTACCTTTCATCATCATCATCATCATCATCAGCCTGTGTCGGTCCACTGATGGATGTAAGCCTCTCCCAAGTGTTCTGTTAGTGGTATCCAGCCGCTTCCTGCGAAGCCTTTCAGGTCGTCTGTCCATTTGGCGCAGGCGTCTCATTTCATACTTCACACTGTCATACTGTCCTATTGACGACACATTTGGTTTAGTGGCTAGTAACCCTAGCTGTTAACCAAACGGTCGCGGGTTTGAATCCCGCTAGATGCAAATATTTAACCTTTGTACCTGAGTCTGAGTCATGGATGTTGGTATTTATAATGTGTATGTATTTACAAAAAAAAAAAGTAATCTATGTACTATGTCAACTGTCTGGTATCTATAATACAAGCATTAGTTGCCTAGATGGTGCTGTGTGGAAAATGTGAAGATATTTATTTATTACTTTTTATTTTCCAAAAAAATTACTGATCATCTAAAAGTAAAAAAATATTATGAGCAATAAAAGTTGGATAAATATTCGACAAGGTGTTCTCGGAGTGCGGCACGATGTTGCTAGAGCCGGTGATGTCTATGGAGGTGGTCTGTCCGGAGTCGCACTCGGCGAGAGTGCTGGCGGACCTGACCAGGCGTCGAACCACCGTCCACCAGATCACCGTCAGACACGGGGACAAGGTATCGTCTATATCTATCCCTTTCAGATGCGTACACACCTCTCGCTCGCACACCGCGTTCGAAACTACTTAAGTTTAAAAGAAAAAAACATTCAAGGTTTATTTTTAACCCCCAAAAGAGGGGTTTTGATTCGTTTTTTCCTATTTATTTGAAAGCAGACGTGATCGAAATGATTCATAGTCTATAATTTATGATTCATCAGTTCATTTGCTAGTTGACGAAGGTATTTCACTAACTTCCACATGTTCGATTGTTTTGAAATTTGGTATACTGTTAGTTGGGTAGTATTTCCATGATATGGTAACCTTGATCTGATGATGCTGCAGCATCAAATATTCTGGATCAATAGTTCAAATGTTCCTATCCAACTCCTCAGCTACATATAGCAGATTTGAGCTCAACAGAAAATGAGTTAATTTATAATTTTTTAATCATATCTTGTCATTGTGACGGTTATAACGTCAGAATAAAAGGATTTATCAGACCCCATAGTTTTTTTTTTTAATTAAAATGTGCGATACCTAACAACCCATTGATTAAGGTGCAATATTGCACAAAAATATTTGTAGCTTCTAAAAGAGAGCTTAAACAGATTTAAAATTTGAAAAGGGTTTGCTTAAATATTGTCAAATATGAAAAATGAAATAAATTTTACTCTAAGGGCCTCTTTCACCATCTGTCAAGTAGGCTAACCGTCATTTAAAGTTACCGGTTACCAGGGATAAGATAATGGAGCCGATATGCCTTACTGTTTGTACAGTAAAAATCCCAAACATTAAAAAGAAAATAATTAAAAAAAAAGCGCCTATCGAAGGATGCAGTAAACCGAGTGCATAATTTAATAAAACATAAAATTATTTCTAAAAGTATCTAATAACACTTTTCTTGTAGTTGGTGAAAGAGGCCCTTAGAAGTCAAAGATTAACCGACAAAAATTAAGCTTTTCTGCTTAATAATCGCCCTAATACAAAAGCTCTAGTTACAACAAGATGAAAATGTAACTCGGCAGGTAATAGACTGTGTGACCCCTCTGTCCGAGCTGGTGGGCTACTCGACGACCCTGAGGTCCCTCAGCTCGGGCCTGGCCAGCTTCACCATGGAGTTCCACTCGCACCAGCAGATGGCTCCTCACGACGAGGAGAAGGCCATCAAACAAGTCACAGGCTACTAGACAACATTACCAATTACTTGTAAATTTTCATATAAATAAAAAATGTAATATATTTATCATTTTTTTTTATTTTTATACGTTTGAACATCTAAAAACCCTTTTTTGCTAGGTCTTGGTGCAAGGTGTGTATGAACACACCTTAATAAACTCAGCCCTTTTTTAAAAACAGGTGGCATTTTGTTGATGGCAACACTGGCAAACAATAATGTTTGATATTTGAACATCGAATATCTTTACATGTTGCAGGCGACTTCGTCCGCGTAACTTTTTATAAAATATAGCCGGATTTTGATGTAGTTTTCACCATTAATTAACGTGCGATACAAAAATTTGAATAATTTTGTTTCATTCCAATAGATTTACTCTGTCTGTTTCTCACCTAACATGCATCGAATTTTGATATGGTTTTCTCTAATAGAAAGAGCGATAAATGAGGAAGATTGGTGTATATTTATAATTTGCAGAAAAAATCTTTTCTTTATGCATATAAATATGTTGATTTGTGAATGCTTCAAAAGCTCGAGACTATGTAGACCGATTTTAATTCGGTTTGAAAAGAGGAATGAACGGTAATGGTTATAAATAAAGTAATCAATATGCCATATTCATTTATAAAAGAAACAACCACTTACTTAACTAAAAACTAAATCTTATATGGTTAATATAATAATTGATACACAAAACGAATTTTTTTTTAATAAAAATGATTAAGAGGATTCTTGTTCCTGAATAGACTTGATAAGTCTTTGATAGACTACTTCAGGAGCTCGTTTGGAGAACTGGAAGTCTATGCTGCTGAAGTGATTTTCTTCTGGAACCTTGTAGGCTTCCCTCACGTTTGGCAACTCATCTTGCAAGCGCTTCACGTCCTTCGGTTGCGAAAACCAGTCGTCTTCACTGTAGTACAGCGAAACCAGAGTACTCACTTTCTCCATTCTGTATTTCGGCGGTTGAAGTTTCCCATACAAGCGTGGTTAATCTCAGAGCCGTAATCGTACTTCATGAATTCCTGAGAGTCCACCGCTTGTCCGTACTGCTTCATCTGTCTAGTCGATGCTCCAGCCGGTAAGTGACTCATGATGACAGGTATCAAATTGTTGACATTCACACCGGACATGACGAAGTAGATGTTGGAGCATACTTCCTTGCAGCCGACTTCTTTTTCGCACATTTCGCCGCCAACAGCTCGGACCACTTGCTCACTTGGCTGGAACTCTCCACGACCCATCTTTTGAACCAAGGTATCATGGTATTGGCTTCTCGGAGCGATCATGCGGAACAGCGAGCTACGTACATCTGACATGTACACCATCGGTGACAGGGCATACATCATGATGATTTTCTCGTTGTAAGCCGGTTGTGTTGCCGCTAAAGCGAAGAAGGCGGTCGTACCCTGCGAGTGAGCGACGTAGTACAGTTTCTGCTGTTTTGAAGTCTTCAGTACATAATCGATGATAGCTGGAAGATCTTGAAGTGCGATTTCATCGGTGGTGAAGTGCCAGAAGTCATCCTGCGATGGCGTGACGACGAGCATACTTGTTGCCGCGAGCGTTGCCGAGCCAAACATCGTAACCGGCGTCGGTAAGAAGATAGGCAAGTGATTTGCGAGGTCCCATGAGTAGCCAGTCGTCCGCGCTGCCTAGAAGTCCATGCATCAGAAATACAACGGGCCTGTTTTGGACGTGTCTCTTGTGTTGTGGTGCGATGCGGAATAAAGTCAAGTAGTAACCATCCTCTGTTTTGACAGTGTGTTCTTCCGAAAGATATTGATTCTTGGTAAGTAATTGTGTGGCGTTCATGTTAACGTCTTCGTTGTAGGTACGCGCCGCATTTTCGAATTTCTTATGGAACCGCTTCTTGCGCTCATTGTCATCGGATTTCAAAGTTTCATAGACCTTCATGTAGATTTTTGCGATGTCTCTTTTGCTTATGGCTGGGACGACCAATATCTTTTGTTGGCGGCTCGAAATTACTTCATTGCTTCGCATTTGATTGTTCTCGGCGGATGAACGGGGTGAGTTCCATTTGCGGGAATGTGAGTATAAGGAGTTGCTTCTTTTTAACATTGTTTTCCATCGATTCTCGGCTGATCCTTTCGTTTTCTTCTTGCGAGTTGCCTTCATTCAATGAATTAGACGAATATTTGCGCTGACGCAATTCGCTAACAAGGGATTCAAGTGTTTGTCCTGATTTCCATGCGATTGTAAGAGCTGATATTTTCTTTCATTTCTTGCGAGCTTCTTTTGTTTGGCCTTATTTGTTGACTTAGCCTGGTGAAGAAATATTGAGCTGGTACTCTATAGACGTTGGGGCTTGAATAAATTTGTTCTCTGGTTTCTTGTGAAGCGTTTTCGTTGGAGCGGACCGGTCTTCGTTGCACCGGTTGGTACTTTTTCTGGCGGTAATGTTGTTTTTCATACTGCTGTTGTTGGTTTTGTTGCAGGTACTGTAGTCGTTCGTAATTTTGTAATTTCTGGTCCTCTTGTTGTCTTTGTGTTGAGTGTCTCCTTTTGCTGCGATGCTTGATCTTGTCGTGAATCGTCTGCCAATTCTTCAGACGTTTGCTTCGATGATTTCTCTGCTGATTGTTGTGCCGACTGCTGTGCTGATTCCCGAGAAGCTTTCTGCAATTCTTGTCTCTGATGCTCATAGATAAATAAATAATAAATAAATATTTTCACACATTCAACACATGACCATCCAGTTCCAAAGTAAGCAACTAATGCTTGAGATGTTCTTGAGTTGCTGGTACGAATTTGAGGTGTCGAAGTAATAGCCTGGCTTGGATATTAGGGTGCCTGTTATAAAAATGGGCAGTGCCAACAATACAATTAATAAGAGAGACTTCATTTTGCCGCTGATTGTGAAGTGTGTGATTGGAAGTATAGCCCATCGCACCTTTTATATGTTATTTTTGTGAATTCAACAATCTTAGGGATAAGGAAAGTTGCACACTTGTTCAAGTTTGTGCCATAATCACGTACACGAGTATATGGCCGACATGGAATGTTTTTTATACTTTTCACTTTATGTATTAGTAGCTTTTGCACGCGACTTCGTCCGCGTGACTTTATAAAATATAGACAATGTCACTGGCTGGTAATGTAACTTTCTATAGTTGAAAGTATTTTTAAAATCTGTCCAGTAGTTTTTGAGTTTATTCATCACAAACAATAATACAGATCTTTTCTCTTTATAATATTAGTATAGATTATACATAAGCCTATCCATTATCTATGAATAAGGAAATTAAGTAGGTACCATGTTCGTATGACCCATCAGTAAAGTTACATAATTTGATAAAAAATATGGTATCCACTTTTTTTTGGAAACAAAAATGTGAAAATTTACTTGAGATAAAAGATTTTCGTAATTAAAATGCGTAGATCATGGAAATGGAAAATTACAATACATGTATTGTAGAAATATAAGCGATATCAGCAAACTTTTTTTAACCTAACCTAACCTTTTTTCAATTTTAAATCTAAACCATTCAGTAGGTAATTAATTTATTTTGTATATATGTATATGTATGTATGTATGTTAGAAACTAACTACGAACAAGTTTATAGACGCCCTAAACATGCAAAGGAAATGGTGTCAGTACAAAGTCTAATGCTGTGTAGGCTGAAAATTGTAATAAGCAATATTAATCGGTGTTATTTCGCAATATTTTTACAATAACCTATTTAATTTTAACTATACAGACATATAATATTACAAACATTTATGGAAAATTTTAGGATTCCGATTGAAGTTTTTGAAACATTTTATATGTTTCTAAACTTTTCACTTGTTTTTTTTTGTCGTATAAAGGTCCGCTTTACTCCCGTTGACAGTTCGCTTTGCTCCCAGGTTAATTTGACCCCCGAAGACTGCCTCACACGGGGTCGAAGACGTCTTCCGGCTGTTCCGGGCGTCAGAGTAGGGCATCTGGCGTCCGGGACTAATTTATGAGAGGTGTGGTGGCCCATTGTTGTTCCAGTGGATCGCCACCAAAGATTTAAATCGAAAGATGCGGCGTAATCTCCTCGCGCTGGCTCGCGCAGGGTTGGGCGCAGGCGCTCAACCCAACTACAGTTGCACGCCAGCTACAGTGAGTGACGGTCGCTTGTAGAGAGCGTCGCTATCGTCAAAGTCACGTTTGAAGTAAGGAATGTGTTGTCTGTGTTTAAAAGTGTGTTTAGACAAAGGTATATGTATTTTATACTTTTGTCTTTAGTATAATGTATGTTGTATCGCAGGGGCGGCTATACGCAGCAAGGAGGGTGAACACGACCATCCTCCGTTTACATCATCCGCACGACCACGACCACTCTGACAAGAGTGAGCGACTTGATATATATGTTGTATTTTGTAACACACTTTCGCTAGTAATGCCGCATCTCTCGATTTAAATCTTTGCCGTCGATGGTGGAACATGGGGGGGTTTTAGTGCGGTATTGCCCAGTGATAAGTCACTTCGTCGGGCAAGTCCCATATACCCCTTCGTCGGCGAAGGACAATCCGTAAAATGTGATTTCCCCTTCTCAAAAAAAAAAGGCTGACAGTTCGCTTGGTGACAGGTGGCTTACCGTGGTAGTCTATAAGCTAAGCCATAAGAGGTTGAAATCGCGCTGCCGACCTTGATAGTATATCTAATAGCATCTAATAGGGATAAGAGGCAGATCGGATATTTTACTCATATTCTAGGGCACGCGCTATTATTTCTGTAAGGGGGTGGTTAAATGGCATCCCTTACAAAGTTTTTTAAAGTCATTTTAAAATTAGAGCTGCACATGTGTACATAGTCGTGATTGTTTTAAGACAACAATTATTATTTAATAAAAAAAAATTCAAAATACTTTTAAATATCTTTATTTTAAAATAATATACCTATGTATTGTTCCAATAATTGATTACATATAACTGTAAATTTCGGGCAATAATTTTAAAAACTTAAAACCACTAACTTAGTTACCAATTAGAGACGGAGAGGATTTAGAATTTTAACATTACCATAGAGTGCATTTAGGATAATAACTGATTGTAATCTAAATTTTTAAAAATACCTCTCAATTTAACCGCACTCTTATTTTAAAATTAGATTATTAGATTTTAACATAAAAAAAGTCCTATATTTAATATCTACTAAATTACAAGTGTAGTAGAAATAGGTTTATAGGTTTATACGATTTTATTGTTATAGTAAAATTAGTTTTGCATTTTACAACTTGCATTACTATTGCATTGCATTTGTTAAATTGTATGCAAAAATTATACGGCTTTGCTTGCTATTCATCCTTTAGCTACCAAGGTCGGATTTATCCGACAATTATTTTCGTGTCCATTTCGCCAGAGCCGAACATAGGTAATAGGACAAATTCCTCCACTTGAATAATGTTTATTTTTAAATCATTGCGTTGCTTTCTCTTAAAAAAAATTATTTACGAGTTAGACGCTAGGGGCACAACACCTACAAAACCAAGCAGTTAGGGTTAAACTATCATGTTATTAAACGAGTGATGGTCGTTTTAAACTGACGATGGGTGCGTTGAAGTTAGGCGGTGGCGGTGTAGTAGCCGACGCGAAACTCGGACTCATTGGAGTGTGCAAAGACTGAAATTCACAAATAAAAACATTTGATTAGCTTGATACGTTTAACCGGGTTTTTGGGTGACGGTACCTATTATATTTTTATGTATGGGTCGCCAAAGGGATTAGAGAATATGGGCTCCGGTATCCCTTGCTCATTAACAGAAAGACAATAGAGAGGTTAGGTTGGGTTTAGCCATAAGACCGGCTGTATAATTTTATGACTGCGAAATTCATTTCATGTGGCCTTGCCTCTACTAAAACACCCAGAAAAACTAGTTCATTTTCAAAGTTGGCCCAGTCGAGAATCGAACCCGGAAGCCCTAATTCAGAGCACTAAGGCAAGGTGCTTACCTTAACAACTCAATCAATAGGTTCGTCAAGAATCTATAAAATATCTTTTATAAATAAAAATGAATCACTAAATGTGTTGCTAAGCGCAAAACTCGAGAACGGCTGGACCGATTTTAATTCTGTCTTTACTCATGCATAGAGGGATAATTAGAGAAGGTTCTTACGTAAAAAAAAATGCACCCCGGGCGAAGCCGGGAGCGGGTCGCTAGATTAATATAATAGAAAATGATCAACATATTATTGACAATGACGTCACAACCTGATGCTGTTCTCATAGTAAAAATCCAGTAGTTTAGAGGAGAATAAACATATTATTCAGGTAAGTAGGTATCTTCCGCTTCACCAAGAAATACTATTAGTATTACTTTCATACCTGAACACATCAAAGATTGTCTGAAATTACAAAAAAATTAGAAATATCAAATATTATATTTATGTTGTCTTGTCAATAATTCAAATTTTTTCGTGATGAATGTTGATGGGTAAGCTGGATGGCCTATTTGATGGTAATTGGCCTATAAATATTATACAAAAGCATATATTATTGTGTAATTTCAGTGAACTTCTGTAAGATGATGGGATTGTCTCCAGAAGGACTGCTCCTGTCACTTATAAAATTAAATTATAATCTATGTATGGACAATTGGACTTATTTAGTATCTCACTAATAAGTGTTCATGAAAAAAAAAATTACATTTTTTTAAAAATATTGTTCTAAATAGAATATACCTGTTTGTTTAAAATTATTGGTTATTTTAAAACAGATTTACCAGTTTCTACCTTATTTATTGAAATACCTACTTACTGAAGACAATAGGTATACATTGTCTTTGAGAATGCATTTCACAGAGAATGAATTCTGCTAACGTGCTTTTAATACGTATAGGCTGCCATTTTGTTGACGTAATCTCGTGACACACTCAGTACCGTTAACAACACTGGCCGACGAGTTTTTAGTAGCGGATGACGTCACGCGTATGTTAATTTGATAAGGTTGCATTAGCATTTTAGGGGAATTATCATGGGAATTATAAACCTTTTTAAAAATTGGGATTTTCTTGTAATGGACCGGAAGCCCACAAACATGCAAGGACACTATTAAATTTACACATTTCGTTGCAAAGAAATGCTGATGTAGTTATTTAAATTATGTCAAAAAAATATTTTTGTCATTTTTTTTTTCAATGCGTTCAATACCTTAAAGGGCGAATGAAGGGGAGCCGCACCGGTTTATCTAATTTTAGAAAATAAACAGTTATTAGCATTAATTTTTTTTTATGGATTTAGGCGTAGAGACATCTATTTAAATTAGGATGACCATCGTTTGAAATTTTATTTACGTTTGCAATGAAATTTGTTTATCATTGCAAAAAATCCAAATTTAAAATCATAACTCCCAATAATTCTTTACAGATGACCATCATAGTAAAGATATAAGGATATTTAATATTTCAAAACAAATGTGTCAAGTAATATTTCTTTATTTTCAACATACATTATAACACTTTTAAGCTAGATGAAAAATGCAGTATAAATAAGATTTAGATTGACTCACTGTAAAAATTCATGATAACAAGCATTTGTCTTTATATATGGGACTTCATAGTTTTGCAAATGATTGCAGTGAATGAATTACCTATAAGAACTACACAAAAAAACCTAGCCACTCGGCACATTGACCAGGTAGCACCTTTATCATAAAAAACTTCATTGGGCTTATTCAAAAGAATTTTTTATCGATTTGTACGAACTTTGTTTTAATAAAAATTATCCACATCATTTTTAATTAAACACTATTAAGGGTCAGTTCACACCGGAAAGCGAAAACAAACCCAATGATTTTTGTTTAGGATAGATACTATTTTTTGACCGGACTATAAAAAGTAGAAATAATAGAATTACTGCTGAAGGAAGCTATATAAATATAATTGAAGAGAGGCAAATTGGCAAAATATACCTATAATTAAATACCTAAGTTTTTATAATTTTATAAAAAAAATATGTACAAACATCGGAACATTACATATTAACATTGTAAGGGAAGTTTTACAATATAATAAACAAACAAACCTAATTCATCCAAAAGTAATTTGTGATTTAATATACGTATTTATCTACTTTCGTTTGAGTCAGTATCTATGTCATATGGAACTTGGGGTATTCTCAGTAGTCCGCTCACAGAACTGTTATAGAGAGAGACTACTAGGACAATAGCCTAGCATCCCTGGGAGGTGCCCTCCCGTAAAATGGGGGAGGGCCCCGGTACGCTAATGCGAGTCTAGGATCCTCCTGCTGCTGTGGAAGACCGCCGCTAGGTTTTAGTGGGTATAACAACCTTATTAAGGGGAGGGGAGACCCACATAACCGTCCCCCCAGACGGTACTTAGCTACGTACCTAAGTAAGTAACCTAGCTAAATCTTTATATTGGCTTTTGGATGAATTATTTTATAAATTAGTTAGGTTAATTGTTACTAATGAAAAATATTACACAAAGTACACACATTAAAAAAATAGACACACATTTTTATACATTTAAAGATGTTACATTTTTAATGAGCTTTTATAAAGGTGCGATCACACAATGATACGGCGGCGACCTGACAGCAACACACTATGTATAGTTTAACTCATCTTGGCGCACGGCGCTATGTGTGCGTGTACTTTTAAATAGAGGTAAGGAGGACTAACAATACATAAGAAAGTGTTCGTCTACGGAACATATAGGTACTTAATATTCCCACTTACACACTTACTTCATTAAGTCGCTAATTTCACATGAAACACTAATGAAAGCGACTATTTCATTATGGTTGCTTAACAGGTTTTCAGTTATTCAGCGCGATAGGAGTCATCCTTGTCATGCACACACGCATATATAGCGCCGCGTGCTAATATGAGTTGAACTATGTATACTATGAGTTATTGTACAAATTCCTTTAAATAAAAGCGAAGTTTATAGGCACATTATTTCCAAATTCTATCATATTACAGTGGTATGTAAAGGCTGGATTACTTTTGTAATTACTTTTAAAATTATTGTTAAAATAGGTAAAGAATAAACAGATCAGTTGGTATCTTTTCCATATTTTTTGGAAACTGTTTTTCTTTATTTAAATTTACTAAACAATTTTGTATTTTAAATATATATTTTTTCTACCTTTGAAATGATTATGTTAGAATTTCGCCCGGTAAACTTTATTAGTAAATAAATCTTTTTTTTTTTTTTTTTGAATAATTGTTATACAAAAATTGTTATAAATGCATTTATATTAATGAGTCGCGTGTCGTTGCTGCCACGTCCGCTGTATGAACAGATCATTAGATAAATCACTTCAATAAGTACTTGTACTATGAAAGTGTTACCACGGTACACAATCTCACTTCTGTCTCGCCTCATTCGAGTATGTTTCATTTATATATCGAGAAGCAGATTTTAAGAATTTGAACACGGAATTAAAAGTCTTTAAGTAATTATTTTGCAAAGAGGAAATATTTATTACCTACATTATCGTGTTAACCTAGGTTTTTATTGTGTTAACCTAGGTTACCTAGGTTTTTATTATAGCTATTTATTGTCCTTGTAACTTTAAAAATGAAGCGAGAAAAAAATGAGTAATAACATTGTTATTAAGATGAAATGGCACTATCAATCTTTCATTTTCGCTTATCACAAAAAGAAAACGAGTTACTATTTCACCCATTTTGCTAAACTCTTACATTTAAGCGATATTAGTTGGGGCAACGTTTTAGCCCTGTATTCTCATAAATTCTATTAATATAAGCTACAATATTAATATTCTTAAATATGTTTTCTAAGTGCATGTTACTATAAATAAAAATTGTCTTTTCTAAATAAAACAAAAGGACCACATGAACTTAGATTTCATTTAATATTTAATAATAATTCATTTTTAAATAAATAAAAAACAAATGTACCTATAAAAAAATAAATTTAAAATTAACAATATAACTATGAGTTCAACTCATGTTATGTATTGTGGTGTAAACCGAACATAGGTAGAAATATTTGTAAATATTCGTTTCAAAAATTAATGATGATTGCAAAATAATTACTGCCCATATTTTACATTTACAGTAACACGCAATATAATATAATATTATATACGATCGGTTATATATTATTTAGGGTACTAAGATTATTATAAGTATCATGGTCGTTTTTTTTTTGTTAAACTGGTCGTTTGGTAATCCACTCGTCGTATTGTGGATTTATCTTCGAGCTGACATTCCCTCCTGAAAGTTTCATTTTTACATTAACATTATATATTTTTATTTAAATATGTTATTTTGTGAAAATATTTCGGTGCTAAACACGTTTAGATTCATAGTGCCAAAGTGTGCAAAGGTTATTATGGAAATATTTTTGTCTATAAGGTCACTGAACAAAACCAACACAAAGCTTGTCGAGAATGTAAAGTGATAAATTTGCGAGTTATTTCACAGACGTTAGTAACGCAACAGTTATTTCACAAACGGTAAGCACGGAGCACAGAAAGCAATATTGTCAATATTATATGTGAAACAAAATCACACGAGGACACAAAACCTATAAAGAAAGATCGAATTTTAAATTTCAAACCGTTGTATCGTACTTAGGTACTGAAATTTACATATTTATAATAGGACAAGGTTTCAGCACAAATAAGAAAAGTTGGGATTCGTAAGTGCCAATGTTTCCCTACTTACAGCCGGCGTGATTTAAGCTACTCTTCAGTGTGATTTAAGCTTCTTTTCAGCTTGATTTAAGCTACTTTTCAGTGTAATTGAAGCTACTTTTCTGCGTGATTTAAGCCACTTTGCATCGTGATTGAAGCTAATTTTCAGTGTCTTTTAAGCTACTTTTTGGCGTGATTTAAGCCATATTTCATCGTGATTTAAGCTACTTTTCAGCGTGATTTAAGCCACTGCATCGCGGTTTAAGCTACTTTTCAGTGTGATTTAAGCTATTTTCGGCGTAATTTAAGCTACTTTTCAGTGTGATTTAAGTTACTTTTTGGCGTGATTTAAGCCATATCACATCGTGATTTAAGCTACTTTTCAGCGTGATTTAAGCTATTTTGCATCGTGGTTTAAGCTACTTTTCAGTGTAATTTAAGCTACTTTTAGGCGTGATTGAAGCCACTTTGCATTGTGATTTAAGCTACTTTCCGCTTTTCAGCGTGTTTTGAACCACATTCATGTAAAAATTGAAACGCCTGGCTATGGCTGAGATCATGCTGGAATTAAGAGCTCATAACACACCCGTTGTTGCTCTTTTTATTTATCTTTTTTTAATATCTGGGGTCTATATAATGAAGAGTTTGCGTACCTTGAATATGTTGGTGAGCTCGTCGAGCAGAGTCTCGTAGCGGAAAGAGATGCGGATGTCGGGCACGTTGGTGCGAGTGATGTCATTTCCGGCGACTCCCTCCTTCATGTAGTTGGGCCCGTGCCAGTACTGCTTCATCTCGTGAGGGAAGCCCGACATCAGCACCGAGTTCCTCGCCAGCTCGCACATGTCGCACGAGCTGAGCTTCCACACTTGAGCCGCGATGCTGTACTCCTCCATCAGCGGCTCCTTGGTGAAGTGGAACTGGAGAGGGTCGTCAGTGCTGAGGGTGATGCAGAGACCTCTAGCGAGGAACTCGGGCAACGGGTTGCGGTGGTAGTTGAGGAATAGAGAGTTGTTGCTGAGTGGGGACATCGCGATGGAGATCTGAGTCAAGTAGTAAAGATACTGCAGCACCGGCACCTGGTGGAAGATTTAGGGTTAGCAACAAACTAAGTTAGAGCTTAACCGGAATCTAATTTAGAATATATCAGCTAAACTGTACCTGCATCAGTCTAATTGAGTCCCAAGAAATATAAGTCTATAATTTCTTATATAAATTGTGTTGTAAGTACATACAATTGTGTATTGATAACACAAAAGTTATAAAAATAAATTTTTATGACTTTTTATAGTCATAAAAATTAAGTCCTAAAAAAATAAAAAATATCGGAATTTTTTTACTATCTTCTATACATTTATTCTAGAAACTCATATGAAAAATGCTCTGAGTGATTAAAATTTTTATTTGTTAGTAAATTTTCCTGCACTATTAAGGATAAATTATTATAAAACAATAACCTTTCGTAGGAGCAATCCATGGGAGATGTTCTCGGCCATCATGAAGCCGCAGACGAGATGCTGCACGGGCCCCGCCTCGCCGCAGTGAGGCCGGAGGACGAAGGTGTTGAGGCCCTGCTCCTTGCGGAAGTGGTTGAGTACGGTCATGTTGGCGTACATGTAGTACAGGTAGTACGAGTAGGGCGGGTTCTCCTCGTCGTCCCACTGCGCCGGCGGCTTCACCTCCGCGTCCAGCAACGGGTTCTCCGGCTTCGACTCGTCGTCCACGCTGTCGAACCCGATCACGTGCTGCACATACAACACGGTTGATACAACAGTAACAAAAGCTTTTCTCAAACATCAAACTACTGATACCTACAGAGACGGCTCAACAGTACGGGTGACTACTGAGACTGAAAAGTCTCATTAGTTTGGTCAATCAGACTAATAACCGGACTACTGATACCAGCCGTACTGCTAAACACAGGCTACTCCCGTAATTTCCCAATAAGGCCGTTTATAAGCAGCCTGTTAGAGTGTCTGTCAAACTTGTGGATAGAGGTATTGTGTTGCGAATGAAGGTTCGTTGGCCTCCTTCGGGCCCCAGCAACCGTTCGCTCTCCGTACTTTGTGTCCTGCCCACAAACACTTCAACTCA
This sequence comes from Synanthedon formicaeformis, assembly GCA_945859745.1. Classification (NCBI taxonomy): domain Eukaryota; kingdom Metazoa; phylum Arthropoda; class Insecta; order Lepidoptera; family Sesiidae; genus Synanthedon; species Synanthedon formicaeformis. The sequence goes on from OX243970.1 coordinate 10,107,030, forward strand.
CTGATCCGGTAACTTTCGTCCGTCTACGGATCTTCTCATTCCACTCTCCATAGCTCGTTGAGCGTCGTTGAGCTTTCTTACGTAGTTAGAAACCACATTTCAGTCAGCGCCATATTGACATATTTTATGGTACTGACTAAACACTTTTGTATTTTGGACGACAATATATCTCAGGGTTTTAGTAGACCCTAAACCATAAAAGAATTTATTTAAGAGTATTAAAGCGTGAATAACAAAATCAGGAGGACTTTTGACTCATTGAATATATTTTTTATTGTATTCTTGTATAGCAAATCGATGTTAATGAAAACAACTTACGGTAAGGAATTTGTGTAGTTCAATGTTGGTGTTCGGGTCTTTAGTCACCTCGAACAGCGGATGGAAGATGTTCGTCAGAAACTCTTGGAAGTTGTTCATTATTTTGTTCGATTTAAATATGTCACTGGAAAACAACGATTACTTCTTAGACCTTTAATATTAAACAACTATGTATCAGCCCTTGGCTTTTCATAGACATACCTCGTTTATCGCTCTTTCCATCGGTAAAAATTGTATCAAAATCCGTTGGATGGTTTAGAAGAAGTTAGCGGAGAAATCCTTATTCTTATTCAGTCTAACTAACGCGTTTTTTAAAATTTTAGATATACTCGTAGTAAAGCGTAAAGTACGAGTACGTAAATCTTTGAATCCTACTGAATGAGAATGGGATTGAAAGTAACACGATAATGAATCATAAATGTCAAAAAAGTGGATCCTATTAGCATGGGAGTCAAAAGCGAAAAAAAATATCCTAGGATCCCAAATGGGATCCTAGACGTGGGAGCCAAGTGGAGGGAGGGAAATTTGTATGGTGTTATGCATAAAGTTTAAAGGGTACCATAGAAAACTCACTAAAGTCTAGGTATCTGTATAAGCCAGCGAACGTTGTCCGAGTGCACGTCGTACTCGATGGCCCACTTTGCCAGATTGTCCCATTCCGTTTTGTTTTTACCGTAAATTGACAGACGCAACTCAGCGTTCTGATATTTGCTCTCCTCTAAGTCCGATGCCACTTCCTGAAAACGTTATCATAATTAATTAATTAATCATTAAAAATTTGTTTTTTAAATAAAAATTGAATGCAAGAGATTGTATGTATCACCTTTATAATCCTGGCGAAATATTTCCCGTTCATGTAGTTGTCGGTTTTGAGGAACACTTCCCGAAGTCTGCTCTCCCCGATTGGATTATATTTGGCGTTGAATTTGTCAAATCGATGGAAAGTATTTCGATCCTGCATCCAAAATTTTATTCATTCAAATACACTAATATAAAAAACACATAGTAGGTACATACATGTCGCTGCTTAAAAACTGAAGGGCCACAAATCAAAATTACTTTTTACAGGAGAGCTAATCGAAAAAAAATTAATTATTTTTTATCTATTTTTTTCTTATTAGATATATACCTAATATATGCCTATTATACATTTTTAGAAGCGTATTTTTAAGTAGCATTAAATGTTTTAAGTACTTTTATAATAAACTGAATACTAGAGGAGATATAAGCATATAAGTTACTTTTGAATATATAAAAAATGATCAAAATATACTAAATATGAAATAAAACAACCATAAGTCTTTTTGCCACTTACAATATGAAGGATTGTGACTGTATTTTTGCAATAAAACATTTTTGGATTTTTTTTACAAGTATAAAAGAAAAAAAACCTCGTAATATTAATAAGATCCTGTAAGTAATAGAAAGAAAAACTCACCGCATGAACATCAAGCATGTCTACAGTAAGATCATAAGTGCTGAGGTTCATAGACTGGAAGACAGCTTTCAGAGTCATCGGAGTACCTTTGTGTAATGTGACAACCTAAAAAAAATCAAATCAAATTCTTAATACTGTCAGTCATTGTGTGGGTATAATCATCGCAAATTGCTAATGCACAAGAACGTTGTCACATTAACATCCACGTGACGTCATCCGCAACTAAAATCTCGCCGGCCAGTATTGCTAAAAGTACTGAGTGTGTCACGAGATTACGTCACCAAAATTAGCAATTAACAAACCAAAGGCAGCAAGACACATTAGCAATTTGCTGGGCTTATATTGTCTTCAAATTTAGTTTTATTTTCTGGCCAAAGTTTAAGTTTGAGTTAAGTTAAAGTGGTGATAGAGCAAACTGCATTGTTTTTGCAATTTCAATGTAGATACCTATAATCCATTTAAATATAAATAGATCTTTATATATTATTATCAAAACAGTTCTGTACGGTTTTCTTATCTCTTTGTGATACTTTTTTTTGTTTATTTCCTATCAACAAACTTTTTTTTTTCTGTGGTTTGGGAAAAATTCAAAGGACTACGCGAAAAAGAGGAATCTCTGTTAATTGTTACGCTTTTGCTAAGCCATAATAGCCACGATTAGCCATGTCACGTAGAATTTCCAACCTCGTAAAGAAAATTCGTGACAATCATTTAGTTTTTAAAATAAATTGTATATACCTCATCGGCGTGATTCTTCAACGTCTTCTTAATGAATCGTAGCAAATGCTTCTGATTCATGCACGATGCTGCGTGTATGTGGGTGTCCACTTTTCTGCAAAAAAAAAAAACACTTTTAAGCTATTGTTCTTATTTTATAATTATGAAAAAAAAAATGTAGTTCTTTTAGACCTTTAGAAGTATTAAATTAAATGCTAGTATCATAAACTTTCTGCAATAAAATTACCTCCTTACGGGATGTCCTTGTCGTAGAAACCCAGAATTATCTATAGTAACATTATAAAGAGAGTAGATTTTTTGTTTGTATAGAATAAACTCAAAAACTACTGGACCGATTTGAAAAAATTCTTCCACCTATAGAAAGCTACTTTATAAGCGAGTAACGTATGATATATTTTATAAAGTTACGCGAGCGAAGTAGCTTGCAAGGGCTAGTTTAAAATAAAGGTTACCTTATATTATAGAAGTCTCTGTGAG